>HG992333.1:4800000-5400000 GCA_905220615.1 Tinea trinotella
TTATGTATGTTTATTCTGTAAAATAAAACAGTTTCCTTAGATAAAGGGAATGGGAAATTGTGATTTTTATGTTTGTTTACTGTTTGTGCCAAGTAAGAAAAAACACAGTATAACTACATACCTGTTTATATGATATTTTGAATACATCAACAATTTTTTCGACCGTTATATTGTTTTTATTCAATTGGGCTTTGATTTCTTCTCCAGTTGGATACAAACCTGGTACCTAAAAAAATTGGAAGAGGTTTTTGTGAAGAAGAAGAAGAGAAGGACAATTGTCGACAGGCGTGGCCAGTTCGTTTCGTGTAAGGTCCGGGATTCAATTCCCAGTCAAAACAAACATAAAAAAAAAGAGATGCGGATATTTGCTCTCGAAGAGTAGTTTCTGCCGGAGTAGTACTGCCACTTACAAGTATACAGAACGTGAAGTGACTTAGTAAGTTGCCGGTTCCCCGGCATAGCGGATGTGACTGCTACTACAATTCAATAACTGTAAGTTGTAGTAGCAGTGACATCCATTCGTGGACCATTCATGGATTTATGTCTCGAACAGTCACAATAAAAAAAGCTAGGTTAGATGCCGCGTCTGTAAAAAAGGCGATTGATTGATATTACCTCTATAAATATGGTGACTATTTTCGGTGTGTCGTGAAGAGGAAGATGTGTTACACGATGATTACGAAATGTAGTTAATCTGTAAAGAGAAAGAAGAGAAGAGAAGAGATTATAGTAGCAGTCTTCGATTATATCAGCTATACACTCAAAAAGAGACAAAATATATTTTTTATTTATTGTGACATGACATATGACAGCACCCCGCTTGATGTTAAGCTGGAGTGTAGTCCATTAATGGATGTCACTGCTACTTCAATTCAATAACTGTGAGTAGCAATCACATTCATTATGCCGGCCTAGTTGGACCCGGCAACTTACAAGCTGATCCCGAAATGCGACCAAATCACTTCAAGTCTGTATACTTGTGAGTGGCGGTACGGCCGGATCGGCAGGCTGGGTTGTTACTGCCTACCCCTCATTTTTCATATAGCTTTACACAATTGCTACTCAAAAAGCGATAAATCAAATGAAAGTCCGATTAATGTTGGACTTGCATTTGTTCTCAGTCCAAAATGATGTATGTGACATTATGTTCGTGACACGCAATGTGCTAAGGTTCAGTTTACAATTCACATACACAGTATATATCAGTATATATAGAATGACTTGGAAACTTGGCCATGGAAACTTGGCAGGTCTTTGGTGTGGGATGCGACTTGTGTAGACACATTAGCCCCATCTCACATCCAAGCGACTTCGTTAAGCGCGGGAAGTGCGGCGATTTCTGCTGAGAACCTCAAGTTGCGCAAATACGCTAACCTCGGTACTGGTTACGAATTTGCGCCGTTTGGGGTCGAGACGATGGGCCCTTGGGGACCATCAGCTAAGCGCCTGGCCAAGGAGTTGTCCAGGCGGCTGACGAAGAAGTCTGGAGACAGGAAGGCTGGCAATTATTTCTTCCACTGTAATAGCCTTGCTATACAAAGGGGAAATGTTGCCAGTCTCCTTGGGACTATCTCTGATGCGACGTCATTAGATGATATTTTTTATTTATAGTTTAATTAGTTAATTATTACTTTTTAACCCCCGACCCAAAAAGAGGGGTGTTATAAGTTTGACTTGTCTGTGTATCTGTGTGTCTGTCTGTGGCATCGTAGCTCCTAAACGAATTGACCGATTACGATGCGGTTTGTTTCATTTGAAAGCTGACGTGATCGAGATGGTTCTTAGTTACAATTGATGAAGATCTGATCAGGGGTTTCAAGGTCATCAGCTCGATTTGTTAGCTGCGGTAGCGATCTTAGACGCGCTGTTTAGGACGGCAACCCTTGTACGTCGCTATCCGACGAAGATTGTTATTTTATGTCAAATAAATATGCCAATGTAAATACACGTAAAAAATGTTATAATTTTTCCCTTAAAATATTCATATGGCGAGGTTGGTTTGCAGTTTAGATCGATTACCTTGATTGAATATTTTAGGGGAAAAATTATAACATTTTTTACGTGTTTTAACAATGGCATATTTATTTGACATAAAATAACAATGGTTGCCGTCTAAAACACGCATAAGGCTGGGAATACACGTCCGATATTGCTGAGCAAATTATTTACAAATCGAAAGTAGGAATCGGACGTCTATTTTGTTTCTGTATTCTGTATGAAAACTGCACCTTCAGACAATCGGATCGGCCATAAAATCGTAAGCGCCTTGGCGTTGTTTCCGATTCTGACATCCGATCCGACTATCGGATCTGACGTGTATTAAGTTTGACGACAGGCGTGGACGAACGGTTTAGCGACTGGTTTGTTGCGCGTAAAGTCCCGGGTTCGATCCCCGGTCGGAGCAAATATTTGTTTCATAGCTTTTATTTGTAATATTTAATAGTATAAAATATTGCAAATATTTGTTAATAAAGAAAAAAGAGATGGATATTTGCTTCGGGTCTGGTTATCAAAGAGTGGTAGGCAGTGGTACCCAGTCTGCCGATCCGGGGTAGTACCACCACTTACAAGTATACAGACCGTGAAGTGATTTGGTCACGTTTCGGGATCAGCTTGTAAGTTGCCGGTTCCATCTAGGCCGGCATAGTGGATGTGATTGCTACTCACAGTTATTGAATTGTAGTAGCAGTGACATTCATTCATGGATCACACTTTGGCTTAACATCAAGCGGGGTGCTGTCATATGTCGAGTTACAATAAAAAAAAAATAAAAAAAAGTATTCAAACAAATGTATGGCACGAGTGCTTCCCGATTGTCTGATCAGACAATCGGATCGGACTATCGGAGAGGAAAATCGGACTTGTATTCCCAGCCTTATAGGTATTTACTTTACTTTTAAACATATCTGTGACTTAACATTTGAAATAAAAACGTATACAAATACATGTGTGTTTTAACTGGTACCACTGAGCTACTCGGATGATGGAACTCGAAGGTAGGAGACGAAATCCTGGATGTGTTCAAACTTTTTTTTGGTATACTAAGTTTGGACTTATTAGATTTGTCTTGAAGGTAGGAAACTAAGTGTAGAAAAGTTAGTGCGATAAAATAAAACATTCCGGATCAAAAAAATCTGATCATGGATCCTCTCAGATCAGCAAATCAACAAGAAATGGACCTATAGTGCTTTAACTAAAATTGTTACTCACTATGAGCCATTAGCTGGACCGTTATCAAATTAAAGACCGAGAGTATCTGATGAGGCACCATTATGAATCCTCTCAGATCAGCAGATCAACAACAGATAGAACTATAGTGCTTTAACTAAAATTGTTACTCACTAAGAGCATTTAGCTGGACCGTCATCAAATTGAAGACCGGGCAATCTGATGATACACCATTATGTATCCTCTCAGATCAGCAAATTGATATCAATTGATCAGCAAAAAAAGAGATAGAACTGTAGTGCTTTAACTAAGCCTTTAGCTGGGCCGTTATCAAATTGAAGATCGGGAGTATCTGATCATGAATCCTCTCAGATCAGCAAATCAATAACAGATAATATCATAGTGCTTTTACTAAAATTGTTACTCTCTATGAGCCATTAGCTGGGCCGTTATCAAATTGAAGACCTGGAGTAGTTATCTGATGATGCACCCTAAGGATCCAAGGGATATTAAAGGAATATAACTATTGAGCCATGACTAATGTTGTTTATTATTATAAAGCTGATGATATGACCAAAGTGGTTCCAGGCGTTTCGGGGGTTCCTTTAAAATTTTAATTTTGATTTTATAATTAAGTTTAATTGTATTATAAATTATGTTAATCTTTCATATATCAGTGTAAGTGACTTTTTGCCTAAACAAGAACTATTTCTAAAATTAATTTACGAATAATTTAGACACCTGTGGTTCGTAAACCAATTTCCACTGATTTTCTGATTTCAATCACGAGTATGATTGATGGTAGCAGTCATCTCTATTCATAGACCGCATTCCAGCTTAACATCAGGCAAGGTGCTGTCATATGTCGAGTGAGAATAAAAATGTCCTGCCCGAAAGTGAAATGCAGACGAAACCGCGAGCATAGCTATGCCTCAACTGTTACAAACGTGCAAATGTAGCTGTAATTTTTTTATTGAGACTCGATATATTACAGAACCTAATGTTAAGTTGGAGTGCGGCCCATGAACGGAGGTGACTGCTACTACAGTTAAATAATTGTAAGTAGCAGTCAAATTTACTATGACAGCCTAGTGGAAACTGGCAACTTACAAGCTTATCCCGAAACGCGATTAAGTCACAATGCACCACGCCTGTCGTCAAAAGCTAAACCTCAGCTATTACAAACGTGCAAATTTTTAGAAGACCTTTTGCACGCACTTGAACTGCCCTAGTGTTGTGTGTGAAAAAAAGGCATTGTCGATGTTTTTACCCGCTGCGACCGAGCGGCGCGCAACCAGGCCGGCATAGTGGATACGACTGCTACTTAGTTATTTAAATGCAGTAGCAGTCACCTCTCCTTATGAACAGCACTCCATCCTAACATCAGGCGTTAAAGTCATATGTCATGTTACAATAAAAACAAAAAAAAGACATGATTTGTATGATTTCGTTTACACGTTTAAAAAAGCTTTACTATAGTTATAAATAAGATTTACCTTCTAAAAGCGACACCACAATCTTGACAGACAAATGGTTTTTCACCGGTGTGTATCCGCAAGTGTTCCGTACGTAATGTCAAAGTGCGGAACGAATGTCCGCAGACGAGGCAAAAATATCTCTGACGCGATCTATCACTTAGACGGGACCTCTCACTTGCGTTCAAGGATTCATTGTCATCTGAAATGAAAAATTTCCTTATGTAAATATTTTATTGTTTTACTATATTCGTTGCTAAAAATCTCTACGGTTATGGGCACTAGGCAACCAAAGTTTCTTGAGGATGTCTCCGATTTGATCGGAAAACACCCTTCTGAGTGGACCGTAGAGCTCATTTAACCGTATAGCTTGTATGCAGAGAATTGTGGATGAGAGAGAATCGAGGTAATTGTGTCAGGATCGTGGCAAATGGCTCTCCATTGTCTCTGTCTATCCCTATGGGAAAAGGGGAAAAGGAATTTGATTGATTGATTGTTACGAAATATACTACAAACAAATGTTTGCTACAACTAAGATTTGTTTTGAACCCGAGACGCGTAGCGGACTGCTTGCGCCAATGCGCCACGCGTGATGTTAATTTGTGTCAGTACATATTCTAAAGTTACATAAAAATGGTACAAGTAAAATAAAATATAACCTATATCATTCGATATATCGCAATGTTCTTTACTTCTATGTAAATAGAGTGCATGTTTGTTTGGCAATATTTCTTCACAATCACGACATGGTATCCTGAAAGAGTGGAATAAAAACTATATTAGGTACAGTTCCGTGTGGTTTTTGTACACCGGGAAACGCTAGTAGAGTCTGACCAGGCCGAAATGATGCGCCTCTCTACTGCATTTACGCACACGAGCAAATTTAAATATGGATGCCACACACCGAAATGCAATTGTAATTGGTCACTCAGTTGCTGATTAGACACAAAAGGAGGACACTCTGATGAAGTATAGTAGTATAGTTAGTAGTATTTGCATTCACACATTTAAATAAACTGATAAAGTGGAGGGGCGCGTCATTTATAGTTGAGGGTATAAAGGGGTAATCGGCTATACTATTACAAACGTGCAAACTGAAATATAAATCAATTTATTGGACCTCACTTATGGAACTTCCCCAATGTTGTGTGTAGCTGTAAAAGTGGCATGGTCGATAACAGATAATAAAAAGTTACTCCAGCTAGGTAGAGAACGTCTTGTGCAGCCTTCGCCCAAACCATTTACACAGTTTGCACGTTTATAATGGCTCGAGTGCAGGTTCAGGGTGGCGATTGCGAAACTCTAATGTGTCTAGATGTGTCCGCGATTTCACCGGTGTAAAATTAGGTTTGTCACACAGTCATAAAAAAGAAGGAGGTTCTCAATTCGACTGTATATCGCTTTTTTGTATTTGTAACTCGATAACTCATAAAAATGACAGACGGAAATAAAAATAAATATAGCAAAAATACAGCTCAAAACTATAGTCAACTGGAAACTATAGTAAAAAATATAATATTTAAAAAAAATTAAAATTGTCTATGTTAATTGTAGTACCTCCAAAAATATGTGTACAAAGTTTCATGATGATCGGTTAAGTAGTTGTTGCGTGAAAACGTAACAAACTCACATTCACATTTATAATAATATTAGGATAATAATATGTTAATATATAATAAAATAATTTGTTTCCAATTCTCAACAGCTTGATATATTTTCCTCAGTTTACCCAAAATAAATTTATGAACGCACGCAATTGTATGGAAAATTTATTTTTTTTCTTTTATTTTTTTTCTTTTTCACACAATATTTTTATAAATAGCCTATGTGTTATTCTGATGTATAAGCTATATTATTGTAAATTTTCATTAAAATCCATTCGGTAGTTTTTGCGTGAAAGAGTAACAAACATCCATCCATACTCACAAACTTTCGCGTTTATAATATAAGTAAGGATAGTAGGATGTAGTGTCAAAAATGAGTGCATCAGAATTGCGTTCATTTGTCAGGGACTCACACAAGTGTACTGAGTAAGGCATGATAATTTGATTATTTAATTATAAAAAAATAATAATTATAATCACCAGAAATCTTTAGTTTTCTTAGCACCATGTTTCATTAAAAATTTGCCGTGAAATTTCTTCTTGTGGTAGGAAACGCTCCAGCTAAAAAAAAAATATTACTTTTTATTGAGACATCCTCAAGAAAGCTAGGTTGCCTAGTGCCCTATAACCACAGAGCCTGTATGAAGAGAATTGTAGATGTGAAGGAAGCGATGGAGTTGTGTAAGGATCGTGGTAAGTGGCGCTCTATTGACTCTGCCTATCAATGTGGGAAAAAGGTGTGACAATTTGATTGATTGATATTATGGCACCACTGCCCGAGTAGTACCACCACTTACATACAGACCGTGAAGTGACTTAGTCACGTTTCGGGATCAGCTGGTAAGTTGACGGTTACAACTAGGCCGGCATAGAGGATGTTACTAGTGGATGTAGCACGGCTACTTACAGTTATTGAACTGTAGTAGCAGTTGCCTCTATTTATGGACCGCACTCCAGCTTAACATCAGGCGGGGAGTTGTCTATATCGAATCACAATAAATAAAATATATTGATTGATTCAACTAACCAACCAAAACTAACTAAAGTTGTGTCAGGATCGTGGCAAGTGGCACTACAGTCTCTGCCTATCCTTGTAGGAAATAGGCGTTACAATTTGATTGTTTTTTTTTTAATTTACATTTCTATACTTAGCTACTAAAGTGCTTGTCTCAAAGAAACAGGACAACCTAAGTACATATATCAAAGATACATTGGTACCAAGTACTGGTATTGAACCCGTTCTCTTGGTTGGCGTGACCATTGCACTACCACTATACCACGGTCGCCTAAAACTAACCTGTTGGGGAACGTAAGATGGCATTGTCCACATTCATAAATCAAACTCTTGCCGGGATGCTTCGTACGTCGATGTACTTGCAAGTATGTCCAGTGTAAGTAAGACCGGCCACAATCCTATTGAATACAGAAACACGTTAATTTGAGACCAGGGTTCGATTCCCGGTATGACCAAAAATACCTTCATAGCTTTTATAATCAATCCAACCGGTGGATGCAACTGGCATCTTGTCGTTCGGAATGGCGTTCTAAGGAGGAGGCCTATATTCAGCAGTGGACGTTTTCTGGCTGATGATGATGATGATAATCAATTCAAAGAGTGGTAGGCAGTGGTACCCAGTCTGCAGATCCGATGTAGTACCACCACTTACAAGTATACAGACGGTGTAGTGACTTAGTCGCGTTTCAGGGTGAGCTTGTAAGTTGTCGGTCCAACCAGACCGGCATTGTAGATGTGATTGCTACTTACAGTTATTTAATTGTAGTAGCAGTGACATCTATTTAAAAACCAAACTCCAGCTTAACATCAAGCGGGGTGTTGTCATATGTCGAGTCACAATGATTAAAAAAACCTTTTACATTTCTTATTCACTACAATCTGCCTTTCTCTATTTTTTGACACATGACCGCACTCCTGATGTCAATCTGGAGTGCTATCCATTAGACCAGTGTTCCCCAAACTTTTTAGGCCATGCCCTACCTTAACATTCCTAAAATTTTTATGACCCCCATACATTTTAAAAATTATTTTGTTCCCTTAAGAAATATAAATAATTATTACAGCATTTTTTTTAGGAATTTGCCTTTTTTGTTAAATTTGTCACTGATATCTAGCATTGCATTTAAATAACCCAAAGCGAAAGTCGTGTCGAATAAATTTTTAAATTGCCCCCCTTAACTATCAAATTGCCCCCCTGGGGCGTGGGTCCCACGTTTGGAAACACTACATTAGACCCTTATCAGACACTTTTTTTTTATTGTGACACGTCATCTGACCTCGACCCGCCTGATGATAAGCAAGAAGAGGTCCAAGAGTGACGACGACTGAAAAAACCGAGCCAGTTCCCGGCCACCTCAGTCGCCGTCACAATGCCGGCCTAAAACACATACATAAAACAAATTACCTCACAAAGAAAATGCTTGACCACAGGAAAACCTCCATATCCTAATATTCCACTTGCAGGAATATTCTCATGGCGTTTGGTGACGTCAGACTGCAACTTCAAAACTTCTGACTGCGACCTTACGCCATCTTCAGAAGTGTTCACCACGTCAGCTAAGGGACGCTTGTAAAAACCGTGTGTGGTTTTGTGTGTAGTACATCTATTAAAATAATAAATAAATGAATTAAACAAAGGACATCTTTCATTTTGGGGTTTTATCAGGGGCGTAGCTGCCGCCGTATCTGCCATTTCAATTATACGGGGCAACGTGCGTATGCAGAAATTAATAAAAACTTCCCAATTTTTTGTTATTTCAGAAATGACAAAAATAAAAAAAAGCATTCTTTTTCCTGCGTAAAGCGTGAGTTCAAATAAGCTATACATGATTTAATAAATCAGTTTGCCGAATAAAAGGCAAGTAGAGTGTACTCGTATATTTAATTTAAATTGTTTGTGAAAATTTTGGAAAAAGTGACAGGTAGATAATTATAATGAATAAATATTTCTATTAATTTTATGCAAACATTTTTTTCTTTTGTGAGAAAAGTTTACCCTTCCTAAGGGCCCCAAACAATTTTTTATACGGGGCCCCGCTATGGCACGCTACGCTTTTGGCTTTTATGTACTACTTTTGTAATGTCCAATGATGAAAAAATATATAAATGGTAGTTTTGATACTTGTATTGATAAAACTAATAACAATTTTGCTTATAATTGCTGTGCAGTTGAGTTATATGGAAAATAAGATATGGATTTTGTTATTATCTGTCAAACAACGCCATATTTGTTCTGCTTTGAACTGTCATAATTATAAATTGGTCATTTCGCACACCTAAACTATGCAAAATAAAGGAGATATTTCAATTATATTGTAATCTTCGTTCATTAAACTATTTTAATATGCATATTAAACTGTTAATACAATTAAGCCCAAGTCCCCATACAAAATGAATGATGTCCTTTTATGCGGCTTACTATCGCGTTTATTTTGGTTTTGATTTTACAAATTCATTTTATTTTATTATGCCGACATTTCGAACTAAATAAACGCGATAGTAAGCCGCATAAAATTTGTTAAATTCATTAATCAATGTCGTGCAAAATCTAAGAAAATTTTTAAAAAATAAAATCAAAATAGGTTTAAGAGTGGTAGGCAGTGGTGCCCAATCTGCCGATCCGGGGTAGTACCACAACTTACAAGTATACAGACCGTGAAGTGATTTTGTCGCGTTTTGGAATCAACTTGTAAGTACATGTTTCAACTAGACCGGCATTAAGGATGTGACTGCTACTTACAGTTATTGAATTGTAGTAGCAGTGATATCCATTCATGGACCACACTCCAGCTTAACATCAAGCAGGGTTCTGTTATATGTCGAGTCACAATGAATAAATCAGTGTTATGGATTGTGAAGTGACACAATCTCGTTTCAAGATAAGCTTAAAAGTTGGAACCGGCAACTATGCTTGCAAAGTGGATGAGTGCGGCTGCTATTTGCTGTTATTAACTTTAGTAGCTGTCGCCTCCATTTATGGACCGTAACATCAGCCGCTGGAGCTTAAAATCAGGGATACCCTGATGTTAAAAAAATCTTACCTGGAATAAGTGGGAAATGTAACTTTACATATATGACATATAAAGGGCTCCTTCACATCCTTGTGAATTAAACGATGCTTGTTTAACGCATCCTCTAAATAGAAAACACTGAAAAAATGGAAATTACATAAACCTTTTGGTGGTAGGCAGTGGGGCCCAGTCTGCCGATCCGATGTAGTACCACCACTTACAACTATACAGACCGTGAAGTAACTTAGATGCGTTTTTGGATTAACATGTAAGTCGCCGGTTCCAACTAGGTCGGCATAGGGGAAGTGACTATATTTAACTATAAGTAGCAGTTACCTGCATATTTGGACCACAGTCCAGCCTAACATCAGGCGTAGTCGTCGAGAAAAGAACGTTTAAAATTCATAAAATTCGACAAGAGGCTATTCCAGATCTTAACCTATCTCCATACCAAATTTTATCCCGATCCGTTTATAGTCCGGTCAAATTAGACCAAATAATAAGAGTGAAGCTACATAAATTCCCACCAAGCTGAAAATCGGTAAGATTGATTAAAATACAATGAAAAATAAAATTTGAAAGTTCCCCATCATTCCCCTGTAAGGAAAATTTTTTATTCAAGGTCAAAATAATGAGGTTTTCGCGATTTTCAGCAAAACGGTAAGTTTTATCATAAAAATAACTAAGACAAATTTGTAGATCATAAAATTATCTACAAAAAATGTATCAATACTGTTTTTCTACGAGCCACCGTTTTTGAGATATATCGATTCAAAAAGTTGTAATCGTCATAATATACATGGGTACGCCACGTATATATATCTCTATAGTTGTAATAAATGTTAAAATATTTTTCTATTGGTCATTGTAACTTACACTAATAATATAAAATATACATAAGTTATAACGGCATTCGCTTTCTTCTATCTATGTACGGAGCTCCTAAAAAACTACCTGCTTAGATAAATATAGATACGCATGTTTCGTTAAAAACACCAAAAGTAAAAAACAAGTACAATAAGCTTGTCTTCCTCCAACCTCAGTTGCTGCTCATCAACATCTTTTTCGGGTATATTACCAAGTTCAAGTGGTTCAAGTATCAGCTGGACCCTACAGACTGGGGTTGGAAATTGGTCAATAATTCATTAGAACTAGTGCAAACTTTTCTTCCAACTGCTAAACACAATTTTTTGCAACTGCAAAAAGGGATGCAGTGCTAAATGTGGTTGCAAAAAAGTCGGACTGTATTGTTCTCTGGTATGTCACAATGTCAAGGCCAGTCGTGCTCTAATATCGAATCACCAACAGTAGGATCCATTTAATTCCAACGAGGACACATCGCTATTAACGCAGTTTACATGTACTCAGGATGAAGATGAAGAACAAGAAGAAGATGAACAAGAACAAGAAAATCAAGAAGAATAATTCGAAAGTTACGACTCGGACAATTAAATTTCACTACATTTTTCAACTTAAATTGATTTTGTTTTTCAATCTCTGCTAATATCCATTATTTTGCATTAGTTTCAAATTAAACAGGATCACAACTGACCTGTGGAATAGGCCTACCGGGAAAACCACGTTAAAAAATTGCGCTAAATACAATACCTCATAGGTGGCGTGGAAACGTGTGCATATTATGACGATTACAACTTTTACAACTTTTTGAATCGTTATATCTCAAAAACGGTGGCTCGTAAGAAAAAAAGTATTGGCATATTTTTTGTAGATAATTTTATGATCTACAATTTTGTCTGAGTTATTTTTATGATAAAACTTACCGTTTTGCTGAAAATCGCGAAAAACTCATTATTTTGACCTTTGACCTTGAATAAAAAAAATACCTTACAGGGGAATGATGGGGAACTTTCAAATTTTATTTTTCATTGTATTTTAAACAATTTTGCCGATTTTCAGCTTGGTGGGAATTTATGTACCTTCGAATGTCTAAATTGACCGGACTATTAGCCATTGTGGCGTAATTGAGTAACAAACATCCATACAAACATTGAAATTTATAATATTAGTTAAGATCTAAAACCACTTACTCTTCACAGTACTCGCATCGGAATGCCTTCTCTATTTCAACAATACCGATCATATTGTTTGGGTCATTTATTAAATTTATCATTTCATTCGCTTTCAGTTTATTCGTCGGCTCATGCTTTACTGGTTCTTGTTTATTTGATGTTGTGCTGACTTCTGAAATATTTCCTTACACTCAATTTTTTTTTTTTTATTGTGACTCGACATATGACAGCACCCCGCTTGATGTTAAGCCAAAGTGTGGTCCATGAATGAATGTCACTGCTACTACAATTCAATAACTGTGAGTAGCAATCACATCCACTATGCCGGCCTAGATGGAACCGGCAACTTACAAGCTGATCCCGAAACGTGACCAAATCACTTCACGGTCTGTATACTTGTAAGTGGTGGTACTACCCCGGATCGGCAGACTGGGTACCACTGCCTACCACTCTTTGATAACCAGACCCGAAGCAAATATCCATCTCTTTTTTTTTTATTAACAAATATTTGCAATATTTAATACTATTAAATATTACAAATAAAAGATATGAAACAAATATTTGCTCCGACCGGGGATCGAACCCGGGACTTTACGCGCAACAAACCAGTCGCTAAACCGTTCGTTTACGCCTGTCGTCAAGCTTAGCTTAGCAATTAGCTTAGAGACGTTTTTGCATTTGTAGTAGTGTACTACACACACTACTAAGGTTTGTAAAATAAAGCTTGGGTCCTATGACAGATGCCAAAATGACTTTACTAGTCCCATCACTATTATAGTACTCGTATTTTTGTTAACAGATGTAACCTTGACGGAGCGGCAAGATTTATTTTTGTTACATTTACATTTACATTTATATAATTTATTGTTGTTTATTTTAAAAATTATTGTGTTATTATTGTATGATAAATATTATTGGTAAGCTATGGTTGTAACTACGAAAATAAATAACTTTGCAATGAACGTTCGAAGAGAGACGCTGCTACAATGTTAAGTCGTCCGAAAATTTCTCATGTGTCACAGGACCCAAGCTACATTTTACAAAGTATAAGAGCGGGTTTTCGTTATTAGACCAAGTAATAGCTTTTTGACGACAGACGTAGACGAACGGTCGACGATTGGTTTGTTGCGCGTAAAGTCTCGGGTTCGAGCTTTTATTTGCAATATTTAATAATTATATTAAATATTGCAAATATTTGTAAATAAAAAAATAGATATTTGCTTCGAATCTGATTATCGAAGAGTGGTAGGCAGTGGTACTCAGTCCGCAAATCCGGGGTAGTACCACCACTTACAAGTATACAGACCGTGAAGTGATTTGGTCGCGTTTCGGGATTAGCTTGTAAGTTGCCGGTTCCAACTAGGCCGGCATAGTGGATGCGACTGCTACTTACAGTTATTGAATTGTAGTAGTTTTACATGATATATATATATATATATATACATGTAATTTGAAACAAAATCTAACGACTGTGTCATTGATTAACTACACTATCCTATAGTATAGTATAGTACAGTACAGTACAGTATAGTACAGTACAGTATAGTATAGTACAGTATAGTATAATGTGCCCACCTGTTTTCTCCTTGTCATTTTCATCATAAATCAATCCAGTTGTAGGTGATAGGTTTCTGCTAGAGGTTCTAGGGTTCTGGGTGCATTCCACAGATGAAGTTGCGTGCTCCTGCAAAGTGTTAAACAATTATCAATTAACATGAAAATAAACAATTAAATTAATCAATCAATCAACCAAATCAAATCAATTTGAGGCGACCGTGGTGTAGTGGCAGTGCAATGGTTACGCAAACCGACAGCACGGGTTTGAAACCACTCACCGGTACCAATGTATCTTTAATATATGTATGTTGGTTGTCCTGCTTCTATGATACAAGCACTTTAGTAGCTTAGTATAAAAATATAAATTATACAATACATATGTGTATATATATATATATATATATATATATAATTGTCACGCCTTTTTCCCACAGGAATAGGCAGAGACAATAGAGCACCACTTGCCACGATCCTGACACAACTTCCTCGCTTCCTTCACATTCACAATTCTCTTCATACAAGCTCTATGGTTATGGGCACTAGGCAACCTAGCTTTCTTTGCTCTGACTAGGAATCGAACTTTGGTTCTGTACTCACTTCCGCCTCCAGGTGATCCTTAAACGCCCTCTGGCAGTGATTGCACACGAAGACCAGTGCTGGAGAGAGTGCCTCCTCGTGCGCACGCAGATGCATGCGGAGCCGAGAGCGACGGGTCAGCTGCTTCAGACATATGTGGCATTGAAATGGTTTTATCTGGAAAAACAATCCTTACATTAAAGCAGTTTCCCAACGTGGTGCCCACGCCCCACAGGGGGGCAATTTGATAGTAAAGGGGGGGGGGGGGCAAAATCATAATATATCATTGTACCTAGAGTCTGCGCCCCTCTACTGCATTTACGCACACGAGCATAGATAAAATATGGATGCAATACCTACCTTTAAATGCGTAACACCATGTTCGTCTAAGGTTTGTTTGTCAAGGAACCGTTTACCACATGCGGGGCAGACGTAACGCCTCGTGTCCGTGTGTATGCGACTGTGCTTTGTTAGTGTAGCGCTAAAAATAAATAAAATAAATTAATATTGTAGCGGTCGCTGCAACTAGATGGCGCTGCAAAATGAGATTGTCCACCAATGACTTTTTTATTGTGACTCGACATTTGACCTCGACCCGCCTAATAGTAAGCAAGAAAAGATTCAAGAGTGCCGGCGACTGTGAAAACCAAGATTTCACAGCTGCCTCAGTTGCCGTCACTATGCCAGCCAAAGGCATAGTTACTTCACGCATCGCTTGAAGGATCCAAGGCTATAGGATCGGGAGAACACATGGGCTGGTAAATTATTCCACTTATCGATTGTTCTACAAAGAAATTACGCTCCGGCAAAGTATTAGTATATATACTCGGATCGACGCGAGACCGCAACGAGGGTCCGCCCACCGGGTGCCCCCTCAACCTCGTCCATAATTACGTTAAGTATACCATATGTCTCATTATTATCCCTGATAACCCGCCTCACTGCAGATCAACCTCCCAACCAAGCTGAAATGTCTGCAATGGAATACAACAATACCATTTAAAAAAATCAACGGGTTACACTTCGCTTTATCGCTGTTAACGTAAAATAAAAAAGACCGCAACGGTCAGCTGGCGGCCCCGCAACTGGCCGTTCCTTTCTTTTCTGACAATATCGAAAGGTAATAAGTTCTAGCTATCAACCAACTTCTGTTAAGTTAAAACTTTTATGAGTACCAATAAATTATGAAGTAACCCAATCCAATGTGACATCGGAAGTAGTGTCTACTTATGCGTCAATGCCGTGGTGGCGTATTGGTTCGGATTGCCCCCCTTTCTTCTAAAATATGGTTGATGGGACTGATGGCTGTCCAGGGAATTATACTCGTGACCACTACCTCTACTCCTGTGTGCCATCCTTCTCTCGTAGCTACTCGCCTGCTTGGTTTACGCGTCAAGATAGTCGGAATAAATTCGGGAAAAAGTCGGGAAAAAAAATCAAGGGATAAATTATAAAATCACGCCTTCTTCCCACAGGGATAAGCAACTCCCTCGCTTCCCTCACATTCACAATTCTCTTCATACAAGCTCTTCTGTCATAGGTACTAGGCAACCCAGCTTTTTTGAGGATATCTCCGATTTTTTAACACTTGGAAAGGATGATTGAAAGTAGAATGACGAAAGGAAATTATAAATCTGATGTGGATGGATGCTATAAACAAGGCAGGACCCGAAGGGTGTTTTTTGACCAAATCGGAGACATCCTCAAGAAAGCTGGGTTGCCTAGTGCCCATAACCATAGAGCTTGTATGAGAAGAATTGTGGATGTGAGGGAAGCGAGGGAGTTGTGTCAGGAACGTGGCAAGTGGCGCTCCATTGTCTTTACCTATCCCTGTGGGAAAAAGCGTGACAATTTGATTTTGATTTGTCTCCGATTTGGTCAGAAACTCGTTTATCGTATTCATCCACATTAGATTTACCATCGAAGCCTTTAAGGAATACTAACCGCAAATAGAAAGTCTTGCCGCATTCCTTAACTGGGCAGTGCCACCTTTTCAATTTCGGGTGCTGAAAGTGCACGTGGTCGAACAATTCAGTTTCAGTGACGAAGGTGTTACTGTTCGAGCAGTCCGTACATTTGTAACTGTTCTCCTCTGTCAATGACGAACAGTTCATGTCGTGGAATTGCCTGTTGGGAATAATACACTATTAGAGTCTGTATAAGCCGAAATGACGCGCCCCTCCACTTCATTTACGCACACAAGCAAATATAAAACATGGATGCACCACACCGAAAATGCAATTGTAATTTCCTTATTCAGTTGCTGGTTAGACACAAAAGGAGGAGCACGCTAATTAAGTATAGTATAGTTAGTAATATTTGCATTCACACATTTAAATAAACTAATAAAGTGGAGGAGCGCGTCATTTATAGTTAGACAAGCTATATACTACAGTAATTTCGTACTATATTGACGGGTAAAGCCCACCTAATGAATAGTGGCTCACAACCTCTGCCATTCCTGGGTTTTTATTGTGACTCGACATATGACAGCACCCCGCTTGATGTTAAGCTGGAGTGCGGTCTATGAATGGATGTCACTGCTACTACAGTTCAATTACTGTAAGTAGCAGTCACATCCAATTAGCCTAGTTGGAACCGGCAACTTACAAGCTGATCTCGAAACGCGACTAAATCACTTCACGGTCTAGATACTTACATGTGAAATTTTAGTCTAACTTTTGAAGTGAATGATTCATTGCAGTTATTGCATGTTACTATTTGTGGGTCACAAGGGTTGTCTTTACCTCTTTTCTTGCGTTGTTTCTAAAATTAAAAAGAAAGTTTTATTAATTTGGCCTAGAATGTCCTGAAACTCGACCAGTATTACCAGAGGAAGGTGCGGTGAGTATACTGCGATCCCCAACGACAAAATACTGGTGGATGCAAAAATCTTATCGTTCGGAATGGCGTTCTAAGGGGAGGGACGAGGAACTACTGGACGTTTTCTGGCTGATGATGACGATGAATGTCTATTGGTCTACAACACATCTTTTGGCGTGTCTAGTAGGTAAGATTGACACGTATGCCGTGACGAAAAATAGCATGACGCTCTGTATGGCATGACTCTCATATGTGTGCGTATATTTGTCTGTATATTATTATAATAAAAAATATATGTATATTTATTTAAAAAATGTAAGTATATATGAATAAAAATGAATGAATTTAAAATACACGAAATGCTGTTTAAAACAAACACATGAATATATTTAATTCAGGCAAACGTGGCTGAGTTCAGTCAGGGAATTATAATGAGAAACAGATAAAATAAAAGTATATTAACTATAATTAAACTATAAATAAAAAATATCATCTAATGACGTCGCATCAGAGATAGTCCCAAGGAGCAACATTTCCCCTTTGTATAGCAAGGCTAATACGTTGGCAGAAATAATTGCCAGCCTTCCTGTTTCCAGACTTCTCCGTCAGCCACTTGGACAGGCGCTTAGCTGAAGGTCCCCAAGGGCCAATCGTCTCGACCCCAGTCTGCGCAAATTCGTAACCAATACCGAGGTTAGCGTATTTGCGCAGCTTGAGGTTCTTAGTTATTATTTATTTTATATATATTTTATATTTATTTATTCATGTTTTCTAATTATTATATACATTATTCTTTTATAAACCATCAAATTTAATGTTTTATATCTGCCGGGCGTGACGTGACGGCCATGTTTTCTTTTTAGTGTAGCAAAGAATGGAATGTGTTCTCTCCATCCTATGACCTTGGATCCTTCAAGCGATGCGTGAAGAAGCACCTTTGGCCGGCATAGTGACGGCGGCTGAGGCAGCTGAGAACAAACTCGGCTTTCTCAATCGTTTTCACTCTTGGACCTCCTCTTGCTTATCATCAGGCGGGACGAGGTCAGATGTCGTGTCACAATAAAATAAAATAAGAAGACTTTTTATTCAGACGCGGTATCGAACTTGACGGTAACGGTTAAAACGGGTGCTGTCATATGTCGAGTCACAATAGAAGATCTTACCTTGGTAACTTCATCATCAGGTTCATAGAGTTCATCATTTTTAAAATTGTTAATTCTCCGTCTTTTATTAATTTTCTTTGTACATTTATGAGCTTTTAATGTTTCTTTTGATATAAAGAAATGCCTGAAAAAAAAGAAGGTTGGCAGAAGCGACCGTGGTAATGTGGTCACATTTTTTTATTTGATTTATTATTTATAAATCTGATGTGGATGGATGTGTTGAACGAGGCAGGCCCCGGGAGGTGTTTTCCGATCAAATCGGAGACATCCTCAAGAAAGCTGGTTTGCCTAGTGCCCATAACCATAGAGCTTGTATGAAGAGAATTGTGAATGCGAGGGAGTTGTGTCAGGATCGTGGCAAGTGGCGCTCCATTGTCTCTGCCTATCCATGTGGGAAAACGGCGTGACAATTTGATTGATTGTAACGACTCGACTTTTTAACCCGGGTTAAACCGAGTTAAGACCAAACCGAGTTGGGTCGGTTAACATCTACAATAAACCGGTTTGAACTATTATATACTTAAGTATATATATATATTTAGATCAGACACCAAATGTCATCCGAAATTCTAAGGCAAACCATACTGTGTATTAGGCAATTTAGTTTTTTTTATATATTATACATTTCTATACTAAGCTACTAAAGTGCTTGTATCATAGAAACAGGACAACCAAAGTACATATATCAAAGATACATTGGTACCGGTGAGTGGTTTTGAACCCGTGCTCTCGGTTTGCGTAACCAAGGCACTGCCACTACACCACGGATTGTCGGACCAAATTCGTCAACTCGGTTTGTAAACCGGTTTGAATGGAATTCATCAATTCGTTTTGCGAATCGGGTTATCCATGTTTTTAAATCGACTTAACTCGGATAAAAAAATTTGAGATCGTCTCTGCCTATCCCTGTGGAAATAAAGTTACAATATACTTACTTGCAAACGTTACATTTATGTGTATCTTTTAGGTTAAACATTTTAGCTTTCGGTTTATTCTTTTCAACCTAAAAACATAATTAAACTTTACCTAGATAAACAATGCAGGCCCAGAAGGGTGCATTAAGACCAAATCGGAGATATCCTCAAGAAAGCTATGTTGCCTAGTGCCCATAACCATAGAGCTTGTATGAAAATAATTTAAAGAGTGGTAGGCAGTGGTACCTAATCTTCCGATCCGGGATACCACCACTTACAAGTATACAGACCGTGAAGTGATTTGGTCACGTTTCGGGATCAGCTTGTAAGTTGCCGGTTCCAACTAGGCCGGTATAGTGGATGTGATTGCTACTCATAGTTATTGAATTGTAGTAGCAGTGGCATTCATTCATGGACCACACTTCGGCTTAACATCAAGCGGGGTGTTGTCATATGTCGAGTCACAATAAAAAAATTAAACAAGTATTGTGGATGTGAGGGAAGCGAGGGAGTTGTGTCAGAATCGTGGTAAGTGGCGCTCTATTGTTTTGGCCTATCGCTGTGGGAAAAAGGCGTGACAATTAGATTGATTGATTGATTTGTCATCCATTTACCTTGTCTTCCAAAACCAACTCCTCAAGTCTTTCCTCCTGTGTATGCTCCTCTTCAGCTTCGAGTATCCATATTCCATCATCATCGTCTATTGGTTCCTCCTTAACTTCGACTTTTATGTCGTACGACTGTAAATATAAATAAACGACTGAAAAAAACGAGCCTTCACGGTTTCTCCAATCGCCGTCACTATGCCGGCCAAAGGTGCTTCTTTACGCATAGCTCAAAGGATCCAAGGTTATAGTATAAGTTTTCTCAGTCGTCGTTACTCTTGGACTTCCTCTTGCTTATCATCAGGCGGGACGAAGTCAGATGTCGTGTCACAATAAAAAATATTAAAAAAGGATGGAAAGAACACATGAGATGGTAAAGACCTCCACTTGTCGATTATTCTATAAAGAAACGACGCAACGAACCTTTTAGTTTGACTGCCGAACTAGAAGGTTTAGGTAAGTTGCCGGTTCCAACTAGGCCGGCGTAGTGGATGTGATTGCTACTCACAGTTATTGAATTGTAGTAGCAGTGACATTCATTCATGGACCACACTTCGGCTTAACATCAAGCTATATCGGCTTGTCATATGTCGAGTCACAATTAAAAATATATGGAAGTATACAGTATCTAATCTCATGCGGCAAACAAAGCTAGCAGGTTAAACAAGGTAGGCCTAGGAGGGTGTTTTCTGATCAAATCGGAGACATCTTCAAGAAAGCTAGCTTGCCTAGTGCCCATAACCATAGAGCTTGTATGAAGAGAATTGTGAATGTGAAGGAAGCGAGGGAGTTGTGTCAGGATCGTGGCAAGTGGCGCTCCATTGTCCAATTTGATTGATTGATTGATTGATATAGAATGCTCAGCCAATACCTGAGGATGTTTATCTTCAATCTTGCCCTCTTCATTAGTTTTATCTTTGATTATCTCTACTTCTGAGTCATTATTCTTTTTACTTCTAGAACTTCGCGTTCTGGTTGCTATTGGTGGAGAATTTGGATTTTTATCTAACACGTGATCATTGTCTGTAATTGGAGATTGACGAAAGAGATTTGTGAATCGAAGGCGAGTGGACAGATAAACAGACGACCCAGAAGAATGGAGTTCGAATTGCCCGTAACCATAGAGCAACCGTGGTGTAGTGGCAGTGCAATGGTTACGTAAACCGAAAGCACGAGTTCAAAACCACTTGCCGGTACTAATGTATCTTTGATATATGTACTTTGGTTGTCCTGTTTCTATGATACAAGCACTTTAGTAGCTTAGTATAGAAATGTAAATAAAATAAAATTATTGTAAGAAAAGAATTGTAAGATAATAAAAAATGCTTTAAACGAGGCGCAAAATTCATTCCCATTTGTCAAAAAGTTACGCGGTCGCTGTTAGTGTCAAAAACAACTTTTATTCATTCGGACAATGAGTTTCAATGAGTTTGAACTGTTAATGAAAATGAACATCAATTCTGACGAGTGGTGTGTTACGCGGCATAAATTATTACGAAGTCATAGCGCACAGGTCGGGGAAAGCATTCGCATTTTGTCGACGGAATCGGCAGTCGAACTAAAAAGTTCGGTGCGTCTTTTCTTTGTAAAACAATTGACAAATGAAATGCTTTGCCAGCCCATGTGTTCTCTCCATCCTATGACGTTGGATCCTTCAAGCGATGCGTGAAGAAGCATCTTAAGCCGGCATAGTGGCGGCGGCTGGGGCAGCCGGGAACTTACTCGGTTATTCCAGTCGTCGTTACTCTTGGACCTCCTCTTGCTTATCATCAGGCGGGTCGAGGTCAGATGTCGTATCACTTTAATCTATGGTTGAGCGGTCACAATTTTAATTTTGAAGCTCATCGAGTGGAACTGTCAAAACGAAGCTTATTCTCATTGTTGTTGATTTACTCGGTCGACCCGCAGGAGAGTTGTGTTTCGACCAAATCGGAGACATTCTCAAAAAAGCTGCGTTGCTTAGTGCCCATAACCGTAGAGCTTGTATGAAGAGTCGATGTGAGGGAAGCGAGAGAGTTGTGTCAGGATCGTGGCAAGTTGCGCTCTATTGTTCTTGCCTATGGGAAGAGGAGTGACAATTTCTTTGATTAGATTTTACCTTTGATGTAATTAATTCTATATGTGATAGTAGTTTTGGCTTTTGTTCTCAATAAATAAATAAATATTTTTGTTACCTTGATTTTCTATAGATTCCACATCATTATTTTCTTCACTCCTATTATTTGTTTCCTTATTTCCTTTTTTACCGTGTGCTACTTTTAAATGTCCTTTTAACCAGGTGTAATGAACATAACCTAAAACATTCTATTTTATTTGTGACATTAAGGCGTGAAGTTGATAATGATGATCATGATAATGATTATAGTTATGTTGATGATGATATTGTTTATGACGAAAATAATTATGATAGTGTAGGTGTTGATGATAATGTTGTTGATGACAATGATGATGATTATGTAAGGAATGATGTTGTTAGTGACGATAATTATGATGATGGTGTAAGTGTTGATGATGATGATGTTGTTGATGACAATGATGATGATTTTATGTTAGTAATGATGTTGTTAGTGACTATAATTATGATGATGGTGTAAGTGTTGATGATGATGATGTTGTTGATGACAGTGATGATGATTTTATGTTAGTAATGATGTTGTTAGTGACGATAATTATGATGATGGTGTAAGTGTTGATGATGATGATGTTGTTGATGACAATGATGATGACTATGTTAGTAATGATGTTGTTAGTGACGATAATTATGATGATGGTGTAAGTGTTGATGATGATGATGTTGTTGATGACAATGATGATGACTATGTTAGTAATGATGTTGTTAGTGACGATAATTATGATGATGGTGTAAGTGTTGATGATGATGATGTTGTTGATGACAATGATGATAGTTTTATGTTAGTAATGATGTTGTTAGTGACGATAATTATGATGATGGTGTAAGTGTTGATGATGATGATGTTGTTGATGACAATGATGATGACTATGTTAGTAATGATGTTGTTAGTGACGATAATTATGATGATGGTGTAAGTGTTGATGATGATGTTGTTGTTGATGACAATGATGATGACTATGTTAGTAATGATGTTGTTAGTGACGATAATTATGATGATGGTGTAAGTGTTGATGATGATGATGTTGTTGATGACAATGATGATAGTTTTATGTTAGTAATGATGTTGTTGGTGACGATAATTATGATGATGGTGTAAGTGTTGATGATGATGATGTTGTTGATGACAATGATGATGACTATGTTAGTAATGATGTTGTTAGTGACGATAATTATGATGATGGTGTAAGTGTTGATGATGATGTTGTTGTTGATGACAATGATGATGACTATGTTAGTAATGATGTTGTTAGTGACGATAATTATGATGATGGTGTAAGTGTTGATGATGATGATGTTGTAATGACAATGATGATAGTTTTATGTTAGTAATGATGTTGTTAGTGACGATAATTATGATGATGGTGTAAGTGTTGATGATGATGATGTTGTTGATGACAATGATGATGACTATGTTAGTAATGATGTTGTTAGTGACGATAATTATGATGATGGTGTAAGTGTTGATAATGATGATGTTGTTGATAATTATTATGTTGTTACTGACGATGATGATAATGTTGTGTTGACGATGATTATGTTAATGATAACGATGGGACTTAAATTAGTATAAAGGTTCATTACCATAATCACACAGAGGACATGGATAAATGTCTTCATTGTCTGTCTCATGCTTATGTTCAGAACCATGTTCCATTACATCCAGGATGTCAGTAAACTCCTTTTTGCAGAACCTGTGAATTTTTATTTTTTTTGTGACTCGACATATGACAGCACCCCGCATGATGTTAAGCTGGAGTGTGGTCCATGAATGGATGCCACTGCTACTACAATTTAATAACTGTAAGTAGCAGTCACATCCACTATGCCGGCCTAGTTGGAACCGAATTATATAAAATAATACCATGTCCAGCTAATGATGCTAATCGTTACTTTTATTGTGACCCAACATCTGACTTCGATTTGCCTGTGAGTTAGCAAGGGAAAGTTCAAGAGAGCCGACACGACTGAAAAAGCTGACTGAAACTTCGCTTTTTTATTATTATGACACAATTGACGTCGACCCGCCTGATGATAAGCAAGAGAAGATCCAAGAGGGACGACGACTGAAACAACCAGTTAGTTCATGGCCGCCTAAGACGCCGTCACTATGCCGGCCAAAGAAATCGCTTATACTGTAACCAAGATTAAAGAATGTCGTCAAGACAGTTAAAAAGACATTTAATAATATATGCTCCGGGTCTGGTGATTATAAATCAGTCAAATTGTCACGCCTTTTCCCACAGGGATCAGCAGAGACAATGGAGCGCCACTTGCTACAATCCTGACGTAACTCCCTCGCTTTCATCACATCCATTGTTCTCTTCATACAAGCTCTACTAGGCAACCCAGCTTTTCGATTTAGTCGGAAAACACCATATAATATAATAAGCCAATGATAGATGGCAAGAGACCTGACGGCATGACTGTTGGGCCATGGAAACTTGCCAGTCTCTGGTGTGGGATGCGACTTGTGTAGACACATTGGCCCCATCTCACATCCAGGCGACCTCGTTAAGCGCAGGTAGTGCGGCGATTACTGCTGAAAACCTCAAAGTACTGGTTACAATTTTGCGCAGTTTGGAGTGGAGACGATGGGCTCTTGGGGACATTTAGCTAAGCGCCTGGCCCAGAAGTTGTACAAGCGGCTGACGGAGAAGTCTAGAGACAGGAAGGCAGGCAATTATTTCTGAACGAATACAAAGGGGAAATGTTGCCAGTCTCCTTGGGACTATCTCTGATGGGACGTCATTAGATGATATTTTTTATTTATAGTTTAATTATATTCAATATACTTTTTCATAGCTTTTATTTGTAATATTTGTTAATAAAAAAAAGAGATGGATATTTGCTTCGGGTCTGGTTATCAAAGAGTGGTAGGCAGTGGCACCCAGTCTGCCGATCCGGGGTAGTACCACCACTTACAAGTATACAGACCGTGAAGTGATTTAGTCACGTTTCGGGATCAGCTTGTAAGTTGCCGGTTCCATCTAGGCCGGCATAGTGGATGTGATTGCTACTCACAGTTATTGAATTGTAGTAGCAGTGACATTCATTCATGGACCACACTTTGGCTTAACATCAAGCGGGGTACTGTCATATGTCGCGTCACAATAAAAAAAAAAAACAAAAAAAAAAAAATGTCTGTTAATTGTTGTCTGTGATGAATACATTTTTCCACAATAAGTTAATACTATGTGTTATATTACTTACCGACATATCAAATCATCTGTATCATCAGCTTGATGTTTCCCCAGGAATTCCTTAACACCATCATCTATTTCCGCTAAATTTTCTATTGTAGACTCATCTATAGTTTCTGCTTCTTCTGCCTCTACCTAAAAGCGATACTAATATAATTTTTCCACCGTTCTATATTAGGCTATTAAACATGCTTGTATCATAGAAACAGGACGATCAAAGTACATATATCAAAGATACCAAGTGGTTTACACTCTAGCTAAACATCGGGTGAAGTGCTGTAACTAATTGGAGACATCCTAATTAAAACTAGGTTGCGAGTGGCCATAACCATAGAACTTGTATGAAGAGGACTGTGGATGTGAGGGAAGCAAGGGAGTTGTGTCAGGATCGTGGAAATTGCCGCTCTATTGTCTCTGACAATTTGATAGATTCATACAAAAAAAAACGTGCTTTTATAAGCATAACTAATTAAGTTATGAATAGTTTAACGTGGAATTTTGAGTTATTTAGAAAGTAAAAATTAGTATAACCAAGGCCGTCTTTACCCGGGGGTTCAAGGGGTGCGGTGCACCCGGGCGCAGAGTCCTAGGGGGCGCATGCCGACCGCGATAAACTTCGATAGGTACCTACTACACTGAGACCACGCAAGCAGAGCCTTGTCTTTCGCACCCCGGCGCTGTATATGCTTAAGACGGCCCTCAGTATAACCATGACTTTTGGGAAATAAGGTCTACCGAAAGGTCACGAAATAAGGTATCACGAAAAAAATTGACGGTCCATGTGCCGAACATCCTGTATATAACAATTATTTATTGAAATATATATAAAAATGCATAGAATTACCATTTCGTCCCTAATGACGTCATCGTCTATATCTGGTATATCATCTATAACTATAGATTCCGTTTTTATTTCATTTTCTATAATTGGTAATTCTTTATCAATTGATTGCTCCTGTTAAAATAAAGCATATGGTATAAATCCCAGCAGTTAAAAAGCCAGGGCCGGATCTACTATATGGCTTTGGGCTTCAGTCCAGGGCCCCGTGGAATCAAGGGGCCCCCAGCTAAGTCAAGTCAAAGTCAAAAATAGACAATAATGCGAAAAAATCCATAATTTTATCGTTTTTTATTTATTTACATTTCTATACTAAGCTACTAAAGTGCTTGTATCATAGAAACAGGACATCCAAAGTACATAATATATCAAAGATACATTGGTACCGGTGGGTGGTCTCGAACTCGTGCTCTCCAGTTTGTGTAACCATTGCACTGCCACTACACCACGGTCGCCTTAAACAGATCGTAAGGTTTGCAGCCCTGCAAATCCTTCGATCATTTAATTCAAGTCTACGTTCAGGTGTTGGTACTTCGAACTGACTTTTTTTCTTATAATTTGAGTAATTAGGTAGGCCCCTAAGTAGTATTAGCCGCAGCGCAGTATAAGGATCGGCTGATTAAAAGCGCGCTCGACGACTGCGGTGGGAACAAATCCGCGTATATATAGAGTCGTGCACCTAATTGATATTATATTAAAAGGACATTCGTTTTGTGCTTTTATCATTTTTTATTTTATTATTGTGACTCGACATATGACAGCACCCCGCTTGATGTTAGGCTGGAGTGTGGTCCATGAATGGATGCCACTGCTACTACAATTCAATAACTGTAAGTAGCAGCCACACATCCACTATGCCGGCCTAGTTGGAACCGGCAACTTACAAGCTGATCCCGAAACGCGACCAAATCACTTCACGGTCTGCATACTTGTAATGTATACTACTTTTGTAATGCTCAATGATGAAAAATGATATAAATGGTAGTTTCGATACTTGTGTTGATAAAATCAATAACAATTTCGCTTTTAATTGTTGTGCAATTAAGTTATTTGGAAAATAAGGTATGGATTTTTATTTCGTCTGTCAATTACAAAGACACGCGATTTTAACAGTTCTGCTTTGAACTGTCATAATTATAGTTTGATCAGTTTGCACAACTAATCTATGCAAAATAAAGGATATATTCCAATTACATTGTAATCTTCGTACATTAAACTATATTAAAATGTATATGCAACTGTTAATACAATTAAGCCCAAGTCCCCATACAAAATGAATGATGTCCTTTATACACATTCATAGAATAAAAAGTATGTAGGTAACAAAACAAGTTACTGCGCAGCTTGAATGCCAGCGCTCTTTTTAAATTCCTACGATATTTTATTCATTCTCATTGCCCAATTTCATTTGTGGGAGTAGGACTGCGGGGGTGGGGGTTGTCTCTCCCCCAGTCATGATACAATAAGGGCAACTGAATTGATTACAAAAGAAATCGCGGTAGTCTAAAATGGAGATGGTGAGATGAGTTTTTTTTTTTTTTTTATTGTGACACGACATTTGACATCGACCTGCCTGATGATAAGCAAGAGGAGATCCAAAAGTGCCGACGACTGAAACAACCGAACTGTCTCAGCCGCCGTCACTATGCCGGCCAAAGGTGCTTCTTCACGCATCGCTTGAAGAATCCAAGGTTATAGGAGGGAGAGAACACATGGGCTGGCAAAGCATTCCACTTGTCGATTGTTCTACAGAGAAAAGATGCACCAAACTTTTTGGTCCGACTACCGATTCTGTTAACAAAATGTGAATGCTTCCCCCGACCAGTGCGGGTGTTACGGGTGTGAAAAGACGAGATAGGAACAAGGTTAAAGAGCTCCTCGGAACATTCCCCGTGGTATAGGCGATAGAGGACGCATAGAGCCGCCATGTCTCTGCATAATTGCAAAGGCTCCAGAGTTTGCGTAACCTCTACATCTCCTATGATAGTTGTCTATTGTAGGACAGTACAACTATTGTACAGGCTATGGTGTGGTGAGTCATGGATATAAGAGAGAGAAGCCTTTGCCCAGCAAGGGGGCTGTTAAATTGTCGAATAAAATTAATTTCATCATAAATAGATTTATTATTACGTTAAAATAATCAATTAATATTGTGGTGTATGAGGAATACACATATATTGATATGCATGTAATATTACTAGATGTACGTGACACAATCTCGAGCGTATCGGCAGAACACGCCTGCCGTCGGCGTGGGCAGACGCGTGACATGATACTGCATGAGGTACTATGCAAATACTACGCTACAAAAAAGACATGGATATTTGCTTCGGGTCTGGTTATCAAAGAGTGGTCGGTAGTGGTACCCAGTGTGCCGATCCGGGGTAGTACCACCACTTACAAGTATACAGACCGTGGAGTGATTTGGTCACGTTTCGGGATCAGCTTGTAAGTTGCCGGTTCCATCTAGGCCGGCATAGTGGATGTGATTGCTACTCACAGTTAGTGAATTGTATTAGCAGTGACATTTATTCATGGACCACACTTCGGCTTAACATCAAGCAGGGTGCTGTCATATGTCGAGTCACAATAAAAATATATATATATATATATATATATATATGTATATTTACCTGATCTACTTTCTTCTTTTCCAACAAACGATGAAAAATATACTGCTGATTATTTCTTATAACTAAAAACTCGTTATCGTCTAACGTTTTCTCTGGACTATCAATCACACCCAATTCGAAGTTGCCCTCTAAACAATTTTCACAAATCACCTTTAATTTATCCGATTGTTTATTCTGTGGCAATGACCTGTGTAGTTTCTGATCATCCTTGTCGAAAATATAAAGCTTTTCACTTCTTTCAACAAACTTTACACATATAAAACAGTGTTGGCTGCTGTTTTTTGTTATATTAACTAAATTAGTCGATTCCAATTTTTTTATTACAGGTTTTGATGGATCTGTCTTTCTTACATTCCTTCTAACGTCTTTCAAACCCTCATTGCACGTAACTACAGCTGTATCTTTAACTATATTTACCACTTCTTCTCTCAGATCTTTACCTACTTTCCTAAATTCCGTAGGTTTTAGATTTTTATCCTTAGGTACATTAAAATAACGAGTTGTTTGCGCTTCGAATTGTTTAGCTTTTAATGTCAATAGTTTAAAAGGTAACGTGGAAGCGAAATTAGTTTTTGGGTTAATACTCTTCAATTTACGTGAAACAGATCCTGGAATTTTGTAAATCACATTCTCGCGATCTAATGTATCATTTTCATCTTCATATAGAACATCTTTTCGTTTTGTAAATGGCAAATCTTGTACTTTAAATTCGACATCAGGTTCGTCATTTTCAAATTGTATTTGTGAAGCATCTATCTGGGTTCCATCATCGAGCATATAAACAAAGTCACTGCTAGCGTTATCTTCTAAAATATCTAAGTTTAGTTCTGTAGTTTCTGTTATTGATTTATTTTCTGCGTTCATTAGAAATTTATATATATTATCAGTTAAATTAACTTGTTCATTGCGGGTTATCGTGTTTATGTCTACATCGAAGCCTAATCTTGATCTAGAAATAAGAAAGAAAAATCTGTTGATAATTGCGATTTGAAGACATGTCTGTGATAACGGATTGTGGTAATATCTTGTGCGAATAAAAAAAGTACCATAAGAGTATAATTTAAGGAAAGTGTGCCCCCTTAAATAAAATAAATTAATATTCAGCCTGGCCGGCAAAGTGACGGCGATTGAGGCAATAGTTAAATGAAACGTTTTTCTGAATTGATGACGTTTTGAACTAACCCTTGTTTACCATCAAGCAAGTGGAGGTAGGATTACGCATCGTAATTAAAAAACTTCCAATGCTAAACGTCCTACTACGTTAAAATATTCGTACACTATAATTTTTTTTCTAGTGGAATATGCATTCTAAATGTCCGCTTACATCTAGCCATCCATGGTTAGCTGTAAGAGAATGCCTAACGGCATTAAGCGCAGAAGATTGTATCTTGATCAAATCGGGGTCAAAAAATCAGAAGTCCACAGTGACCATAACCATAGAGTCTATATGATGAGAATTGTGGATGTGAATGAAGCAAGAGAGTTGTGTCAAAATCGTTGTCTCTGTCGTAGGATTAAGGGAGTGAAATTGATAATGATAATCTACTGTAAATTTTAGCGCAATAAAGAACGAACCTAGCTTTGTCAAGAAATGATTGAAAATCATCTTCAGGGTGTATTTTTAAAGCCACATCCTCACCAGCTGCATTTTCCATACATAATATTAAAGGAGGCTCTTCCTCCATTGTGTTAGGATCTCCAATTTTCTGTAATTGAAAAACAATCTAAGCTATAACTAGTAATGCTTCCGTGGTCTAGTAAAATTAGGCCTGCTTAAATGGTCATGCAAACCGAGATTCCCCGGTTCCAAACCACTTGCCGGTACCGATGTATCTTTGACATATTATTACGTACTTTAATCGGCTAGTTTTAATGATATAGGCACGTTAAGTAGCTTAGGATAGAAACGTAAAATAATACATAAAAATGTGGGGATTACCGACAACACCAGGCGCTTTAATTAAGGCGTGATAATTTAATTTAATAAGACAAGGGTCTTCAATCAGTGTATGATGCCAGTATGACGTATGGCACTAAGACTTGGTCCTTAACTGTTGGAAAAGCTCAGAGTCGCTCAGCGGGCAATGGAGAGAGCTATACTTAAGGTATCTTAGCGCGATAGAATACGAATTGAGGATATTCGCCAATGAACCAGAGTCACCGACATAGTTAGTTGAATTGAAGAACCAACAACCGATGGAGAAGAAAGGTTCTTGAGTGGAGACCACGAACCGGAAGACGTAGCGTAGGTAGACCTCCCACTAGGTCATAATAGGTGACATAATAAAGTCACGAATAAGCAACTGGCATCTTGTTGTTCGGAATGGCGTTCTAAGGAGGAGGCCTATGTTCAGCAGTGGACGCCTCCAGGCTGATGATGATGAATTTTATTTAATTAAGGCTGAAAACTGATTGACATAAACCTCTTTTCTTTGCTAACTTGTGATTGCAACTATAGGACAACTCGGACAAAAATGCCTTCGATCATAGCAGCGTCAAGCTATCAGAATATAAGCGATGCTGAGGACACGAAGAGCCGAAGAACCTACAATAGTTCGTGGCGAGACCGTAGTGTCGTGACGTAAAAAAAAGAGAAGGTGGATTTACCCAGCAGCAGGTTAATTACATGGGCTGACAACAATAATAATGATGATATTGAGACTGATTGTAAGTCCATGGGATGGAATGTCCAAGTGATGGAGAAGTCCAAGAGCGACGACGACTAAACAAACCGATTATTGGCTTAAGGTGGCTAAATGTGTTTTTTACGCTTTGCTCGAAAAATCTTTCAGTGTTATACGATCTTTATCACCTATACCACAAGAGGTTGCACAAAATGACTCCTTCTTAACCTAGTTGGTACTCCTCCTTTTCATGCGCAGGGCGAAAGGAGTATCCGCATTCGCGCATGTCGGCGCATCGACAAGTGAAATGCAATCGATATATGGGCAATATGTTCTTTTCTTTCTTTATCCTTGGACCGTTCAAACGGAGCGTAAAAGTCTTAGGCTACGTCCGCACAGGTAGGAGGCTTGCTAAGAGTCACCTGGCGAGTAGCTTAGTAAAACGAACGTCCTAGAATGTTAGTGACTGGCCGCACTGCGCGCTTGGCGCATAGCTAATCGCTTGGCGTGCATCGAAGTAAACAAACGTGTTGGTTTTTTGCCACTAGCCGCGAGGCACTTTAGAAGAAAAAAATAGTTGAAATATTAATTGCATCAACACCCCACCACGTAAACCACCTCCAGTGCGGCCAGCGTGTATCCTAGCTAGTAGCCAGAATGGGAAACTCTAGGCTCTACTTTAAGAATAAACTATTTTTTTGCGCCCCCATTTTTTCACCTACGTAAAAACCACTATAACTTCAAATTAAATTAATTATTGTGAGCTATAGCTATAGGTAAGCGGAGTTTAAACATTCATTCTATACGAGACTTTTAGAGTTAACTAGAGACCTAAGAGCAATAGGTAGTACACAGCAGGTGCCAATGAGAATGATTATTGCAACGCAACTTTATAGTATTTAGACAACCCTACACAACGCCCCCATTTTTTTCTGGATCTCTTACTGCCCCCCTTTAGGCCTGCAGCGCCCACAAGGGGGCGATATCGCCCACTTTGAGAAAGGCTGCTCTAGACGCTTAGCCAGCCTCCTGCCTGTGCGGACGTAGCCTTAATGATCAGCATTGTGGCACAAAATGAGACTTATAAATGAGTCGTTTTTTTTTCAGTCATTAGTGCTCTTGGAAGATACAAGAGATGCTGTTGTTTATCATCAGACACGTGGGAGTCGGAAAGATCAGAAAAATAAATACAAACTCGAATACGGGCAAATAATTTCGACTTTAGGCATAATATATAGAATTGAAGTGCCGTCTGATGATATTTGATCTGTGGATAGAGCAGCGGCGAGTCTCTACCTATACCAGTATTACAATACGCTTGAATAAAATAACGATTTAAGTGGTTTTAAGTTTTGAAAATGAAAAGCTAGATTAAAATTAAATCTTTAATTGAAAGATTACAAAAATCAGGTAAATCTGGTAATAAACACGAAAAAACAATGTGTGACGAATAAAGCATGCATAAATCATCATAATTTACCGCTTGAAATAAATAACATTTGATTTTTTATTACTTTTGTGAAATAAAAAAAATTATTCGCTGGCCATTTGTAGTCATGGGTGAAATGTCTCAACTGCCAGTAGCCGTTACATTCAAACTTTTCTTTAATTTTTTACAATAATTTTATAATACTCACTTCAAAATGCAATTACAATTGCAAATATAATTGTTTTAAACACTTTTTAATTAGAAAAATACACTATTTTTCTAATATTTTTTCTTGAAACTGGCACGTCATAAGAAAAACATAGAAATTAACAATTGACTGACAATTTCAAATCATGGTTACTTCGTTCAAAATATTAAAATATATTATTTCCTTTTTTCCATACATTGCTTGTTAATTAACAAATACATATGAAATATTTTAAAGGTGAGCATCAATGTTTAGTGAAATTACAAAATATTATAAAAAAATATCACAAATGCGATAGTGTTGCGTGTTGACTAATTTCACATTAAAACCTTAATAGTGACTGTGTATGCGAATGGAAGTATCATTTTATAATAATTATCCGCGTATAAAGTTTCTTTTATTTACAAACCTAAGAAATTTTGTATATAACGTAAAATTTCCGCATTATCCTTGCTTCAAGTTCATTTTAAAATATTTAAAACATCACTAAATTGAAGTGGGAACAAAAGAAACATATGATTTGTGAAAGAGACAACAGTATTTTGATTTATTCGCAGTTGGTAAAAATAACATAATATAAAACCTATTATTGCAATTTAAATAGTTTTAATTTATATTTAGAAATGGTTTTATTAAATAGTAATTCAAAATATTTTTTATATACGCTAATAATAAATAAAATATGTTCAATGTTAGAGCGGGTAAGATATATTATGCGCAGTTACGCAGTTGTCGTCAACCCAACTGTCAGTTGTCACCCACCAATTACAATATGGCCGAGTAGATAATCTAAACACGGGGCTCTTTGTGATTTATTTGTTAATTTGACTGTATTTATGATTATTTTGTTCGTATTTTTTAATGCCGTGATAATTTAAGTGTTGTGCCATGTTTCCGCTAACGCCGCCGGTTGTAAAACGTCTCTTGGGATGGAGAAAAGGTTCGGATGGGTCTGCGGAAGACAAATGGTCAGAAAAAGCAGTCAGAAGTTTAGTTAAGAAATTAAAGAAAAGTGGAGCATTGGAAGAATTAGAAGCCGCTCTTTCTAGTCAAAATACTCATACGAAATGTGTTACTATTCCGAGGTATTAATCGATTTTCTATTAAGATAACAGATGTGACGTTTCGTTATTTCTATGTTTACTATTTTTATCGTTCTTATTGGATTCCTATAACTGCACGCAAATGGAAGATATATTTTGTATTATTTTCCAACGCTTCATTCCTTTTTTCAATTAAACTTAATAAGATAATTAATCTTAGTTAAATTGTTATTGAAATGTCGCGGTCAGCAACATGCGCAACCCTACAAAATTAGAAAGTACATTAATATTCAGAAATCACTATCGTCCTGCTTTTATTTTATGAATTCTTTTTAACGAATTCGTCATATTCTTTTTTAAATATTGTATAGAACGTAAATCTGCTGCTAAAATAATATGTCTAAAATGTTGGCCATTGGCAAATACCTTGCCTTTTTTCTTGTATTTTGTTTATTTCGATTATTTTAAGTGTTATAAATATAAATCTTCTTTCCTCTTTTTATTAATTCTTACGTGAAAAAGTAAAATTTTATTGATAATTAAGATAAACATTTTATTTTTCATCTAAATTGAACCGCAAGTTCTTGGTATTATATATTAGTCGGATTATATAGCACAGGACGCAAATTTCTAAGGTCAACACTCAACCTCGCAGTCAAAACAAACGAATCCTACAAAAATGGCCGACTGTTTGCAGTACATGTGAACTATTTTTACTTTTTTTCTCTTTTTATTCTTGTTATTAAGTGTATTTGTGTATAATTGACTTTTAAAGCATTGAGTGCGTGGTAATTTATCTTATTTATAACCGGTGTACGGGCGTGTCCTTGATCAAGGATCTGATGTCCTTGATTTAGTGTTTTCAAGGTTGGAATACAATTTTGCTATTATAATTATTCTTACTTATTGGAATCTTGTTCGGGTCGTTTGAATAACTATTTTTGGGTTAGGCTTCGTTGTTTTAATAATAGTTTGACATAGTTTTATGTTTATTTTTGGCCATATTGGAATGGCGCTAAAAATCGATCGCGAACTCCGCTAGTTTATTCTCTTGTATTAAAACTTTAACCTCATTGTTGAATATAAATTAGTAGCTATTATATTTCTCCGGATTTAAAGCTTTAAGGGGTAAACATTTTTACCCTTATGCTTTTCTTTGTTTATGAAAACTTTTTTTCGTAAGCAAGTGAAGAGACATCCGATTGTGGCGCCTTTTTGGGTTACCTCATAAACCTGGTTTGAAACCACTTGCCGGTACCAATGTATCTTTGATATATCTACTTTGGTTGTCCATTTTCTATGATATAAGCATTTTCAGTATTAATTTTTCCTAGTTAATAGTTACATTTATGTGTCAAAGCAAAATAAATATATATAGATTTTTATTTTCAGGTTAAAGCCTGGTGAAAATGTATTAAACGGTCAAATAAGAAAGGGGTTACCGCATGTCTTTTATTGCCGCATGTGGCGGTGGCCACAGCTGCAGGTCAGTTCAATATTAATCTATATAAAAGTGTTTCGAATTTTTTTATTGTGACTCGACATTGACAGCACCCCGTTTGATGTTAAGCTGGAGTGTGGTCCATAAATGGATGTCACTGCTTTTACAATTCAATAACTGTAAGTAGTAGTCACATCCTAGTTGGAACCGGCAACTTACAAGCTGATCCCGAAATGCGGTCAAATCACTTCGTAATCTGTATACTTGTTAGTGGTGGTACTACCCCGTATCGGCAGACTGGGTACCACTGCCCACCACTCTTTGATAACCTGATATCCTTCTCTTTTTTTATTAACAAATATTTGCAATATTTGATATTATTAATGAATATTACAAATAAAAGCTATGAAACTAATATTTGTTCCAACTGGGAATCAAATCAGGGACTTTATGGCAAACAAATTGGCAATGCCTGTCTTGTGTTCACCCTATCCTATAACCTAATATCAGGGTGTTTTTAAAAAAACATATAGTTCTGCAAGTGTGTAGACAGGGCACCACTGTCAGACAACAAGTATCCATCTCTTTTTAACACACTTTTATTACTTTGACTTGTATGTATGTAATGGAATCTTTAAAGTTATTCTTCACCCATGACAATACAATAATTGCAATAAAGAAGTGACGGCGACTGAGGCAACTGTGAAGTGACTCAGTTTTTTAGGTCATCTGCATTCTTGGATTTACTTTTGAGTTCACATTGTCATGAGTTAACATGTTTGTTAGTTTTTTTAACTATAGATTTTTATTTCATTATTAACAAATATTTGTAATATTCAATCCAATTAATAAATATCAATCAATCAATGAGTTAAACAAATTTTATGCGGCTTACTATCGCTCACAAAATACTATCAATCAAGTTGTTTTCATGATCGGAACACTACAACTCCACATTATTTTCGGTGTTCGGCGTACTTGATACACTCTGTATATATATCTTTCATCTATTTCAGAGTCAACATGAACTAAAGCCAGTTGATCACTGCGAGTACGCCTATAATTTGAAGAAAGAAGAAGTGTGTATAAACCCTTATCATTATAATAAAATTGATGCACCTGGTAAGTAAATACCTAAGAATATGTAAAGAATAGAATCTGTGCTAAAATAGGAACTATGTTTATACCACGTGTGACTGAAAGAGACAACTATGTGTACTTCAACTCCTTTCTTTTAAAGGTTGTCACTGATTTTTTTACAACTGCTTGTAATTGTGGTTGACTTTTGATACTGCCTAATTAAAAGTCACGTGTTAGTTAGAGTAGTGGCATAATTGTTCTGTCATCCTTTTTTGAAGTATTTTAATGTTATTTGTTATTCTGTCAAATTAGATTTCAAATGATCATCAAAAGTAGTGACAACCTTTTAAATTACTTATATAAAAATGTATATCTGTCTCCTTCTGACTTCTTTAATGCCAGAAGTGAAAATAGTATAAACGGTTGTATTTTGTAGCTATTTTAGGGTAGGGGTCCTTCTATTTCTTAAGTCCAAATTCTTTGGTAAATACTTACTTTAAGACGGCATTGGAAGGCCTTTGTTGAATGTTATGTGCGGGCTCGTTTCCACACTTGAGTCCTCTTCGGTTCTTTGTGTGTTCTTCAATGGAGCCACCCAATCTTTTCCTGAAAGGTCAGGAGACCCTTATCGTTCCTGCTGACCACCGGAAGCGTCCTCCCGTTGCCAGGGACTGCTGTCTCGCTTTGGCTGCACTGCTGCAACATAAGAGGACATGCGTAGCTGTCTCCTCCTCATTTAGGCAGCCCCTGCAAAGGGGGCTATCCAAGAATTAGGAGGCCATTGGTTAGGTCTATTTTTAAACTGTCTGGTGTTAAGATGGAGTGTGGTCCATGTATGGAGGCGACGCTTAGTACAGTTAAATAAAAAGATATTACAATTTTATTTTAATTGTGTCCTGATATCAAAACCTTACTCGTCTGATGGTTAGCAAGAATATAGTATCTGGCACCTAACTTGGCAAGATTTTCACATAGTAGGGAAAAGTTTGCGCATATACACTGGGGTGCAATAAAAACAGGTCACTTTCGTTTCATAATATTTTTCAAACATATTAGGTGTATATATTTTTACCATGCAGGAGTCAATGATCTACTGGCCAGTCAATCGCTCGCATGGAACTTAGTTACTTCATTCTCCGCTTACCTTAACACATCTAAAAAATGACTGACCACTCTTGCCAACTTACGTGCCGGTTACTATAGTAACTGCTACTATAGCAAATTAACTGTAAGTAGCAGTCACATCCACTATGCCGGCCTAGTTAAAACATCTTACAAGCTGATCTCAAAACATCAAACATCACATCACTTCTTGGTTGTATACTTGTAAGTGGTGGTACTACCCTGGATCGGCAGACTGAGGGTACCCGGCTACCACTCTTTTAACAAATGTCACCATTTCTATTTTCACAGCGTTACCACCTATATTAGTGCCGCGTTGTTCTGAAGCGGAGTCCCGCACGCCGCCGCCATCATATTTGGACTACGAGCCAACGCCCCAACAAATACTGCAGTCCCACTCGTGAGTTTAATTTTATTTTATTTCTGACCTGATCCCTGACCTTGAGTTGCCTGATAGTAAGGAGGAAGTCCAATAGAGGCGACGACTGAAGAAACTAGGTTCATTCAGTCTAGGTTCGTCTTAGTCGTCGTCACTATGAACACATAATATAAAATTTACAATTTTTATATTATACCTACGTTTTGAGAGCTTTGCAGCCATCGTGGTAACGGAGACACTGGGGTTTTGGTTGTCCAAATAGTTAATGCTGTTATTATTTCCAAAACTACCCCGTTTGATGTTTTAATTTTATTATTCCATTTCTCAGATTGTTTCAAATTTTTGCAAAAATAACTGACGGTGTCATCTGGTTTGGCAATTAGCTGGACTTGGGACTTAAGTTTGTGTATTATGGGGTCCCAGGTGTTAGATAATCACCAACATTGATTACAGTTATTTGCGGGCTCGTTTCCACACTTGAAGACCTCTTTGGTTTCTTTGTGCGTTCTTCAACGGCTCCCCTTCAGCAGAGCCACCCGATCTCCTCCAGAAAGGCCAGGAGACCCTTCTCGTTTCTGCGTACCACCAGAAGCCTCCTTGCGTTGTCAAGGAACTTCCTCATTCAGGCAGCCCCTACATAGGGGGCTGTCCGATATGTTGAGGTTTTACAGGTGCTTATTAAAACCACAGTGTCCCGTTATAGCACCCACCATAATGCGGAGCTTAGCTCGGCTAAGATTTAGCAGTTGTCTGGTCAAGCACCTGTCCACATGAGGAAGAGCTTCCCGGGAGTGTCTGCATTCCGTTCCATTGATTAATTAATTCATTAATCAATGTTCGCGCAAAATCTAAGAAAATACAGTGATGATGATGTTTTGTCTCTTTATTTCAGAGTAATGCAGTCAGTGGTTGGTGGTCCTAGCGCAATGTACTTGGAGGCAACGTTGGCACAACACGTTCCTGTCAATACAACGTTGCACGTGTAAGTGTTGAGCTCTCTCTTTATGTTTGGCCGGCATAGTGACGCCGACTGAGGCAACTGAAACAGGCAACCTCGACCTGCCTGATTGCAATCATGATAGAGGTCCAAAAGTGCCGGTGACTGAAAAAACGAATTCACGGTTGCCTCAGTCATCGTCACAATGCCAGTGAAAAGTTTTGGTAATGTTTCATGCTAATGACTAATGGGTTTGACTTATAATATAATTAAAAATGGCTGTCTCAACATGACAGCCATTTTTTATCAAGTTTTTTATACGTCGGCACCACCCTTAGAGTCAAGTCAAAGTTATATGTTGCGACCCGATAAAAAAGAGCGCATACGACAATAAAACAAGTTTTCGGTTGCCTCAGTCGCCGCCACCATGCCGGCCAGGGGCTCTTTCAAGTGAATAGGATTTTTGAGGTCACCTTGTATATGTTTTAGGAGTTCATCCAACATTGAGACCCCACCACCTGGTTACATGAGTGAAGATGGCGATCCAATGGACCACAACGACAATATGAGTGAGTTGTAGTGTATTCACACCTCTTATTATTCCATTTATTTATTTTTTAATTTTTATTTTTCATTTTTAAAATAAAAAATAGTTGTCCCCCGGCATCGGGAACAGGGTCCAAGCCACCGGTGGTCAGGGCTCCTGAAAAAGGACCCAACGAGAGCCTCTTTAGGTGTTTATCGATTGGACACAAAAGAAGGAGCATGCTGATAAAGTATAATAGTATAGTTAGTAATATTTGCATTCACACATTTGAATAAAGTAATAAAGTGGAGGGGCGCGTCATTTATAATTAGACAAGCTATAACAACAACTTTGAATAATATTTTCCTCTGCAGATCTAACACGCCTATCGGAGAGTGGTACTGTGGCCGCCCCCGTGCTGTATCACGAGCCAACGTTCTGGTGCAGCATCAGCTACTACGAGCTGAACACACGCGTCGGGGAAACATTTCACGCTAGCCAACCGTCCATCACGGTCGATGGGTTTACAGACCCCAGCAATAGTGAGAGGTGAGTGTGTGGAACTGATTACTGGCCGGCATAGTGACGGCGACTGATTTGTTTTTATATTTTTTTATTGTGACTCGACACCTGACAGCACCCCGCTTGATGTTAAGCTGGAGTGTAGTCCATGATTGGATGCCACTGCCACTACAATTCAATATCTGTAAGTAGCAGTAACATCCTCTATGACGGCCCAGTTGGCTAACTAACTAATCAAATGGCAAGCTAATCCCGAATCCCCCTTCCCTCAGGGATAGGCAGAGACAATGGAGCGCCACTTGCCACGATCCTGACACAACTCCCTCGCTTCTTTCACATTCACAATTCTCTACATACAAGCTCTATGGATATGAGCACTATGAGAACTAGCTTTCTTGAGGATGTTTCCAATTTGGTCGGCAAACACCTGGGCCTGCCTCGTTTAACGCATCCATTCACATCCAAGAATTTATAATTTTTTTTAACTATATTGTCTTATTTCCAGATTTTGCCTGGGCCTATTATCAAATGTGAACAGGAATGAGGTTGTTGAGCAAACTAGGCGCCATATTGGAAAAGGTGTACGACTATATTATATTGGTGGTGAGTTATCTTAGTGCTTGTATCATAGAAACAGGACAACCAAAGTACATATATCAAAGATACAATGGTTTCGGTGAGTGGTTTCTAACCCGTGCACTCGGCTTGCGTAACCATTGGCAGACAACCATTGCCAACAAGGCAGAGTGACGGCGACTGGGGCAGCCGTCAAAAGAAACTCAATTAAAGATGGGACAATCTCTAATGTTTTTGAGCTGAGTTAGGTTGATTTTAAAATATGGATAACCCAATTCGTGAATATCCCTGGTTTGATTATTCATTATATTATTATCTTTTTCAGGCGAAGTGTTTGCAGAATGCCTTAGTGACTCATCAATCTTTGTCCAGAGCCCCAATTGTAACCAACGCTATGGATGGCATCCTGCTACTGTGTGCAAAATACCACCAGGTGAGAAGAATCTAACGCGTCCATTCACCTTAGATTTATAAATTCTTCAATCCACTTTCACTCATCCTTTCCATGTGCCCAAACCACCGAAGCATTCCTTTGTCAATCCTTGTCACTACATCTTCTTTCAAACCACATCTATTGCGCACTGTGCTATTCCTTATTCTATCCACTATCGTCACTCCACATACATATATGCTTTATGTTTAGAATTTTAAGAGTGATGCAGTGGTGCCCAGTCTGCTGATCTGGAGTAGTATCACCACTTACTAGTATTTTTACAGACCGTGAAGTGACATAGTGGCGTTTTATGGTTCAGCTTGTAAGTTGCCGGTTCCAACTAGGCCTAGTTTATGTGATTGCTACTCACAGTTATTGAATTGTAGTAGCAGTGACAACCTCTACCTTAATATCAAGCTGCTACTGTTACTGCTACTACAATTCAATAACTGTAAATATAAATAAAACAAAATCCACTATGCCGGCTTAGTTAGAACTGGCAACTTACAAGCTAGTCCCGAAACGCGACTAAATCACTTCACAACAAAGTGGTGGTACTACCCCGGATTAGTAGACTAGGTACCACTCTTTGATAACCAGACCTGAAGCTTCTTTTTTTAATAACAAATATTTTATCCGACCGGGAATCGAACCCCGAACCTTACGCGTAACAAACTGGTGTGATAACCAATCGGCTTACTTTTTGATTTGCCCTTACTATACTGGCTTTTGCAATAACAACCTTGTATATATTTGTCGTAGGTTGCAATCTGAAGATCTTCAATAACCAAGAGTTTGCCGCTCTTCTCTCTCAGTCTGTGTGCCAAGGGTTCGAAGCGGTGTTCCAACTCACTCGCATGTGTACGATACGCATGAGCTTTGTTAAAGGTTGGGGGGCTGAGTATAGGTGAGTTTTTTTAGTTCCTTTTTAATGGCTGACCGACAACCTACGGAGAAGAAAGGTTCTAGAGTGGAGATCATAAACCGGAAGACGCATTGTAGGTAGGTCTCTCACTAGGTAGACTGACGACATAGTAAAAGTCACGAATAACTGGTGGATGCAATTGGCATCTTGTCGTTCATAATGGTGTTCTAAGGAGAAGGCCTATGTTCAGCAGTGGACGTCTTAGTCGGAAACCTAACTTGTCAACCGAATCGGCAGTCGAACTAATAGGTTTGGTACGTCATTTCTTTGTACAACAGTTGCATTTAAACATATTTCCCCCCTCCATTTCAGACGTCAAACGGTGACATCGACGCCATGTTGGATTGAGTTACATCTGAATGGGCCGCTGCAATGGTTGGACCGTGTGCTTACGCAAATGGGATCGCCGAGGCTTCCATGCTCATCCGTTTCCTAAAATACAAGTAAGTTTTTTTTGTACTATTCTAATTATGAGGATGTATTGACAAGGATTGACAAAGGAATGCTTCGATGGTTTTGGCACATGGAAAGGATGAGTGAAAGTAGATTGACAAAAGAAATTTATAAATCTAAGGTGAATGGATGCGTTAAACAGGAGGGTGTTCGCCGGCCAAATTGGAGACATCCTTAAGAAAGCTAGGTTGCCTAGTGCCCATAACCATAGAGCTTGTATGAAGAGAATTGCGAATGTGAAGGAAGCGAGGGAGTTGTCAGTATCGTGGCAAGTCGCGCTCCATTGTGGGAAAACGGTGTGACAATTTGATTGATTGTTTAAATTAGACATAGCGGTCAAGGAATAGAGGCGACTTGCGGCAGGTTAACAATTGGGGTTCCACTGCCTGATTTTAAGTGCGGTGAAAGAATGAAGGTGACTGCTAGCAAAGATGGGACGTTCTCGAATTTTATCGACCCGAGTTAGGTCGATTTAAAAATACGGATAACCCGATTCGCAAACCGAATTGACGAATTCGATTCAAACTGGTTTACAAACCGAGTTGACGAATTCGATCCGGCGATCTATATTGCCTAATACACAGTGAGTGTGGTTTCCTATAGAATTTCGGGTGTGTGTATGTATGACTAAATAATTTTGGTGTCTGATCTAAATATATATATAATAGTTCAAACCGGTTTTTTGTCGATGTTAACCGACCCAACTCGGTTTAGGCCTTAACTCGGTGTAATCCGCGTTAAAAGGCAAGTCGTTATATCTCTAACTGCCAGTACAGTTAAATAACTGCAAAAAGTAGTCACATCCACTGTGCCGGCAATTCACAAGCCGATCTCGAAACACGACTAAATTATATGTATTTTATTTCAGAAGACCAAAATGAAAAAGAATAAGTATAGCTCAAACTGGCGGAAACCATCGAAAAGGTGTCGATACAATTTTTTCATTGTCATGTCAATGCTTTATGTTTTTGATATTTGTGAATTTCTGTTGAATCAAATGAATTGTCTTGGTTTAAAGGATCAAGTTAACTGGTATAATATAATACCACATTATCATAACTAGCGCCCTCTATCACGTTAGCTTCCACAGTGCCGGCTTGGTGGTATTTCGTTAAATATCATACTGATCCCGCGACTTTTGTCCTGGGCTTGCCTCGGGTCGGCAGACTGGGTAAAATATCCAATCAAATTTTTAATTTTTTATTATTATACATTTCTATACTAAGCTACTAAAGTGCTTGTATCATAGAAACAGGTCAACCAATGTACATAATATCAAAGATACATTGGTACCGGTGAGTGGTTGCGAACCCGTGCCAGCATAGCTTACGTAGCCATTTCACTGCCACTACACCACGGTCGCCTTCAAATTCAATAATCACCACCACGTGACGTGATAGAGGGCGCTAGTTAATATCCTTTACTTTAAAATATTACTATTGTACATTTTTTCTTACTTGGCAAAAGCAGTAAACAAACTTTTGGCATAATGACGAATTAACGATTATAACAAATTACTTCTGACGCTAATCAACACGAATATATAAAAATATATCTATATCTATGAATTACTGTGAAAATGGTTTTATTATTATTATTCCATTTATTTATATTTATTCTTATTTTTTATATTTTTAAATTAAAACAAATTTAAAAATATAAAAAAATAGTTGTCCACCGGCATCGGGAACAGGGTCCAAGCCACCGGTGGTCAGGGCTCCTGAGAAAGGAACCTCCTAACAATACGCGCCGTGCCCAGGAGTACCGCTTTCTGAATCAAACGCTTGATCCAGCTACCTAACGAGAGCCTCTTTAGGTGTTAATAATAATTATTATAATCATTAGGGCACGAGATTTGTCATTTGTGATATTACCTTTTCGATATAAATGGTTTTTGTTAAAAGTAATGTATGTATGTGTGTGATTTTAATATCTTTAATGCATTTGTTACATTGTGTATGTTTATTCTATAGAATAAAACAGTAGTAAACAGTTTGCTCAGATAAAGGGCATGGGAAATGGTGACATCCTCAAGAAAGCTAGGTTGCCTAGTGCCCATAACCATAGAGCCTGTATGAAGAGAATTGTGGATTTGAAGAAAGCTAGGGAGTTGTGTCAGGATCGTGGCAAGTAGGCGTGACAATTTAATTAATTGATTGATTGAAAATGGTGATTTTCATGTTTACGCTTGTGCCAAGTAAGAAAAAACCGTGTATAACATAATTATTTATAACAATGAACGACAAATAGATTCCTATTTTTTTTTAATAATATGTAAACTATGTAAACAAATACACGTTTAGACACGCTTTAAATTAGTTCACTTTTCCCCTATCCGCCAAGTTGGACCCGTGAATCCATTTATTTTATTTCTTACTTTTTTATACTAAGCTACTTTTCTATCTATACTAATATTATAAAGAGGAAAGATTTGTATTTTGTGTGTGTGTGTGTGTATGTCTGTAATGAATAAACTCAAAAATTATTGTGCCGATTTCAAAAATTCTTTCACCATTAGAAAGCTACATTCTTCGTGAGTAACATAGCCTATGTTACTCTAATGTTAATCTATGTTGGATTTACAAAAAGTTTAGGGTTCCGTACAAATTCTCGAATATGTAACCTAAGGTGTAAAAAATACTCATAAAATTCCTTACATCGCGTACGTTGCGAAAGCTATTGACGATAGAACAAAATAATGTTTTACAATTTTAAAGAACACATTAAAATCTACAAAAAACAGTTTATTTATGATAATTTGATATACAACAACATACATTAATGTAGGTATAAAGATTTTACATACATAATAGAGAAACTAATTATTTAACAATTATGCGTGCGAAGTATTTTGACCTGGGCAACGCCGGGTTACGCAGCTAGTACTCTATAAAAGTAATTGTATCATAGAAACAGGACTCCGTGCTCTTGCCGCATCTCAATAATATGTTGGTTTGTTTACATTGTTTACAATTTACAAAAGGACATCATTAGTAGGCCTAATTGTATTAATAGCTGCATATACATTTAAAATGTACTAAGATTACAATGTAAATGGAATATATCCTTTATTTTGCAGTGACGATAGCGGATAGAATAAGGAATAGCACAGTGCGTGATAGATGTGGTTTGAAAGAAGATGTAGTGACAAGGATTGACAAAGGAATGCTTCGATGGTTTGGGCACATGGAAAGGATGAGTGAAAGTAGATTGATGAAAGGAATTTATAAATCTGATGTGGATGGATGCGTTAAACAAGGTAGGCCCAGGAGAGGTTTTTTTCCGACCAAATCGGAGACATCCTCAAGAAAGCTAGGGTGCCCAGTGCCCATAACCACAGAGCCTGTATGAAGAGAATTGTGGATGTGAAGGAAGCAAGGGAGCTGTGTAAGGATCGTGGCAAGTGGCGCTCCATTGTCTCTGCCTATCCCTGTGGGAAAAAGGCGTGACAATTTGATTGAATGATTGATTATGCATAGTTTAGGTGTGCAAAATGATCAAACTATATTATATTAGCAGAACTGTTAAAATGGCGTGTCTTTGTGATTGACAGACTACAAAATATAAATCTTATTTTCCAAATAACTCAATTGCACAGCAATCAAAAGCAAAATTGTTATTAGTTTTATCAACACAAGTATCGAAACTACCATTTATATATTTTTTCATCATTGGACATTACAAAAGTAGTACATAAAAGCCCAAAATGAATGATGTCCTTTGTCAGTCACAATGAATTACTGATATAATATATACTCACACATGTTATCACATTTAGGGGTAAGTAGGTTAAGGTTTAGTGTTTAACAGTGTTTTTAGTCAGTTTACATATTTTACAAAATATTTATAATTCTATTTTATGTTTGATTTTATTAATATATGTTATAATTGATAATATAATTTGTCTCTGCCTATCCCTGTGGGAAAAAGGCGTAACAATTTGATTGATTGATGTTATAATTAGTTTCTAAATCGTTTGAGAGCGCACAGAGGGCCGACCGCGTAACTCTATGCCAATGGGCTTCGTTTTGACAGTTTAACTCCATTAATGAGCTTCAAAATTAAAATGGCGATGCCGAGGCACAATAAAAAATAAATAACGACGACAGGCGTGGACGAACGGTTTAGCGATTGGTTTGTTGTGCGTAAAGTCCCGGGTTCGATTCCCGGTCGGAGCAAATATTTGTTTCATAGCTTTTATTTGTAATATTTAATAATATTAAATAGTGCAAATATTTGTTAATAAAAAAGATGGATATTTGCTTTGGGTCTGGTTATCAAAGAGTGGTAGGCAGTGGCACCCAGTCTGCCGATCCGGGGTAGTACCACCACTTACAAGTATACAGACCGTGAAGTGATTTGGTCACGTTTCGGGATCAGCTTGTAAGTTGCCGGTTCCATCTAGGCCGACATAATGGATGTGATTGCTACTCACAGTTATTGAATGTTAGTAGCAGTGACATTCATTCATGGACCACACTTCGGCTTAACATCAAGCGAGGTGCTGTCAAATGTCGTGTCACAATAAAAAAAATCAAGTATATTTTTTTATTTTGACACGACATTTGTCCATGACCCGCCTGATGATAAGCAAGAGGAGGTCCAAGAGTGACGACGACTGAGAAAACCGAGTTAGCTCACGGCTGCCCCAGTCGCCGTCACTATGCCGGCCATAGGTGCGTCTTCACGCATTGGAATTTGTCGTTGATGTTTTTTTTTAAATTAAATGTTTTTCTCGAAGGATGAGAAGCACCTCGTTTGTCGAATGAAATGGACGATTATTGTGGATTATTATATGTATTCTAATTATTTTTTAAATTGTGTTTTTCGTTTTTTATGTTTGTTTTTGATTTGTGTTTAGATTTAAGCTATTTGAATTAATTATTAGAATATTTATAAACTTTTTTTATTGGCGATAATAGACGTATCTTTTAAATACGTTTTTTAAAGTGACGTTTTAAAAAAGCAGGGATGTGTAGTGCCCATTGTGTGTATGAAAATCGGGAAAGTTGTCAGGATCGTGGAAAGTAGCGTTTCGTTATCTCGGCATATCGCTGAAGGAGTAAAAATGCAGTAATAATAAAATTATAATCATCAATGAATTTAACAAATTTATGCGGCTTACTTTCGCATTTAATTAAACGCGATAGTAAGCCGCATAAATTTGTTTAATTCAATAATAAATTTTCGCGCAAAATCTAAGAAAATACAATCATTCATTTTAAGCTTCAACTCCAACAGGTTTTGGGATCATCTTGTAAGTTGCCGGTTCCAACTAGGCCGGCATAGTGAATGTGACTGCTATTTGCAATATTTTGAACTATAGTAGGAGACGCGTCTATTCATGCACCGCACTCCTGCTTAATATCAGACGGGGCGCTGATTTTTTTTATTGTGACACGACATCTGACCTCAACTCGCCTAATGATAAGCAAGAGGTGGTCCAAAAGTGACGACGACTGACAAAAGCCGAGTCAGTGAACTACCTCAGTTGCCGTCACTATACCGGCCAAAGAAAATTGATTCTCAACTCTCTCGCTTCCCTCATACCTGCAATTATTTTATTGCTGACTGTTTATGGCCACTGCGGACCTGCTTTATAAAATAAATATTCTAATTATCAAATTGATATGTGTTATTTAGATGTAAGTAAGTTTTATTATAATTTTGCTACCACAGTGACCGCCACGAGAAGGTATAGATTAAGTTGATCGATTAAGGAGTGTATGTGGAGTGACGACAGTGGATAGAATAAGGAATAGCACAGTGCGCGATAGATGTGGTTTGAATGAGGATGTAGTGACAAGGATTGACAAAGGTATGCTTCGATGGTTTGGGCACATAGAAAGGATGAGTGAAAGTAGATTGACGAAAGGAATTTATAAATCTCATGTGGATGGATGCGTTAAACAAGGCAGGCCCAGGAGGGTGTTTTCTGACCAAATCGGAGACATCCTCAAGAAAGCTGGGTTGCCTAGTGCCCATAACCACAGAGCCTCTATGAAGAGAATGGCGGATTTAAAGGAAGCAAGGGAGTTGTGTAAGGATCGTGGTAAGTGGTGCTCCATTGTCTCTGCCTATCCCTGTGTGAAAAAGGCGTGACAATTTGATTGATTGATTAAGGTGTGATTCCGATGTCGACTGCAGTTGTGCAGTAGTTATAAAACTGCGTGATAATGGATGGTAAAGAGTGGTAGGCAGTGGTAGGCAGTCTGCCAATCCGGGGTAGTAACACCAATTACAAGTATACAGATCGTGATTTAGTTGCGTTTTGGGGTCAGCTTGTATGTTGCCGGTTCCATCTAGGCCGACGTAGTGAATGTGATTGCTACTCACAGTTATTGAATTGTAGTAGCAGTGACATTCATTCATGGACCGCACTCGGCTTAACATCAAGCTGAGTGCTGTCATATGTCAAGTCACAATAAAAAATATAAAAAAAAAATCGTCTAGTACCGAAATATTTTTTTGCACTAATAACACACGTGTCGTTGATCTGCGGTCGGCAACAGGACAGCCGCGGCCGCAGACTGAAGTGTCGCCTTGCACTGAATCAATCTCATACAAACTGGCGGGTTATTACGATAGTTAAAACGATTATCGTCTCTCGTCGACGATTGACAAAATAATAACAGTTAGGCTAAATCCACCAAAATGAGACTATTTATGATAATGATCAAACGTGTCGTCGCACAGACGATATTTGTGGATTCAGCCTAGTTTTTATTATTTTGGCAATCGCCGACGAGAGACGATAATCGTTTTAACTTGCCAACCTAGCCCCGCTGTAGTCGCCAACGAAATCGCACCTTTTAATCCAAGCCATCAAATTGTCTCCCCTTTTCGTGACAGGCACTTAAGGGTTTATTTTTGACTTCCCATTATTGCCATAACCTACTTTTTGGTGCATTTATTTTTCTGTTTTTTTATTGTAAAATTAATTCATATGACGTAAAGATTACTGTTTTCTTTTTAAATTTAAATTGTAGGTTTAATTTATGCCGTGCGCGAAATAACAGTAATGACCAGTCTGCCGATCCGGGATAGTACCACCACTTACAAGTATACAGACCGTGAAGTGATTTAGTCGCGTTTCGGGAACTTATAAGTTGACGATTTCAACTAGGCCAGCATAGTGGATGCTACTGCCACTGTCAGTATTACTGTAGTAGCAGTTGCTTCTCTATAAATAATGTATGTTGGCTAAATAAACGCTTGGCAAATATAAATTAAATCTACAATTTTAAATTTTAACCAATGTGTATAATATTGATTTAAGGTGTGATTCCGATGGCGACCGCAGACCGCACTACTGGTTTGTATGAATCTGTATGGCGTAGCTGCAGACTGAAGTATCGCCTTGCACGGAATCAATCTCATACATATTCATACAAACCAGTAGTGCGGTCTGCAGTCTGCGGTCGCCATCGGAATTATACCTATAGGTATTTACGCGTAGGTTTTGTATAATTAGCGTGTATTTTTGTATTGTAGTGTTTATTGAATGCACGGAGGTTGTAATTTATTGCACTGTATGGCGGCCATTTTGTTTCTAAAAACCATAGAGATGCCGATTTGCTGTTGGAAGATCTAGTCTGTTAACAAAATGAAAACAATATTTTGACGACACGTATGGCCGGGTTCGATTTCGAGTCGAAGCAAATATTTGTTTCATGGCTTTTATTTATAATATTTAATGATTAGATTAAATATTAAAAATATTTGTTAATAAAAAAAAGCTGGATAATTGCTCCGGGTTTGGTTGTCTGAGAGTTGTAGGCAGTGGTGCCCAGTCTTCTGATCCGTGGTAGTACCACCACTTACAAGTATACATACTTTGAAATGACTTAGTCGCTTTTCGGGATCAGCTTGTAAGGATCAGCCGTCTCAACTAGGCCGGCATAGTGGATGCGACCGCTGGTTGCAGTTGTGGTGGCGTGCTGTCATATGTCTGACCACAAAAAAACAATTGAATAAACAAAATGGCCGTCTTAAATTTAGGAAAATAAAAATGTAGTTTGTATGGAAGATGATGAGATATGTTATTTTCGAAAAATTGTTATTGATGATGGGATTGGGTATTTGTTATATTTGATGAGTTTTGTTATTTTGAAACGAAATTTCAGTAGTTTTATTGATTTTGTATGTACTGAAACAAGACATTTTACAGTTCGAAATGAAGTTGTTTATTGTGGCTCGTAATATGACTGCACCCGCCTGATGTTAGGCTGGAGTGCGGTCCATGAATGGAGGTGACCGCAACTACAGTTAAAAAATTGCAAGTAACCGGCTTAGTTGGAACTGGCAACTTGCAACTCGAAACACGACAATGAATAGAGGCAGTCGCCGTCGGAATCACACCTTAAGCTAGAGTACGGCCAGAAATGGAGGCGACATTTTATTTTATTTTTATTGTGACCCATCTGATTTCAACCTGCCTGATGATAACCAAGAGGAGGTCCAAGAGTGACGACGACTGAGAAAACCGAGTTAGTTTACAGCTTTAGTCGCCGTCACTATGCCGGCCAAAGGTGCTTCTTCACGTATCCCTTGAAGGATCCAAGACTGGCAAAGCATTCCACTTGTTGAATGTTCTACAAAGAAAAGACTCACCTAACTTTTTATTTTTTTACTGGCGATTCGGTCGACAAAATGCCGATGCTTCCCCCATTTGCTCTATTCATGGACCGCACTCTAACTTAAGCTCTGATTCCGGTGGCGATCGCAGACCGCTCTACTGGTTTGTATGAATTTGTATAAGATTGATCATTGAACTTCAGGCAGGGTGCTGTCTTATGTCGAGTTACAAATAACAATTGTGTGATAGGCGAATTTGAGTTGAGTTTTAAGGGGAACTCCCGATTTCATTTTGGCTTTGATGTCAAAATAAATGTTTATAAGTATTTAGTTCTTTAGAGATTTAAGTTAAATAATGAAAATTATCAAATATAAATTATTTTGTGATTGGATTTTGAATATCATGGAGCGGTGCTAAATGGTCATGGTGTGATATTGTATACGTTTTGGCTGTTTACGCTTGGTACCACCTGGTGGGACCACAGGGAATTATATTTTTCTATTAGTCTTTAAAATGTAATCAACGTTATGTCGAATGGTAAAGATATTATGAAGCATATGTAATTGTAAATATCAGCGTTTATTATTCCCCGTGGTCCCACAAATGGGGACAAATTGTTTGGTTCAAACGTTACAGCCAGTATTTTTATTTTATGGGTTGGCTGTCGTGCGAGACATTTTGGACTCATTTAAGTAAAAATCAGTCACGATTGATACTTACTGATGAATGATGATTGACAATTATGTTTAATCAGTCATTATCAATCAATATGATGACTGATAAGTATGTTTGTAATATGTGTTTTTGTTAGTACCCTGTAACTATATTGTTTATATCAATTATTTACGGATGCGTAGTTTTGTGTAATAAATTTACGGTTCACAGGATGCAAAGCGTCTCTTTGCGGGAACAATCTGATGACATTAAAAAAAGGGATTTAATTTTTCTTGGTCGCATTGTCAAAGATTATTCATATATCTTTATTTTTAAGTATTATTTGATAATTAGAAAAAACTATAATAACATTTTCTGATAATAACACGTTTTTCTCGCAAAGAGACGAAATGTTTTTGACAATCAAATAAATTATGTTTACGTTATGTGTTGCGAAATATTATTAATTTTGTTATGAAATGCTAGTCGTTATTTTTGGAGTATTATCCTCAGGCTTCCAATTTTTATTCCTGATAGTACTACCGTATTCATAGTGGTACCACGAAGTTTATTGTACTCAAACTGATACTGTGACAGTAGGTAGCAACTACTATGTTTTGTCGCAATACCTAAAATTGTGGGCAACCAAGATACTAGGATTGCGTTGCAATTAATTAAAATAAAGATGTCTAACATGTAGTTTTTAATAGTGGTAGTACCACTAGGAATACTGTAGGACTATCAGGTCATTGTTTAATAAAAAGTTGTACGCACGACGGAATGTGTTGGCGGATGTTTCTTTTATATTTTATATATTTAATATAAGTCAGCTATAAAACATCAAATAAAGTGTGATTTGTATAGATATAAATGGGTTTTATTTATTCTACCTTTTGACTTATTATACTGTGGGAAAATAATAAGGAAGTTATCCCCGCTGCACGCATGTCTCGTGCGGGGCCGTCAACTGGCCGTGGTGATCTAGCATCGATTCGGGTTCATTAGCGATAGGTTTGATGCACGTTAAGTCCCGGGTTCGATTCCCGGTTGGAGCAAATATTTGTTTTATAGCTTTTATTTGTAATATTTGATAATTATATTAAATATTGCAAATATTTGTTAATAAAAAAAGAGGCGGATATTTGCTTCGAGTCTGGTTATCAAAGAGTGGTAGGCAGTGGTACCCAGTCTGCCTATCCGAGGTAGTACCACCACTTACAAGTATACAGACCGTGAAGTGATTTGGTCGCGTTTCGGGATTAGCTTTTAAGTTGCCAACTAGGCCGACATAGTGGATTTGATTTCTACTCACTGTTATTAAATTGTAGTAGCAGTGACATTTGTTCATGGACCTCACTCCAGCTTAACATCAGCATCGGGGTGCTGTCATATGTCAAGTCACTATAAAAAAAGACCCGAAGCAAATACACACCTCTTTTTTGTAAACAGCACCCCGCTGTTACAATGTTAAGCCAAAGTGTGGTCCATGAATGAATGTCACTGCTACTACAATTCAATAACTGTGAGTAGCAATCACATCCACTATGCCGGCCTAGATGGAACCGGCAACTTACAAGCTGATCCCGAAACGTGACCAAATCACTTCACGGTCTGTATACTTGTAAGTGGTGGTACTACCCCGGATCGGCAGACTGGGTACCACTGCCTACCACTCTTTGAAAACCAGACCCGAAGCAAATATGCATCTCTTTTTTTTTTATTAACAGATATTTGCAATATTTAATACTATTAAATATTACAAATAAAAGCTATGAAACAAATATTTGCTCCGACCGGGGATCGAACCCGGGACTTTACGCGCAACAAACCAGTCGCTAAACCGTTCCCGAAACGAAACTGAGTTATTTCACAATCTACACTTCAATGTAGTGATACTATACGAGGGTTGCCTTTTATGTTTCGGGATTAGAGAACAAAAATAAATACATATTAATCATCAAAAATGTCCAACTTTACGATAGAGCTGTCAGTTGCCAGATTGCAATACTAGGGTTGCCCAATCCCGAAACCTTAAAGGCAACCTATGTACACTGGGCAAATCCGAGAACAGTCTTATACTCTGTATGAAGAGTTGTGTCAGTATCGTAGGATGTATGTCTGCAGCTCACCAGTGGAACAAGCAACCGCTTGATATTAGACGTGCAGCGTCTGTCAATGTCTTTAAACGATTAATCACGGAGTTTTGGCGGGCAACTGCAACTGACAGGACGCGCAATTTTGAATTATTTGAAAAGCTTGTGTTTTTCATAAATATTAATGTGTAATAATGGTGGAATTGTTATCCAGTAATAGTTTTTAAGTTGATCAAGTATAAACAAGTAATTTAAAGTTGTGAAACGTGTTTCTTCATGTTCCCTCCAAGACTCCTTCTGAAGTTTTAGTAAAGGCTTTCCGCCGCTTTACTAAAACGATCATCATCAACCTCATTCTCATCATCATCATTTGATGAATCACTCGCGTGGTTCATCTTCATCTTTACTTGACAATGTATTAACATTGAACCATATATTTTTACTTTGACACTGGCAAGTTAAATACTAAAGCCATAAACAAGAAGAAAGAAAGATCACCAACTTGTTTCTTGATAAACAGGAACTCACGACATCTAGTCCATATTAAATAATTTGGCACAAATTTTTATTGTGTATGTTTATTTTTACCTACATATATATATATACTTGTGATACTTGTATGTAGTTTATGTAATTGTAGTTTGTAGTATATTTGCACCCTGCCCATAATTTCTCATCATCCCAAAGGTTAGTTGTTAGAGAATGCCTAATAGGCATTAAACTCGCCTATGTACCTATTTTCAGGTTATTTTTGTGCAATAAAGGTTTTTAAAAATAAAATATTGGAGCGCTCTATTGTTTCTGCCTATCCTTGCGGGAATTAAGGCGTGAAAATGGTGATAATAATATGAATATTCTTTTTAAATGCTTTTATCATTTGATAAGATTTAAAAAAACATTTTTTTACGATAAGATTATTTCCTATTGCTTATTATTAGGTATTAATTGTTATTTTGAATTAAGCTGTGACTTTGCCATTTTTGTTTTTAATATTGTGTGTAATATAAACTATAAGGTAAGCCATTGGGAGTTTTATTTTATTGTGACTCGACATATGACAGCACCCCGCTTGATGTTAAGCCAAAGTGTGGTCCATGAATGGATGTCACTGCTATTACAATTCAATAACTGTGAGTAGCAGTCACATCAACTATGCCGACCTAGTTAGAACCGGCAACTTACTAGCTGATCCCGAAACGCGACCAAATCACTTCACGGTCTGTATACTTGTAAGTGGTGGGCAGACTGGGTACCACTGCCTACCACTCTTTGATAACCAGACCCGAAGCAAATATCTATTTCTTTTTTTTTATTAACAATTATTTGTAATATTTAATGTAATTATTAAATATTACAAATAAAAGCTATGAAACAAATATTTGCTCCGAACGGAATGGAACCCGGGACTACGTGCAACGAACCAATCGCTGACCAATTCGTTCACGCCTGTCGACTGAAGTCGAACCGCCTGATGGTAAGCAAGAGAAGGTCCAAGAGTGGCGACGACTGTGGAAGCCGAGTCTTTACGTTTGCCCCAAATGTCGTCACTATGCCGACATTTCACCGCGAACTGGACATTTCAAACCAGTTCGTTGCGCTTGAAGTCCTGGGTTCTATTCCCAGTCGCAGCAAATATTTGTTTTATCACTTTTATTTTATAATTATTATTTAAATCAAATATTACGAATCTTTATTAGTTAAAAAAAAGAACGAATATTTGCTTCGGGTCTGGTTATCAAAGAGTGGTAGGCAGTGGTGCCAAGTCTGCCGATTCGCGGACTACTTCACTTACAAGTATACAGACTGTGAAGTGACATAGTCGCGTTTCAGGATCAGCTTTAAACCCGCCAGTTCTAATTCTAACTAGGCCGGTATAGTGAATATGACTACACATATTCAACAGTAGTAGCAGTCTCAATATCATTCAATTACAGGAATGCGTTTCATATCATGCATGAAAGGCCAAGATGAGGAGGTCGATCATTCGAAACAAATCGACAGAGAAATTAAGCAATGGATTAAATCTTATAATGATGTAAGTAAAAAGTATAGTGAGTGGAAGTAAAGTTAATGTAAGTATAGTTTGTGTAAGTAAAGTTAATGAAAGTATAGTGTGAGTAAAGTGAATGTAGGTATAGTTAGTGTAAGTAAAGTTTATGTAAGTATAGTGAGTGTAAGTAAAGTGAATTTAAGTATAGCTAGTGTAAGTAAAGTTTATGTAAGTATAGTGAGTGTAAGTAAAGTGAATTTAAGTATAGCTAGTGTAAGTAAAGTTAATGTTAGTATAATTAGTGTAAGTGAGGGTAAGTTAATTGTTTTGCCTTTGGCTGCAGTTTAGATCGTAATACCAAATTACTATTAAAAGATTATTTTTTATGCATCCTCCCTGCATTTAAGCACACGTGCGAATATAAAATATGAATGCAACACACCGAAAATGCAATTGTAATTGGTCATTTAGTTGCTGGTTTGACACAAAAGGAGGAGCACGCTGGTCGCTGATGAAGTATAGTTAGTAATATTTGCATTCACACATTTAAATAAACTAATAAAGTAGAGGGGCGCGTCATTTATAGTTAGACAAGCTATACTCAGTTCGCCGTCCTAAATGTAATTTAAAGAAAGTCGTAGATATGTTACACGCGCTCTGAACGAGGCACGTTAACAGTTAAAACTATGCTAATACGCAACCCGATCTCAATGTAGCGATACAAAGCAACATATATTTGTCTCTATTTCGCTCTCAATAACCATTTTTCCCTCCTACTTCCACTTTTGTGTATGCCAAGGCCAGAAGCGTAGCGTGCCTTGGCGGGCCCCGTATAAAAATTGTTTGGGGGCCCTTAGGAAGGGTAAAGATTTTTCACAAAAGTAAAAAAAGTTTGCATAAAACAAAAAGAAATATTTTTTTCATTTATATATTTAGCCAAAAAATTTACAAACAATTCCAATTAAATATAGGTACTTACACTTTTCTTGCCTTTTTTTCGGCAAACTGATTTATTAAATCATTTATAGCTGATAATGACTTTAGTTACTCTAGTTTCTTTTTGGGAAGTTTTTATTAAGTTTCCAGGGGCCTCGTATAATTGATACGACAGATACGGCGGTAGCTACGCCCCTGGCCTAGGCATACACTGAACGATCAATCACGACTAGTCTCGTGTAGGTGACGTATCTACTTATTTTACTTAATATCATTGATACAAACTCTACGGGATACGATAGTTTTGTGAGAATTATGGATTTGAGAGATGTGAATGAGATAGATTTGCGTCAGGATAGTGGAAAATGGCCTTAGTGATGTTTTAAAACTATTTGCAGGCAATAAAACTGCTGCTGTTAGGCACTGGTGAGAGTGGGAAGACAACCATTATTAAGCAAATGAAGATATTACATATTCAAGGATTCACTTATAGGTAACATTACGATCATTAATATATATATTATTATATACCAAGCTACTAAACGTGCCCGTATCATAGACACAGGACGACCAAAGCACATATATCTAAAACACATTGGTACATACTCGTATGACAGTACCCAGCCTGATAATCAAACCAGAGTGAGGCCCACTCTAGCCCACCCAATAAATAAAATTACATATATTTGTTATGAAAAAAAGATGTGGATATTTGCTCCGGGTCTGATTTATCAAAGAGTGGTAGGCAGTAGTATTTAGTTTTTTGATCCGGGTACCACCACTTACAAGTGCACAGACCGTGAAGTGACTTAGTCGCGTCTCAACTAGGCCGACAAAGTGGATGTGACTGCTGCTTGCAGTTATTAAACTTGATATCTGGCGGAGTGCTGTCATATGTCAAACCACAATTTAAAAAAACGGATAAGAATATGGAAAGAATGGAATCTGTGCTAAAATAAGAACTAATTCAGTGTTATTTATCTCATTTATACTATGATTATACCTCGTGTGACTGAAAGAGACAACTACTTCAATTCCTTTCTTTCAATACTTTTGTCATACTTTTTGCAAATACAACCACTTGGCTGACCTTTTAATACTGCTTAATTAAAAGTCACACGGTAACAAGAGTAGTATAGCGGCATAATTGTTCCGTCATCCTTTTTTGAAGTTTTTTAATGTCATTTGTTATTCTGTCAAATCATCAAAACTAGTGACAACCTTCTAAATTACGAATGTAAAAATGTATATTAATGTATATTAATCCCCTTCTGACTTTTTTTAATGCCATAAGAGAAAATGGTATAAACGGTTGTATTTTGTAGCTATTTTAGGGCTCTTTCTATTTCTTAAGTCCAAATTCCACTAAGTCAAAGAAACTATGTCTTTTTTTATCATAAACCCTGTTATCAAATAATTTATTTTTCCAGCGAAAGACAAGAGAAAATCAAATACATAAGGCACAATATACACGAATCAATATATGACATAGTACGTAATATGACATTCTTGGATATTGATGTGAAAAATAATTACAATATCAAATTACGAGACAAAATTATTAATTACGGACTTGAAGGACCACTGGACTACGATGAGGTAACATATTACAGTTCCCTAAATTTAAGAGTTCTATATAAATAATTTTACAGTTCCATAGAATTTTACAATTCCTTGTAATTTTACAGTTTCCTATAGTTTAACAGTTCTATATAATTAACATTTTTATATAATTTACAGTTTCCGATAATTGAATAGTTTTATATTTTTACGGTTCCGTATAATTTTAAAGTCTGCTATAATTTTACAGTTCCATATAATTTTATAGTTCGTTATAAATTTACAGTTTCCTATGATTTCACAGTTCCATATAATTTTACAGTTCGCTATAATTTTACAGTTTCCCGCAATTTTACAGTTCGCTATAATTTTACAGTTTCTCGAAATTTTACAGTTCCATATAGTTTTACAGTTCCATATAACTTCACAGTTTCATGTAATTATACAGTTTAAGGTGGTAGTCATTGATGCCCAGTCTGCCGATCCGGTGTACCACCACTTACAAGTGTACCCACAGACCGTGAAATGACTTAGTCGCGTTTCTGGATCAGTTGACAGTTGTTGATTCCAACTAGTCCCACATAGTGGATATGATTGCTACTTGAAGTTATTTAACAGTAGTAGCAGTCACTTCCATTCATGGATTGCACTTCAGCTTAACGTCAGCTGCTGTCATACGTCGAGTCACAATTTTTTTTCTTTACACCTGGATGTAATGTACAGGTTACAATTGACGAGTTTTGATCCAATCCGCATGATCCGAAGAGATCTTTAACCTTGTTCCTACCTCGTCTTTTCACACCCGTAATACCCGCACAGGTCGGGGGAAGCATCCGCATTCTGTCGACCGAATCAGCGTCGAACTATAACGTTCGGTGCGTCGTTCCTTTGTAGAATAATCGACAAGTGGAAAGCTTTGCTAGCTTATGTGTTCTTCCCATCTCAGAACCTTGAATCCTTTATCGGTGCGTGGAGAACTAAGACAGGTTTTTTTCAGTCGTCGGCTCTCTTGGACCTCTATCATGCTTACCAAGCAGGCAGGTGAAGGTCAGATGTCGAATCACAATAAAAAATATTTTCTTTTTATAGACGACTAAGCGAAATATATTTTCTATTATTTTTCAGCAATATTTCGATATAGTTCGATCACTTTGGCAAGATGGCGGAGTTAAGGAGTGTTTCAGGCGTTCTAACGAATATCAATTAATTGATAGTGCTGAATAGTAAGTCGATATGACAATCTTGTTATAAATCAATCAATCTGCCTATGCCCGCAGAGATAGGCAGACAAAGTAGTGCCACACACATCCAGGGCCGTCTTTACCCGGGGGTTCAAGGGGTGCAATGCACCCGGGCGCAGAGTCCTAGGGGCGCATGCCGACCGCCATAAATTTCGATAGGTACCTACTATACTGAGACTACGCGAGCGGAGCCTTGACTTTCGCACCCCGGCGCTGAATATGCTTAAGACGGCCCTGCACACATTCACAATTCTCTTCATACAAGCTCTAAGGTTATGGACACTACGCAACCCAGCTTTCTTAAGGATGTCTCCGATTGAAATCAAATCAAATTGTCTCGCCTTTTTCCCACAGGGTGCCACGGTCCTAAGACAACTTTTTAATTTTTTATTGTGACTCGACATATGACAGCACTCCTTGATGTTAAGCCAGAGTGTGGTCCATGAATGGATTAATGGATGTTACTGCTACTATAATTCAATAAGTGTAAGTAGCAATCACATCCACTATGCCGGCCTAGTTGGAACCGGCAACTTACAAGCTGATGTTTTCTACTTTTGCGCAGGACAACGACTGTCGGGTCTATCTGCTAGTAAAATATAAAAACTAATAACATTTCGTTTTATTTTCTATATTTTTTTTTAGTTTCCTAGACAGAATAGATTTAGTTGCAAAATCTGATTATATACCTTCAGACACGGACATATTGCGTTGCAGACAACGGACAACTGGTATACAAAAGATTGAATTCAAAGTTAAAGTAAGATTCGTTAATTTTTGTCATATAGCGCTCAACTTGACGACAGACGTGACCGATTCGTTGACCAATTTGTTACGCGTAAAATCCCAGGTTCGATTCCCGGTCGGAGCAAATATCTGTTTAAAAACAGAGGCGGATATTTGCTTAAGGTAGGCAGTGGTGCCCAGTCTGCTGATCCAGGGTAGTACCACCACTTACAAGTATACAGACCGTGAATTGATTTAGCCGCGTTTCGGGATCTGCTTGTAAGTTGCCGGTTCCAATTGGGCCAGCATAACTGCATTCCGGTTTAACATGTATTTAAGTTTAAGTATTCCAGTTTAGTTTCAGGCTGTCGAGTTGCAATAAATTAAAGTGTACAGACCCTAAAATGACTTAGTCGCGTTTCGAAATCAACTTCAAATATGCTTATTCCAACTAGGCCGGCATAATGGATGTAACTGCTACTTACAGTTATTTACTCAGAATGAGAGAGTTTGAAGTAGGTGAGTTAAACAGTCGCGTCTTGATTAAAGAATATATATTAATTGCAGGTACCAAAATCGATGCAAGGAGGCTTACAAGAATTCTGGATGTTTGATGTTGGTGGACAGAGAGGAGAACGAAAGAAATGGATACAGGTATTATATTTTTAAGGCGACCGTGGTATAGTGGTAGTGCAATGGCTACGTAAGGTTCGAAACCACTCACCGGTACCAATGTATCTTTGATACTTATATGTACTTTGGTTGTCCTGTTTTTATGATACGAGCACTTTAGTAGCTTAGTGTAGAAATGTATAATAAAAAAAAAGTTTCCGTTGTCAAGTCGAAGAAACAGGCGGATATTTGTTCTGGGTCTGGTTGTCAGAGTTGTAGGCAGTGGTACCCAGTCTGCCGATCCAGGGTAGTACCACCACTTACAAGTATACCGAGCAGTGACTTAGCCGCGTGTCGGGATCAGCTTGTAAGTTGCCGATTTCAACTAGGCCGGCAGTTATTGAACTGGAGTAGCAGTCGCCTCTATTCATGGACCGCCCTCCAGCCTAACATTGTGTCACAATAAGTAATAAAATTCGTAACAATTTTTGCTCGCGGAAACTTCTAATTTTTTTGAATATATATCTTAGGTATTCGAAGGCATTCATGCAATATGGTTCTTAGTTGCCAGCTCTGATTTTGATCAGAAACTGCGCGAGGATCAAGAGACAAATAGGTTAAAGGAATCCTTGGTGCTATTCGAGGATGTATGGCAGAGCAGGTACGCATAGAATATTTTTTTAGAAGACCCAGGAATGCTCTTTTTTGACCAAATTGGGGCATCCTTTAAAAAGCTGCGTTGCCTAGTACCTGTAACCGTTAAGCTTGGGTGAACAGAATTGTGGGAAGCTAGGGAGTTGTGTCAAGATTGTGGCAAGTGGCGGATATTTGCCTATCCCTGTGGATAAAAGGCGTGACAATTTGATTTGATTAATTAATTAACCTACAATTGACTGACCACCGCTGTGAAGATAACTGGACGAGGCCAATGTCTAGCAGCGAATGACTAGTGACTGACATGACGATGTAAAATATTTTTATTGTGACACGACATATGTCATGTCACAACAAACCCCGCCTGATGTTAAGCTGGAGTGCGATCCATGAATAGAGTTAAACAACTTGAAGCTGATCCCGAAAAGCGACTAAATCAATTCACGGTCTATATATTTGTAAGTGGTGGTACTACCCCTGATCAGCGGGCACCACTGCCTACCACTTTTTAACTTATATGACCAGCTTGGATATGGCATGGAAGGAGATGAACAGTATTTGGACCAGATGCCTCAGTCAGAGGATTCTGGTATGTTCGTTTTTAAGTACATCAAGGATTTGTGGTCTTCACTGAGCGACGGCAAGAGACCCGACGGCATGACGGTTGGTGGGGGGTGCGACTTGTGTAGCCTCGTTAAGCGCTGGAAGTGCGGCGATTTCTGCTAAGAACCTCAAGCTGCGCAAATACGCCAACCTCGGTACTGGTTACGAATTTGTACCGTTTGAGGTTGAGACGATGGGTCCTGGGGGACCGTCAGCTAAGCGCCTGGCCAAGGAGTTGCCCAAGCGGCTGACGAAGAAGTCTGGAGTCAGAAAGGCTGGCAAATATTTCTGCCAACGTGTTAGCCTTGCTATACAAAGAAATACGTATAAAGTTTGTCAATAAAGTTTATTTGAGTTTATTTATTTCCAACAGATAAAATTAAAAGTATATTAACTATAATAACACTATAAATAAAAAATATCATCTAATGACGTCGCATCAGAGATAGTCCCAAGGAGACTGGCAACATTTCCCCTTTGTATAGCAAGGCTAATACGTTGGCAGAAATAATTGCCAGACTTCCTGTCTCCAGACTTCTCCGTCAGCCGCTTAATAATGTTAATTCTTCTGTATCTTGTTTTTTCTATCTCCTACATTTCTATCATTTTAGGTTTCTTCTCGAAGCAGGTTTAATCGTATTTTTGAACAAGCAGGATGTACTTGAGAGTAAAATACGCAACGGCAAGTGTGTTGGCAAATATTTCCCTCAGTACTACGATTATGATGTTGAGGGAGACGAATATACGCGCACTAAGTTATTCATTAGAAGTATGTTTGTGGTAAGTACATATCAATCAAATTGTCACGCCTTTTTCCCATGGCGATAGGCAGAGACAATGGAGCGCCAAATGCCAGGTCCCTGAAACAACTCCCTCGCTTCCTTCACATTCACAATTCTCTTCATACAGGCTCTGTACATATATCAAAGATACATTGGTAGAAAGTGGTTTTGAACCCGTGCACTCGGTTAGCCTAACCACTATCACTACACCATCTGTAAACTGTTTCGGTTTTTCAGTCGTCGGTACTCTTGATTCTGCCCTTGCTTATTATTTCATTTATAATATCAAATAACGAATTAAACACATTTTATGCGGCTTACTATCGCGTTTATTTCGGTTTTGATCAAAACATCAAAAAGGGCAGTTTTGGAAACAATAACAGCATCAACCAATAGGACGACCAACACCTCAGTCTCAACGTGACCACGATGGCTGCAAAGCTCTCGAAACGTTGTAGTAATAAAAAAATGTAAAATATAAACCAAAATAAACGCGATAGTAAGCCGCATAAAATTTCTTTAATTCATTAAGCAAAGTTAGCGCAAAATTTAAGAAAATATCATACAAATAACGTTTATTTTTTTATTTATTTTCGCAGAATATAACCCAAAAGAAATATGAACGTAAGAAATTATCAACGTCGACTAATAAATTCATAATTTTGGAAGGAAGCAGACCAAGGGAGTGTTACTTTCACTTCACAACAGCAACAGACACGGATAACATCAAGGCAGTCTTCAGAGATGTACATCAAATCATTCTAACACATATCTTAGCTAATATTGGCTTGCTGTAGTTTTTTTATTATTGTGACTCGACATATGACAGCACTCCGTCTGATGTTAAGCTGGAGTGTGGTCCATGGATGGAGGTAACTGCTGCTTACAGGACTGCAAATAGCTGTTATATTTACAAGGCCAGCCTAGTTGGATCTGGCAACAAGTTGGTCCTGAAACGCTGAAAGTTACCTCACGGTCTGTATACTTGTAAGTGGTGGTACTACCCCGGATCAGCAGACTGGGCACCACTGCCTACCACTCTTTGATAACTAGATTCGGAGCAAATATCCACCTCTTTTTCTTTATTAATTATTATTTGTAATTTAATTAATTAGATTACAATGCTATAAAACAAATATTTGCTCGAACTACGCCACGCCTGTCGTCAAGATTATGTTATTTAGGAATATCCTACTAAAATATAGATACTATATAAATTGTATAATGTAATTTATTTAAAGAGTGGTAGGCAGTGGGTACCCAGTCTACCGATCCGGGGTAGTACCACCACTTACAAGTATACAGACCGTGAAGTGATTTGGTCACGTTTCGGGATAAACTTGTAAGCTGGGTACCACTGCCTACCCCTCTTTTATATTAACGTATTTGTTAACTAATAGACCATTAAAGAGAGCATATTCAATACACAATCAGGCTGTTTTATTTTTCTTTCTCATAACTATCACAGAAAAATCACAAAAAGTTTTGTGTTAAATTAATTTTGTACATTTCTATGCTACTAAACGTGCTTATATCATAGAAACAAAAAGATCAAAGTACATGTCATAAATACATTAGTACTGGCAAGTGGTTTTTTGTCGGGAAATCTGTTTACGTGACCTGTTCAATACCACTAGACCACGGTCGCCAGTTCATTTGTACTAAAAATTGTAGATAGGTCACTTTTACGACTAAATCGGAGACATCCTCAAGAAAGCTGGGTTGCCTAGTGCCCATAACCATAGCTTGTATGAAGAGAATTGTGCATATGAGAGGAGCGAGGGAGTTGTGTCAGGATGGTAGCAAGTGGCGCTCCATTGTCTCTGCCTATTCCAGTAGGAAAAAGCCGTCACAATTTGATTTATTGATGCATCAACTGCGACCAGGTATCAAACCCAATCAGTTTAGCGCGCGACTACTCTGACCACAGACACACAGCGCCTATTTGCTTGCTACAAAATTCCTGTCGTAACCTTTTCACCGTGTTGTACTTTCTATTGCTTTTTAGTATTTTGTTACTGTTAATTAACGCTGTGGAAATGCGGTCGTTAAGGAGTGGATGTGGAGAGTCGATAGCGGATAGAATAAGGAATAGTACATTGCGTGATAGATGTGGTTTGATGTAGTGTCAAGGATTGACAAAGGAATGCTTCGATGGTTTGGGTACATGGAAAGGATGAGTGGTAGGCAGTGGTACCCAGTCTGCCGACCCGGGGTAGTACCACCATTTAAATGTATACAGACCGTGAAGTGATTTGGTCGCGTTTCGGGATTAGCTTTTAAGTTGCCGGTTCCAACTAGGCCTGCATGGCGGATGTGAATGCTATTCAGTTATTGAACTGTAGTAGCAGTGACATCCATTCATGGACCACACTCCAGCTAACACCAATCGGGGTGCTGTCATATGTCGCGTCATAATAAAAAAGGAGATATCTTTAAGAAAGTTAGGTAGTTCATAACCATAGAGCTGGGATGAAGTTGTTCAGGATCGTTGCAAGTGGCGCTCCATTGTCTCTACCTATCCCTGCGGGAAGGCGTGACAGTTTGATTGATTGTTACTGCTTTTGACGATCAAAGTAACGAAACGTTGACAATAATGCAGCCCTTAAAAGGACTTTGTCTGTATTAGATACAAACAGAATTACATTTTTAATGAATCATTTATATATTTTAAATCACTAGAATAAATTGTATTTAACCTCCAAAACCATAGAGGGTCCGTCCTTGCCTTTTCAACGCATACACCACATCCATAGCGGTAACCGTCTTGCGTTTCGCATGCTCCGTGTAGGTGACCGCATCACGGATAACATTCTCCAGGAAAACCTTGAGAACTCCACGAGTTTCTTCGTAAATTAACCCGGATATCCGTTTCACGCCACCACGTCTCGCCAATCTCCTTATTGCAGGCTTCGTAATTCCTTGGATGTTGTCGCGGAGCACCTTCCGATGTCGTTTAGCTCCTCCTTTTCCTAGCCCCTTGCCGCCTTTGCCTCGACCAGTCATTTTTGTTGTGTGCTCGCGGCGGCTTCTCGTGAATGACTGATGACTTGATCGGTTTGCGCCGCCTTTTATAAGATTGCTGTTTGTAATTTTCTTATGCGGGTAGTTTTGTTTTTATTTTATTTTAAAGAGATTTATTTTATATTAAAACTCTTGTTTTTACAATAGGTTTTAAAACATGTTTTGATGTGATTTTGTATTTTTTAAATAAGATACAAAATCACCTGTTAAAAATACACCCACCTGTTTTCAAGCTGGAGGGCAGTCCATGAATGAAGGCGATTGCTACTACCGTTAATAAACAGCCACGTCCACTATGCCGGCCTAATTGGAAACAGCAACTTACAAGCTGATTCCGAAACGTAACCAAGTCACTTCACGGTCTTGGTAACATTTTCCGTGGTATAGGCGATAGAGGACGCAGATAACTCTTGGTATAACAAATATACTTTTTTTACATTTCTATACTAAGCTAAAATAAGTGCTTGTATCATAGAAACAGTATCATATTAATGAGTCACTCAACTAACGAACTTTTTGACATCTCCTCGTATGACCTCTCCGCAACTCGCCCAATGTTAAGCTAGAATGAGACCGGGCAGTATAAAGTGCAAACCGACATGACTGACAATACTATTGTATTTTACGGTCGTCACTATGCCGGCCGCAGATACAAGATGTTATCTATGACAATAAACGCACGAATTCGTGGTCATTATCGTGTTTTTTTTATATTCACATTTCTATACTAAGCTACTAAAGTGCTTGTATCATAGAAACAGGACGACCAAAGTACATATGTAAAAGATACATTGGTATCGGCAAGTGGTTTTGAACCCGTGCTCTCGGTATGCATGACCATTGAACTACCATTTACACCACGGTCGCCTTTTATCGGCGACACTCTCCAAAAAGCGGGGCTTGAAAGTGCTGTTGAGTTCTAACTTGTATGAAGAGAAGCGAGAAAGTTGTAACAGAATTTTTATGTCTAGCCGCAAAGTAAAAAAAAAACTAGTATTTTATTTCACTACCCACATCATACGAGTATAACCCAAATACCCCCCACTTTTTTTATCCACAGAGAATATCAACCTACCAATCAATTTGTCATTGCCAGAGACAAAGGAGCGCCACTTGCCACTATCCTGACATAACTCTCTCGCTTCTCTTGCATCAACAATTCTCTTCATACACGCTCTACGGTTATGGGCACTAGGCATCCACCTTTCTTGAGGATGTCTTCGATTTGGTCGGAAAACACCCCACTGGGTCTGCATTGTTTATTTAACGCATCCATTCACATCAGATTTATAAATTCGTGATACATGTATAACATAAAAATAGTAAACGTTCAGGATTGGTTAAAAATATAGCGGCTCACTGCCGCATATAGTTGAGGTTACAGCAAATTAATAAAGGTGCCTTCATAACACCGCGCGAAACAATAAAGATGGCTCCTAAAATGAAGCGAGGCGTCGAAGAAACGAAAGTAGTGAAACCAATCGAGAAGCCAATAGCGAAAGTGAAGAAACTCAAGAAGCGGCAATACCAGAGCTATTCGATATATTTGTACAAAATTTTAAAAGACTTGGATTTATCTGAAAAAATTGGAATAACAAGAAAATCTATGTCGATTATGAACAGTTTTGTTAATGACATGCTGGAGAGAATCGCTGGTGAAGCTAGCAAGTTGGTGTCGACGAATGGGAAAACGTTGAACAATCGGGAGATCCAGACAGCGATCAAATTGTTGATACCAGGAGAATTGGCCAAGCATGCGATCATCGACGGGATGAAAGCTGTTACCTTGTATCAAAACAGCGTTGAGAAAGATAAGAATTAATGTGGAAATGATGAATAATATATATATGTGAGAAGAATTTAGGAAAATTAAAGATGTTCAGAAAAATAATTAGAGTGTATACTAATGTTAAGTTTAAGAAGATGTCTATTAATAATGGATAACTAAAAAAGTGTATTATTGAAAAAAATAAGAAGATGTTGAAGAGGAGATTGAGAAAAAAATATTGTGTGCTAGTGTTAAGTTAAAGATGTCTATTAATGAAGATTTTAAAATGAATATGTTATTGGAAAATTTAAGAAAATGTAAAGATATTCACGAGTAAAATAAGAAGATTAGATACTAGTATTTACTTAAAGAAGCAGTCTACTAATTAAGGTAATAAGAAGATTTGTGTTAATGGAAAAAAATATGAAAATGTCAAATTGATGAAATGTTAATCTATTCAAGATGGAAAAAAGAGTGTATACTAGTGTCAAGTAAGAATACTATTTAGAATTAAAGAAGATGTGAATTTAGAGAAAGTTATCACGAGGAAAAGAAAAAAGTTAAGATACAGAATAATGTTTAATTATTTATATTCAAAGAAGAATTTTTTTATCTGAAAAAAAAATATAAAAATGTATTTCAATAATTCGAAAATGTACAAAAGAATATAAAGAGGGTGGGAGGAAATAAGAAAAGATTGAAAAGAAGAATGTATTTTTATCAGAAATTTATGAAGATGTAGATATGTTAATGTTAAGTAGAAAAAGAGTATTTAATTTAAGAAGATATTTATTAATGAAGATTGCAGAAAAAGTTAATTGAAGAAGAAATTGAAGATCGTAATGAAAGATAGAAGAATTACGTTAATTGAAGAAGATAATTTATTGAATATTAATATATGAATAATGTAAAATAAAACTTGTTTATATTCGCATTGATATATGTATTTATTTATTACGAATAAATAATTAAAAATTATTTTAAGACAAAACTCCTTCTAAGGACTGTATTTGAAATTCAAGTTTTTTAAATTTTTGATTGTCAATGATTTGACGACACGCGTAGCGCATTGGTTACACAATGATACACCGTTACTTATAGTCCCAGGTTCGATTGCCGGCCGAAGCAAAAATTTGTTTGACATTTATTTCAATAATTAGGTAGATTGTATTTTACAAGTACATATTAGTTAATTACAAGGCGACAGTGGTGTAGTGGCAGTGTAACAGTTGCACAAACCGAGAGCACAGGTTCAAAACCACTCGCCAGTACCAATGTATCTTTGATATATGTACTTTGGTTGTCCTGTTTCTATGATACAAGCACTTCAGTAGCTTAGTATAGGAATATAAATTTAAAAAAACAAAAAAGAGTGGTAGGCAGGCTGCATGCTCATTCACCCAGTCTGCAGTACCACCACTTACAGTCAGCAATGCGCCTGATGTTAAGCTAAATTGCGATCCATAAATGGAGGTCACTAGCACTACTGTTAAATAACTGTAAGTAGCGGTCACATGACAACAGGCGTGGACGAACGGTTTAGCGACTGGTTTGTTGCGCGTAAAGTCCCGGGTTCGATCCCCGGTCGGAGCAAATATTTGTTTCATAGCTTTTATTTGTAATATTTAATAATATTAAATATTGCAAATATTTGTTAATAAAAAAAAAGAGATGGATATTTGCTTCGGGTCTGGTTATCAAAGAGTGGTAGGCAGTGGTACCCAGTCTGCCGATCCGGGGTAGTACCACCACTTACAAGTATACAGACCGTGAAGTGATTTGGTCACGTTTCGGGATCAGCTTGTAAGTTGCCGGTTCCATCTAGGCCGGCATAGTGGATGTGATTGCTACTCACAGTTACTGAATTGTAGTAGCAGTGACATTCATTCATGGACCACACTTTGGCTTAACATCAAGCGGGGTGCTGTCATATGTCGAGTCACAATAAAAAAAATAAAAAAAATAAAAAAAAAACATCCACTATGCCTAGTAGGAACCGGCAACTTATATGCTGATCTCGAAACTTCTACTAAACACAACAGTCACTAATTATAACAACAATCGAGTAAAATTCCGTAATTACATAAAGGAAATCATTCATTTTGTATAAGGACTCAGGCTTTATTGTATTAACAGTTGCATATACATTTTAAAATAGTTTAATGTACGAAGATTACAATGTAATTGGAATATATCCTTTATTATGCATAGTTTAGGTGTGCAAAATGATCAAACTCTAATTATGACAATTCAAAGAAGAACTGTTAATATGACGTGTCTTTGTGATTTACAGACGATACAAAATCCATATATTGTACTTTACTTCCGCCGTGCTCCGCCGATTTTCATATTTAAACAAAGTAGTATTCGCATTCGATGGCTACTCTCACACGTTTAATAGTAATCAGTTTTTTTTTTTTTTTTTTTGGATGAATATACGGTTGTCCAAGCCTCGATTTCTTTAAGACATCATTCCGTATTTCGTGTGCTACGAGATGCACGTGTATATCGGTTGTCCGCATTTTATTGTAAATTTTAGTGTAAATAATTATACAATCTTACTCTAAATGGGTAAAAGGCAACGAGAAGAAGCTGAAAACGAACAAGCAAATTGGCAAATACCGTAGAAAATAAGATGGTTGGAGAAACGGAGCTCCACGAATACGACGCCATCACGGTCGCCCTCATCCACGTTTGTTCGTTTTACCTGCATGAACAAAACGATTCAGGTAAATACCGATACTGGATTTTTTACATAAGTGGATTTGTTGCAACCAAAATGTTTTAATACTTCGTGAGACTATAACGTCCACTATTTATGAATTATTATTGTGATTGAGTGTAGTTTGAAAAACTGCAATGTTACAATTTATAATTACTGTTATTGATGGTAGTTTGAAAAACTATAATGTGACAACTAATTATAACTGTGCTTGAGTGTAGTTTGAAGAACTGCAACGTCACAATTTATTTTATTATTGTGCTTGAGTGTAGTTTGAAGAACTGCAACGTCGCAATTTATTTTATTATTGTGCTTGAATGTATTTCGAGGAATTACATCGTCACAATCCAATATTATTACCTCTTGAGCATGGGTGAACCTACGTCGTCCATATATTGATGTGTATGATTTTTATTAGAAAAATGTACTATATATAATGAGAATCCTAATTCAGGTTATAACATTTTTACCCAGGGTTTATGCTTTTAAGCACCAACTCAATAAAGAGTCGAGGTCAATAAACTCTTGACCTTGTTTTATTAGTCACTCTAGACCAGTGTTTCCCAACCTTTAAAAAATGTATTTTACCCTTAATAAATATAAATAATTACAATATTTTTTTTAAAAAATTGCCTTTTTTGTTAAATTGGTCACCGATATCTAGCATTGCATATAAATAACCCAAAGCAGAAGGGTTGAAGTCGTGTCTAATCCATTTTGAAATTACCCTCCTTAACTATCGAATTGCCCTGTAAGGCGTGGGCCCCACTTTGGGAAACACTGCTCTAGACCATACCAAAGAACGTGAGTGCCAGAACCAGCCATACACAACTAGAACCCACAGACCGTTGGCCAAAAAGTTAGTCTGGTGTAAAAAAAAAAAAAAAAAAGAGAGGGAAAATGTATTTAACACAATGGTTAACCCTTGCAAAATAAACCCTGAGGTCACATATGCAATCAATAAACCCTCTCTGAAGAGGGATAAAACAAAAAGTATTCACTATTTTGCCATGCCATGCAAATACAGTAGATCACAGTATTAAGAATAAAATTATACGGTGTTATATAGATATATCAATACCGCCATTTATTAATATAAAAATGTTCAGAATGTCAGAAAGATACTGAAAAACTTATTTCAATGAACTTCTCTTTAAGAAGGTTTTTAGCCTCAGGCTAGTTCAGGTGAAGTTGCCAGAGATGCAGCACAGGACTCCACTCCTGAAATATCCCTTTTTGAAGTCAACTTTGGACTTTTGGTGATAAAATGGGAAATAGTAAAGCCGCAGCAAGTTCGACCACTGATTTTTTAAATAAATAAAATCCTTTAAACTACTGGGGACTCCCTCGGAAGACTATGTGAGAAGGTGGTTGCTACCAATATGCTGTTACGAAAGGCAACAACAAACAGCGTCAACAGACGATTACAATATTTTTACAAGGTACCCTCTGACATATTTATTTATTTTTCATGGATCTGGGACACAATATTCCATTTAATATAATACCTTTATAAATCTAATACCTGTACAATAAGTCAGGTTCCAATTGGTCAGGTTGCCTAATTTCTAAGGAAGAAATTGCTGACTTTAATAGTTCAATAAATGAACTGTTATGTAAAGGTGCTATTTATCTTGAGCTCACCAGAGTCCAATTAATTTATATCCTCACTTTATTGTCTCCAAAATAATACATATAAAAAAATAAAAAAAAAAGTTTTATTTTTACTCCTAAAAAATTAACATCTTTTAAAATTGAGGAAATACGTACTGCTCTTAAATTATTAATAACTGCTCTGGATTTTTATACATGACCAATATTGATATTAAAGATGATTTTGACACCCATACATAAATATAATAAAAACAGGAATTATACTTCATTAGTATATTTAAATGTTTAGATAAAGACATAATAATCATGTCTAATGGCCACAAAGGAGACTTATATATTGGTAAGTTTATGTTTTATTATAAACACAACTAAAAGTAAATTAATTCCACAAGCATAATGAATGAGAATAGGTTCTGAAAACATGACAGTTGGAACAAAACACGTCCTATTCAAAGTTGGCCACTATAACAGGCATGCTATATGCAGCATGTCCAGGACTTCAGGTGTAACATAATATAGCTGATGCGCATACAAAACAACTTGAACTATGGAAATGCATTAAATAATAATAGATATAATAGCCAAGTACCAATATCACAAGGTGCCAATAATTAACTATCCTGGTGACAAAATAATTTGTTTCACTTTCATAAGAATCAATTAATCAGCCAAAATAAGTAATTTATGCAGATGCATTATTGTTAAATTGCGGTTATGTTGTACCACTAATAGGGTTCGGTAAGATTCATAAATAAATATATGAACACAATAATTACCTAAATTTACTGGCTGTCTTTTTGCTTTAAAATCATTTACATGTAATAAAAGTAAGTAACTGCTTTATCATGTTAAGAATTAACAACACCACATATTGATAGTCTAGCTAAACTAATTTAGCAGTGGTGTAAGCATGCAAGTATGTGCGTATAGACAGATTATATACCATCAAAAACAATACTGCTTCAAATAAAATCAGTTGACACTGCTTCAAGACAGTTTAACAATAGAACCTAGTGAAAAACGGCAAAATATGCCTTTTATACGATTATTTCAGGTTTTGGTATTTCTAAAAAAGATTTGTTTGCCTCTACACATAATCATAAGTGTAAGTTATATATTTGTTGGCGACCAGACCACTATGCTATCGCAAGAGATTCTTTCACAATCTCATGGACGTTTTCCATACAGGACTTTTTACAAATATCATTCGTTTTCCACCCTTTTCAATTATAATAAAGCTTTTCTAAATTTTGTAACAAGGCACCTAGGGTAATTATAGTTGGCTCATATTGACCATTGCAACCATAGTATCCTTTCTCCAGGTTACACGGTATATTGCCTGTAAGTGCAGGTGCTTCATTGTCGATAACATTTTGAAGCAATGTAATACATACCTAATTGTAATAGTAAAAAAAATAGTATCACAAATATACAGATACATTACACTTCACAGATAGATAAGATTTCTCTTATTTATTCTTATTTATTAACCTTTTTCTAATACTTCTAATAAAGGCTATAGTTATAATTCAGTAAATTGGTATATTCAGCAATAGCCCTCATTTACCAAATGAACTTACCACTGACATTTGTGTTAAGATACTATCTAAGAGATTTTTAGGTTTCGCCCACAAACTCGAAAATATGATTTAAGAACCCAATGTTGGTTAAGAATTATTATATAAATTATATCCAAATGAAAATATTTCACTTAATTTGTTATCCAATGTGATAACATTGTTAGCTCTTGTAACCGCTCATAAAGGATAATCCTCATCTTTAATTAAATATAATAATATGATTATTTAAAATATTGCGAGTTAAAATATAAATAATAAATTTCAATAAACCTAGGGCCAGGTCGTACACAACCAACTTTATTATTGCCTTTATTGTATAAATCCTAAAATATCTTTTATAAAAGAGAGTTTATCTACCCTGCACAAAACTCTTTCAGTTATATAAATGAAAAATAAAAAATAAAAAATAAAAAAAATCTTGTTCGTTAACAAACTTTAAGCAATTAAAATAAAGATACACTTTATATCTTGATAATTATGACATACACTTGAAAATCATAGTAATGGTCATTTGTCAACATCTACTATTTAAACATTAGGAGAGAATATTGACACTATTCGTAGAACTGTTGGATGGTCCGAAAAATCCAACACTTTTGCAAAAATTGATTTAAAAAAATATATATATATTATATATATATTTATTACTTGTACTAGATCACTGTAATGACTTAGAGGACGCATAATTATATAAATTTAAGAAATAATTGTTATAGAACTAAGTTAATGTGATTGAGGAGTTCTGATCATCCAAATGTCTGGTAATACTTCCATTTCAGTCCACAAACCTTCAACCTTTAAATATCTACTTTGTTTAAATATGAAAATCGGCGGAGCACGGCGGAAGTAAAGTACAATTGAGAATCAAACGAACTTACCTGTAAGTGAAGTTCGATGATAATTGTACGAACTTCCTTAGTGCTCCGCCGATTGTGAAAGCCACACCCTCCCACCTCTACATGTAAATAGGTAGGTGAGTTTCAGGTTTGTAAGCACAGGAACACTATAAACAGAATGATGTCTTAAAGAAATCGAGGCTTGGACAACCGTATATTCATCCAAAAAAAAAAAAAAAAAAACTGATTACTATTAAACGTGTGAGAGTAGCCATCGAATGCGAATACTACTTTGTTTAAATATGAAAATCGGCGGAGCACTAAGGAAGTTCGTACAATTATCATCGAACTTCACTTACAGGTAAGTTCGTTTGATTCTCAATTATTTTCCAAATAACTCAATTGCACAGCAATTAAAAGCAAAATAGTTTTATCAAAACTACTATTTATATAATTTTTCATTATTGGGCATTACAAAATTAGTACAAAAAAATAGCCCAAAATGACAAATTTTATTAAAGACAAATTGCGAATCGTGTTTATTGTGAATTACCCGCATGGTTTTATATAAAATTTTACAATACCTAAATACCTAACTACCTACTTTTATATTAAAAAAATATACAATCCATCAATCAATCAAATCGTCACGCCTTTCCCACACAGGGATAGACAGAAACAATTGAGCGCCATTTGCCACGATCCTGACACAACTGCCTTTTAATTTAAATTGTGTCATGACATATGACAGCATTTCGCTTGATGTTAAGCTGGAGTGTGGTCCATGAATAGATGTCTCTGCTACTACTATTCAATAACTGTAAGTAGCAATCACATCCATTATGCCGGCCTAGTTTGAACCGGCAACTTACAAGCTGATAGCGCGACCAAATCACTTGACAGTCTGTATACTTGTAAGTGGTGGTACTACCCCGGATCTGCAGACTGGGCACCACTGCCTACCACTCTTTGATAACCAGACCCGAAGCAAAAACCCGCCTCTTTTTGAATGAAACAAATATTTGCTCCGACCGGGAATCGCACCCGGGACTTTACGCGCGCAAACCAATCGCTGACCGTTCGGCCACGACTGTCGTCCCTTGCTTCCCTCACATCCACAATTCATACAAGCTCTAGGCAACCCAGCTTTCTTGAAGATGTTTTTTTTTTATTTTGATTGTCGATATCTGACCTCGACCCACCTGATACGAGTAGTAAGCAAATGGACGTTTAAGAGACGACGACTGAAAAAAGCGTAACAGTTTACGGCTTACGCAAGTGGCGCTCCATTGTCTCTGCCTATCCCTGTGGGGAAAAGGAATGATCATTTGATTGATTGATAATTAAATATCACAAATAATCAGCGGCGTACCGATCGGATACGGCGCCCAGGGCAAGCATCGAGGATGCCGCTCCTTCGTAAGTTACCTAAATGTGAAATAAGGCGACCGTGGTGTAGTGGCAGTAAAAAGGCTACGCAAACCGAGAGCAATGTACCAATGTGTCTTTGATATATGTACTTTGGTTGTCCTGTTTCTATGATACAAGCACTTTAGTAGCTTAGTATAGAACTTAATAAAACATATTACCAGCCCATGTGTTCTCTCCATCCTATAGCCTTGGATCCTTTAAGCGATGCGTGAAGTAGCACCATTGGCCGGCATAGTGACGGCGACTGGGGCAACCGTGAAGGCCTGGTTTTTGTAGTCGTCGGCACTCTTGGACCTCTTCTTGCTTACCATCAGGCGGGTCAAGGTCAGATGTCAAGTCATAATAAAAAAATCTTGCTTAAGATATTCTTCAACTAAGCTTCCTTTAGACATATCTGGAAGAAACCAAGAAAAACTCTAACTAGAACTGATTTTTTCTTGGTTTTTATTTATTTTTAAGTTTTATTATTTGTAATACCCTAGTTACGCCAATGCAAATAAATACTATGAAACAAATGTTTGGTGATCTTTTTTTTATTATTGTGACTCGACATATGACAGCACCCCGCTTAATGTTAAGCCGAAGTTAACCCATGAATAGATCACTGCTACTACAATTCAATAACTGTGAGTAACAGTCACATCCACTATGCCGGCCTAGATGGAAACGGCAACTTACGAGATGATCCCGAAACGGGACAAATCACTTCACGTTCTGTATACTTGCCTACCACTCTTTGATAACCAGACCCGAAACAAATATACAGCTCTTTTATTAAATATTAATAATAATATTAAATATTTTTAATAAATATTACAAATAAAAGCTATGAAACAAATACTTGCTCCGACTGGGAATCAAACCCGGGACTATACTCGCAACAAACTAGTCGCTAACCGTTCGTCCACGCTGTTAACATCTTTCATGTTTTGTACCCAGCAGTACTTGACTTGAATGAATTCAATGTATAATTATTTCCAATTCATGTTTAAATGTCAATGAACCAATCAGAGCGCAGAATCTATCCCCTCCCTAACTTGCGACGGGCTTCGACCACAACTGTTTACTACCAACAAAACTAAATAAGTAGGAGAACAAATAAATCTGTTTAATATACAGCCACGTCAAGCTAATTAAAAATGGCTCGCACAAAGCAAACAGCACGCAAATCAACCGGCGGAAAAGCTCCAAGGAAACAGCTAGCTACAAAAGCTGCTAGAAAAAGTGCCCCAGCGACAGGCGGAGTAAAGAAACCTCACCGATACCGTCCTGGTACTGTAGCCCTGAGAGAAATAAGGCGTTATCAGAAAAGCACGGAGTTACTGATCCGCAAATTGCCGTTTCAACGATTAGTGAGAGAGATTGCGCAAGATTTCAAAACGGATTTAAGATTTCAAAGTTCTGCTGTGATGGCGTTGCAGGAAGCGAGTGAGGCTTATTTGGTAGGCCTGTTTGAAGATACGAATCTTTGTGCTATTCATGCGAAAAGGGTCACTATTATGCCGAAGGATATCCAACTGGCGCGGAGAGTAAGAGGTGAACGGGCGTAAAAAAGAAACCCTTGCTCTTGCAATGGCGAGAAGAAGACTAGAAGAAACTCATTAATTGTAATTGTAGTCTAATTAATTGTACATATAGAACTAAACAAATAAGTATATATTAAAAAATAATTGACAAAGCCCTTTTTAGGGCTGCATTCAGTTCAAAGTTTCGGATTGTCTTTGGGTTATTGTGATTCGACATTTGACGGCACCTAGCTTGATGTTAAGAGAAATCTTTGCGAAATAAGGTTGAGATTTGCAAATCACTTTTGAGCGAGCGATGTTTTTTCGTACAAATTTCCAGAAATTTTCAGAAATTTAAAAAATTAAATATCTAGCCGATTTAGTGTCTAATTTAGTAATTGACTAATCATATTTACGAAAAAAAATTATGGTTATCGCTTAATAAACCGAGAACTTGGAGATCAAAAATTATTTTTGTGATAAAGTTGCACAATTTTTTTATAAAACAATATATTTTAAGTATTTGTAAATTCTGTTTGATTCAGTGTTTTTGTGAGCATTTCTTCTTTACACACATTTTTTTTTAAGTTAATAACTTTATAAGAAGTATAGTTATTTGATCGTCAAAAGTACCTGAAAATAGGATATCGTCGAAGATCCCTGCCTTGCCAATGCTACTTAAATAACTGCAAGTAGCAGTCGCATCCACTTTGGTCAGCTTGGTTGATACAGGCAAACTAATCCTCAAACGCGACGATCTGTGCTCTTGAAAGTGGTGGGACTACCCCGGGTAAGTGACCACCAAATGTCTGCCTACCCGCTTTTAAAAGATTGTCTCATCAAATTGTCACGTCTTGATTCCCACAGGTTTAAGCAGCGGCTGATACACTTTCCACGATCCTGACACAACTCTCTAGCTACCTTCACATCTACAATTCGTTTAAAAGTACAAGTTCTATTGACATATATCTACTAATATAGTTTATATACCTTATGGACGCGATAAAATGAATAAAATGATCGAATTACAATCTTTTGGGTCGACATACCACATAGTAGCCAAGGGGTTTACGGCTGCCTTAGTCACCAATCACCATCACTATGCCGCTCCGGTTAAAGAATCCTATGTTAGAAAATAGAAAGAACTCATTGAGATATAAAAACTCAATAAAAACTACAAATTAAAAAATCATCAATCCATTTATTTTTATTTACATATCTTATTATTTATTTACAATAAATTAGTGTCATATTTACAATTTACAATAATATTTACATCGTTATTCGTTACATACATACAAATAAAATAAAAAATCATAACGAAATTGATTTGGAAAAATGTCAGTAGAAGATAACTTTGTCAGATGTTGATTCACAATTCTTGGCTGGCAGACTTGGCAGTTTTCTTCGGCAACAGCATCGAATGAATAGCTGGAAGCACACCACCCTGGGTTATTGTTACTCCTTTCAGCATTTTATCCAGTTCATCATCATTTCGAATCGCCAATAAGATGTGTCGTGGCATTATGCGTTGCTTTTTATTATCGTGCGCTGCCTTGGCTGCTAATTCCAGAATTTCAGCAGAAAGATACTCAAGCGCGGCTGCTAGATACACGGATGCACTACTCCCGACTCTCGGAGCGTAGTTTCCTTTCCTCAAAACCTTGTGAATTCTGCCCACAGGGAAAATAATACCAGCTCGCAACGATTTGGATTTATTCTTTCTGTGATTTGCCACCATTGTGCTCCTGTATTTCTGTATTTCCTCTCTCAGGTTGTGTGTTTAAGTGAACACTTGCGATGGTTTGCGAGCTCTTTTATTTTGAAGTAGGGGGTTTACTAAGGTACTGGTAGCGGGCCGTCGGATTAATGATTTCATTGGTTTAGGTATAATAGAAAATTATTTGTTGTCGCACGACTTTAGATTCGATTGATGTTAAGCTGGTTATGAATGGAGCCACGGTTAAATAATACCTGTGAAGTGACCAAATCGCGTTTTAGGTTTAGCTTGTAAGTTGCCGATTACAACTAGGCCGGCATAGTGGATGTGACTGCTACTTACAGTTATTGAATTGTAGTAGCACTGGCATCCATTCATGGATCACACTCCAGCTTACCATCAAGCGGGGCTCTGTCATATGTCACGTCAAATTCTGTAGCCACTTTCACCTTCGCTATGCCGCCCCTATTTTAAAAGGTACCTATTCAGAACCAGTATTATTAAGTTATTGTCAATACGAACCCTCTCCCCCAATTTGATCAAATGCAGGAGTAAGTAACATTTGGTATCACATTCAATTAAGTTTTAATGCGGTCGTAATGGAGTGTATGTGGAGTGACGATAGCGGATAGAATAAAGAATAGAACATTGCGTGATAGATGTGGTTTGAAAGAAGATGTAGGGACAAGGATTGACAAAGGAATGCTTCGATGGTTTGGGCATATGGAAAGGATGAGTGAAAGTAGATTGACGAAATGAATTTTTAAATCTGATGTGGATGGATCAGATTTATTGAATGGTAGTAGCAGTGGCATCCACTCATGGACTTGACTCCAGCTTAACATCAACCGGGGTGCTGTATAAATATATAAAAAAACTTTTTCGGCAGGAGGTGTTTTTTCATGCATAGATCCAAGTTTATACAACAAAAGATACATCGTTAAAAATGGGAGAAGATCACTCTTTGCCTCTCCAATTGTGATTTAAGAAAAAATGAAGGTAGTTTTATTTTTTCGTACCTATACTATCTATGTGGTTATTATATTAAGTACCTTAGTCATTCTGTTTCTATATTATCATCCTATTGTGAGAATGTGTCGGGAATACAACGAAATGGCAAATAATCATAAGGATAAATTAGATATATTTAATCCCAAATTCTCGTCCTTTAAAAGGGGCGTCACCGACGTCCTCGAGAAGTCTGCCACCCAGTAAACCTAATAGTTTCGTATCAATTTGTTAATTTTTATCTATTAATCTTAGTTATTTAAAAAATATGTACTGGGATTTTATTGTTTTTTTTTTAATTTTATATATATAGTTATTGTTATTGTCCTTGTCTTGGTTGCTGTCTTTGTTTGTTTTGTTTGTTTTGTTTGTTTTTTTTTGTTACCGTCATTTGCAACTGTTTATGCTGTGTGTATGCAGTAATGGGATACAACCTTGATTTTTAAATTATGTTCAAATAAATTCAGGCAAAGGTTGTGTTCTGTTGTATACACCTTTAATAAATAAATAAATAAATATAATATAAGCACTTTGATAACCTAAAATAGCATTTAAAAAAGATACAAAGACGTGGTCAGGTGGACGTGTAATAGCGGTAGTATAGTGCAATGGTCACGGGCCGACTGCGTAACTCAATGGCGATGAGAATGAAATTCGTTTTGACAAATGAACTCCATTAATAAGCTTCAAAATTAAGAATTGATGTTCATTATCATTAACAGTTCAAGCTCATTGTCCGAATGAATAAAAGTTGTTTTTAACACTAACAGCAACCGCGTAACTTTTTGACAAATGGGAATGAATTTCATTGACCATTAAAGTTGCGCGGTCGGCTCCCAGGATGCGTAAACTTGCCGGTACCGATGTATCTTTGTGATATTATCCATTTTGGTCGCTCAATTTCTATGATGTAAGATGCAAGCACGTTCAACAGCTTAAATATAAATGCATAAAATAAGAAAAAGTTCATATAAAATACTAACATAAAAAACACACTTGTATCAAAGGCACAAAACGACCAAAGTGCTTATTACAAAAATGTATTGTAGTACTTTTAATCAATCAATCAAATTATCACGCCATTTTTCCTCGGGAATAAGCAGACACAACGGAGCGACAGTTGCCACGATCCTGGCACAACTTCCTCGCTTCCCTCACATCCACGTCACATCACAAAAGCAACACAGCTTTCATTTATTTTTATTTCAAAAAATGTTTATCACCCCACCAAACATCTGCGCATACGCAGCTGTGTGCGACCGTTATTTTAATCAATAGTCGCGTGCCCTTAGCAAGGCCGCCATCTTGGAATTACGACACGCTTTTCAATAACAATTAATAACGTTAAACATCCTATTCCAATACTAATATTTCTGACCGGTTCTCACTAGGCCGGCATAGTGAATGCGACTATTACTTTCAGTTATTTAACTGTAGTAGCAATCGCCTTCTTTTACAAGCTGTATTCCAGCCTTGTTGCTTGTTCCTACATTAATGTATGGAAGTGAAGGTTGTGTATGGCAGAAGAAGCATGAGAGTAGAATTAACGCTGTAGAAATGCGGTCGTTAAGGAGTGTATGTGGAGTGACGATAGCGGATAGAATAAAGAATAGCACGATAGATGTGGTTTGCAAGAGGATGTAGAGACAAGGATTGACGAAGGGATGCTAGGGTACTACAATTAAATAACTGTAAGTAGCAGTCACTTGACTGCTTGATTGGCGAATTATTTGTAACCGGCAACTTACATGCTGATCCCGAAACGCGACTAAGTCACTTCACGGTTTATTTGTAAGTAGTGGTACTACCCCGGATAGACAGACTGGGTACCACTGCCTACCACTCTAACGTAACTGTATAAACTTTTAATAAAGAGTAAACAGCTGTTTGTGAAAAAAAACGGCGCGTGCGCAACCTTTAATAATGCGATGGAAAAGGGCAGGTGTAGGTTGGTAACTTTTTTTTATATTAATTGTTTTTATAGACGCAATTTTTTTTATTGTTAAGCTGGAGTGCGGTAAGCTTGGACATCCTCAAGAAAGCTGGGTTGCCTAGTGATCTTAACGTTAGTTTGTATTAAGAGAATTGTGGATGTGAAGGAAGCGAGGGAGTTGTGGCAGGATCTGGGCGAGTGGTGCTCCATTCTCTCTGCCTATCCCGGTGGGAAAAATGCGTAATAATTTGATTGATTGATTGATAGGAGTGCGGTCCATGAATGGAGTTAAATAACTGTAAGTTTGACGACAGGCGTGGACGAACGGTTTAGCGACTGGTTTGTTGCGCGTAAAGTCCCGGGTTAGATTTCCGGTCGGAGCAAATATTTGTTTCATAGCTTTTATTTGTAATATTTAATATTACAAATTATTTAATAATATTAAATATTACAAATATTTGTTAATAAAAAAAAGAAATAGATATTTGCTTCGGGTCTGGTAATAAAAGAGTGGTAGGCAGTGGTACCCAGTCTGCCGATCCGGCGTAGTACCACCACTTACAAGTATACAGACCGTAAAGTGATTGGGTCACGTTTCGGGATCAGCTTGTAAGTTGCCGGTTCCAACTAGACCGGCATAGTGGATGTGATTGCTACTCACAGTTATTGAATTGTAGTAGCAGTGACATTCATTCATGGACCAGACTTCGGCTTAACATCAAGCGGGGTGCTGTCAAATGTCGAGTATCAATAAAAAAAATGGAAAGTGGCGCTCCATTGTACCTGCCTATCCTTGTCTGAATTAAGGCGTGACAATTCGATTGATTGATTTATGTCTTGATGTTATGTCTTGTTTATTTTATGATGAATTTTTAATATTATATAACTACTTTTATAAAAATATGTTTGCTATTTAAGCCCGGTGTGTGTAGTTTCATATCAAAAAGTAATATATTTTTTAATTTAATACTTAATATTTAACTTTATTTTAACAGCAGTAAAGATTAATATTGCTTGCTAGTTTTATTATTACAGGAGGTGAGTACTTATCTGTTAGTTAGTATGGGATTATATGTCTAATGCCATAGGTTTAAGGTTTACAATAGAATAAAAAAATGAATTTGTTTTCTAGAGGGGTGCGTACGCGCCAATTCCAATTTTGAAAAACGAATACGACAGTTGAAAGAAGACCGTTGCGATGCAGTGACGGTTAATAATTACGAATTTAGAATTTATTGTTTATAATTCTAATTTGGCTTTGGTTCAATTAAATTAAGTTTTATTTATATTCTCTAAAACTAAAGTTAGTTAATTAAAATTGTGTATTAATATTTAAATCATGTTTTAAGTTGTAACAACCGTTCGTAACGAAAAGTGGTTAATTCGACTTAGTGCTTTTAAATAAAGTGAATTTATAAAGGAAGATTTTATATCTATAGTGAAAATAACACTTTTATTTAAAAAAAACAGTGTAGTTTAAATATATATAAGTACTAGAGTGTGAAAAATTAATACCAAATGATAAATTAAAGTGCTTAATAAAAAAATAAGTGAGTTTAGTTATTAAATAAGTGCTTAAAGTTAAGACATAGGTTATAAGTAAATTCCTATACGTCCTAGGTCATATCACGGTTCAATGCCGACCCTCCTCAAGACGCAGGAATCATGGTCTGAAGACCAAAGGAAATAAAGAATGCATAATTAAGGAGTAGAAAAAATAGGAAACAACAGAGAAACAAAACGCTTTAAAATGGAATCGCCTAAGATCCTTTATAAGTATTATTCTAATCCAGCATTTTGTGGTCAAAGCGAGGTCGTGTTCAGTCAAAAAACTCCTTGTGTATCAGCGAAGATATCAGGAAAAAGGGTGCCGCCTTTAGGAGCTACATCACCACGTAAGATTGAGAAAACTAACCATAGAATCAGAACAGATATTTCAGATAATCCGTTAAGGATTACACCTGGTTCTAAATTCAGAGACGTGCCCCCTGAACTACCTCCTAAACCTCAGAGATACGCAAGGAGCAACTTTCAACGAAGCGCCTCAGCAAGATGCAGAACTCAGAGCCAAGAGCTAGAAATGTCCGTAAGAAGACATCGGTCACCTGATTTCGAAACCTCAAAACATAGATATGAATTTATAGATTTCGATGACGAAATAGATTATTCACCAACTAAAAAAAGAATAGTTCAAGCTGACGAGGAAGATGTACTAGAATACAATGTAGACGCACCAGACGATCACGAAATGGTGGAGATACCGAGTGAAATAATCAAAACTGTTAACGGTAAAACTCATAGGTATGCGATAGTACCTTCTGATGATGAAGAAAACAAGAAACCTAGTGTTACATTTAGTTCGACAGAGATGTCAAAGCAGAGTATGATAGCGACCCAGAAACTGCATGAGCTCCTAACAACACCGCGTAAACTTAAAAGTTACGGTAGCCAGCCGTCTGTCAGGACTCCAAACAAGTCCTACGAATCACCAAGAGTACACGTTACTCCAAATAAGTTTCTGTCCAGCACACCTACTAAAGTAACTCCATCAAAGAGCTGCGCTAACTTATCAATTCCAAGGAATATGACGTCTCCCATAAGTCCACGAGCATTGCAGAAGTTAAGCTATGAAGAAGACCGAAAAAAGGATGTCTTCGTTAGGAGTTTTAGGGAGAGAAGTTCAGAAAGAACAACGGATGATAGGAGAAATAGAAGTTTTGATATTGATAGGAGACAGAGGAGTTTTGAAAGCAGAATTGAACCTGGTAGGAAGGATAAAACTACTGCTGTTATATCTCCCAGGTATGTTTTGTATACTATTCTTTTGGACGGCATAATGGCAATGACTGAGGCCATTTTTTGATAACCAGACCCGAAGCATATATCCACCTCTTTTTTAATAACAAATATTCGCAATATTTAATGTAATTATTGAATATTACAAATAAAAGCTATGAAACAAATATTTTCTCCGACCGGGAATCGAATCCAGGACTTTACGCGCAAATAAACAAACGTTAAACCCGTTCGTCCACGCCTGTCGGCATGTGGCTCATTGTTTAACGCACAGTCCCGGGTTTGATTTTCCATCGAAGCAATTGTTTGAGTTATTTATTTAAAATATTCATTAATTTCGACAGAATGCTGCTGATCTCAGTGCTCTTCATTCAATTGTGAGGGGTTTATTTGGACACAAACTGCTTGGGAAGGTTAAATTCCATGTTCCCTTTCGCTCTCAGAACAAATAGGTTATTTTATATTCCCTTTAGCTGTAATGATGTATCGAGAAATAATCCTTTGCATCGCATGTGCTCTTACTATAATAGTATCTCAGAGGAATGTGATATATTTCAACAGAGTCGTCTTTCCATGAAAAAAATCGCATTACATTGATAATTTATTTAATTTTTGTTTGATTAACTATGTAGATTATATATTGACATTGCTTATTTTATTTTAACTTTGTTGTAATTTCTTTAATTTTAATGACATTGTATTTTGTTTTGTTTTGACCATGTTGTTTAAATATTTTATGTATATTTTAATAGGACTTCAAGTTTATTGTATTAATTCATTGGCAATATTTAAAATGCGTGTTTAACTTGTTGTCTGTTGTTGTGCTGAATAAATAAATAAATAAATAAAAAATATTGGTAATAAAAAAATAATCATTATGTCTCGACTTAGGCGTCTAGAGGCGTCTAGAGGCGTCTAGAGGCGACTAGAGGCGACTACTTCTACAGTTAAATGACTGCAAGTCGCAGTCGTATATACTCATACCATACCGGCCTGGTCGGAATTGGAACCTTTTAATCCCGAAACGCGATTAAGTCACTTCACAGTCTGTATACTTGTAAATGGTGGTGGGCTGATCACCAACTATGTGTTCTCTCCATCCTATAGCTTTGGATTCTTTAAGCTAAGCGTAAAGAAGTACCTTTGGCCGGCATAGTGACGGCCACTGGGGCAGCCGTGAAGACGTGGTTTTCGCCATCACGCGGGTCGAGGTCAGATGTCGAGTCTCAATAAAATAAAATATTTAAACATTTTTTACGTGACATGTCAACAAACCATTCTGAATAACTATTCTATTGTCTCTGCCTATCCCTGTGGGAATTATGGTGTGATTATTTAGTGTAATAATACAGTGGTAGGCAGTGGCGCCCAGTCTGCCGATCCGAGTTAGTACCACCACTTACAAAGATACGGACCGTAAAGTAACTCCACTTAACATCAGGCGGGGCCTTGTCATATGTCGAGCCACAAATAAAATGGTTTCGAAACCACTCACCGGTACCTATGTATCTTTGATATATGTACTTTGGATGTCCTGTTTCTATGATACAAGCACTTTAGTATAGAAATGTATAATAAATTAAGTTCCTATAGATTACTGATTAGTCATTATTCTAAGGTTAATTTTGCTATTTACAGAGTGGCTTCTCCATCAGTTTATTCCGAAGAAACTACATACAAATCGTTCTCCAGCTTAAAAGCTACCGCATCAGCTTCCTTGGCGCTAGCAGCCGTCATGATGACCCTCTGCGGAGGATTGACTGCTGGACTTAGCTTCTATATGATGTACAGTGTACGTATAGTTTTATTATTAATTAGCTGTTCCTGCGGTTTCATCTGCGTAAAATTAGGTTTATAACACAGTCATAAAAAAGGAGAAGGTTCTCAATTCGACTGTATATCCCTTTTTTGTATTTATAAAACGACATTCTCACGGGGCAAATTTAATTGTACAATATTTATCGTTCAACAGATAGTGTAATAACACACTAAAATGGACAGATAGTGTAATAACACGTGTAATATTGAGTCGATTATTATTGAATCGTGAGAACGCTACCGTCAATATTTGCTTTCGAATTTTTGTTTAACGATAAATATAGTTCAACTAAAATCGCTCCGTGAGAACGCCCCATTAAACCTGATTGAAAGTTGAGTGAGTAACTAAAATTGTTACTTACTATGAGCCATTACCTGGACCGTTATCAAATTGAAGACCTGTAGTATCTGATGATGCAACATGAGGATGCAAGGAATATTAAAGGGTTATAACTATTGAGCCATGACTAATGTTGTTTATTACTATAAAGTGATATGTCTATAGTGGTTTCAGGCGTTTCGGGGGTTCCTTTAAAATTTTAATTTTGATTTTTTTTTATTAGGTTGGCAGACGTTATTATTTGGATTTTGGTGTTCTATCTGGCTTCACGTGTCTTCTACTTGGTCTACTCGGGTTCAGATCCAGGCGGAACCAACTATTGCCTAATAGAAATTATATATCTGGTAAGTTTTAATTCTAAAAGTGCTTGTATAATAGAAATAGGACGACCAAAGTACATATATCAAAGATACATTGGTACCGGCAAGAGGTTTTGAAAACATACTCCATTGCACTACCACTACACCACGGTTGCCTTTATGTATTTATAACATCGATGTTTTATAACTATATTATTAACGTGGTTAGCACACCGGTTTGTTACGCGTAATGTCCCGGGTTCGATTTCCGGTCGAAGCAAACATTTGTTTCATAGCTATTATTTGTAATATTTAATAATTGAATTAAATATTACAAATATTTGTTAATAAAAAAAGAGGCGGATATTTGCTTCGGGTCTGGTTATCAAAGAGTGGTAGGCAGTGGTACCCAGTCTGCCGATTCGGGGTAGTACCACCACTTACGAGTATACAGACCGTGAAGTGATTTAGGTCCATTTATAAATTAGTTCCTAAGTTGCCGGTTCCAACTAGGCAACCTCCATTCATAGACCGCACTCCAGCTTAACATCAGGCTAGTCACAATAATCAATCAATCAATCAAATTGTCACGCCTTTTCCCACAGGGATAGGTAGAGACAAGGGAGCACCACTTAACACGACCCTTACATAACTCCCTTGCTTCCTTCACATCCACAATTCTCTTCATACAGGCTCTGTAGTTATGGGCACTAGGCAATCTAGCTTTCTTGATACATAATAATAAATATATTAAAATTGAATTGAACAAATTATATGCGGCTTACTATCGCGTTTATTTTGGTTTAGATTTTACATTTTTTAATTATTCATACCGAAGATCCTCGCAAAGGAAAGTCGACTGAGACCCAGGATGGTACGCGAGGCTATTGAGATTAAAAAAACATCCTAATTTCAATAGAGAAGGTGGTTGGCGATTATCTAACACCTGGGACCCCATAATACACAAACTCAAGTCCCAAGTCCAGCAAACTGCCAAACCAGATGACACCGTCAGTTATTTTTGCAAAAATTTAAAATAAACCGGGAACAGAAAAACAAAATATCAAACGGGGTAGTTTTAGAAACAATAACAGCATCAACCAGTAGGACGCCCAACACCTCAGTCTCTTCGTGACCACGATGGCTGCAAAGCTCTCGAAACGTCGGAATAATAAAAAATTGTAAAATCTAAACCAAAATAAACGCGATAGTAAGCCGCATCAAATTTGTTTAATTCATTAATCAATGTTCGCGCAAAAATCTAAGAAATTACTATATTAAAATTACTATTTCTTCATTCCAGGCTACATTCTCCTATCATCATTCTCATTATTGAGCGCAACTGGTCTGTTAATACTTTTAACAACCCAACCTAAGCCAGGCACTCCACAAAATGACATCACGTCCGGCGCTGTCTGCGCTCTGAGTGTCATTTCATTGCTGCTGGCATCCCTGGGGGTGATCACGTCCTACTGCTGCAAACATCCACCTCCTGACAACAGAGTTGGTAGCGCTACTCGATGGTATTGACAGTTAAGAGTCAAGAACAGGGCCGTCTTAAGCTTATTCAGCGCCGGGGTGCGAAAGTCAAGGCTCCGCTCGCGTGGTCTCAGGTACCTATCGAAGTTTATGGCGGTCGGCATGCGCCCCCTAGGACTGTGCGCCCGGGTGCACCGCACCCGTTGAACCCCCGGGTAAAGACGGCCCTGGTCAAGAATCAAGGACATCATTCGTTTTGGGCTTTTATACTTTTGTAATGTCCAATGATGAAAAAATATATATAAATGGTAGTTTCGATACTTGTAATGATAAAACTATTAACAATTTTGCTTTTAATTGCTGCGCAATTTAGTTATATGGAAAATAATATATGGATTTTGTGTCGTCTGTTAATCATAAAGACACGCCATATTATATTTCTGCTTTGATCTGTCATAATTATAGTTTGATCATTTTGCACACCTAAACTATGCAAAATAAATGATATATTCCAATTACATTGTAATGCAACTGTTAATACAATTAAGCCCAAGTCCCGATTCAAAATGAATGATGTCCTTTTAGAAATATTTGTATTAGACTTGCAACGAATAGTATAATATATTCGGCCATACGCCGAATACCAAATATACGATGACAATAAAATCTCTCGAACTGACATCGCTCGAAGAACCGATAACCGAGAAAGAAAGGCGGAGACCACGAACCGGAAGACGCAGCGTAGGTAGGCCTTCCACTAGGTGGACTGACGACATAGTGAAAGTCACGAATAACCGGTGGATGCAACTGGCATCTTGTCGTTCGGAATGGCGTTCTAAGGGGGAGGCCTATGTTCAGCAGTGGACGTTTTCTGGCTGATAATAACAAAAATAATCTCGTCAAGATTTATCACAATTTTAATGGCTAAAATTCTTCTTAAGTAATCTTGATGACGACAGACCTGAGTTCGGTGACGTCGTCGTCCGTTCATCCTACTACATACATTATTCTAAATGTGAATGTGAGTTTGTTTGTTACGTTTTCCCACAACAACTACTTAACCGATCATCATGAAACTTTGTGCACATATTTTTGGAGGTACTAGAAGTAACATAGGATACTTTTAATTATTAAAAATATATAATTTTTTACTATAGTTTCCAATTGACTAGTTTCAACTGTTTGGAATTTTCTATATATATTTTTACTTCCGTCTGTCTATTTTATATTAGTTATCGAGTTATAAACACAAAAAAGGGATATACAAACGAATTGAAAACCTCCTCCTTTTTTATGACTGTGTTATAAACCTAATTTTACGCGGGTGAAACTAGTGTATTTATAAAAATAAATAAAAAACATGTATGTATTTATTAAAATAAAAAAACATGTATTTATAAGTATTTGTGTGACTAAAATACTTCTTTATTGTAACCAAAGTACATTTATTGTTAATATTAATTTATTATTTATTATTGTAGCTATTTGTTAATAAATATTTTTTGTAATATTAAATAAAAATTTGTTTAAGTGTAAAATATATATTTGTATTATTTTTTAATGTTGCTCAACGTCATGATCAGCGTCTGAAGGAGACTGCTACTATAGTATACTATTTACCCGGGGGTACAAAGGGTGCGGTGCACCCGGGCGCAGAGTCCTAGGGGGCGCATGCCGACCGCCATACATTTCAATAGGTACCTACTACTCTGAAACTATGCGAGCGGAGCCGCAGGCACATCTAGTTCAGTATACATCATAGGTGGACATGCCGCTTTCGGAAGGTGACATACCGTTCGCGATGTGCGAGTTAGTTTTACTCTTACTACAAAGCTAAAAATCTTTAATTAGTCAGGCCACATACTAATTAAAGTTTTTTTTGCACCCTGGCGCAATATATGCATAAGACGGCCCTGCATACTACACTTATAGTTGTCGTACTACCCCAGACTTACACCCGTAATACCCGCACAGGTCGGGGAAAGCATCCGCATTCTACGATCGAATAGCCGACCTTTAGACGCACAGACTAAAAGTCGGTGCGGTCTTTTCTTTGTAGAACAATTGACAAGTGGAATGTATGTTTTTTTTTAAATTGTGACACGACATCTGAACTCGACTAGCCTGATGATAAGCAAAAGGACGTCCAAGAGTGACGACGACTGGAATAACCGAGTCAGTTCTCGGCTGCTCCAGCCGCCGCCACTAAGCCGGCCTAAGGTGCTTCTTCACGCATCGCTTGAAGGATCCAAGGTCATAGGATGGAGAGAACACATGGGCTGGCAAAGCATTCCACTTGTCAATTGTTCTACAAAGAAAAGACGCACTGAACTTTTTAGTTCGACGGCCGATTCGGTCGATAAAATGTGGATGCTTTTCCCGACTTGTGCGGGTATTACGGGTGTGGAAGGATTATTGCCTTGGATCCTTCATGCGAAGCGTAAAGAAGCACTTTAGGTCGGCATAATGACTGCGACTGAGACAGCCGGGAACTAACTCGGTTTTTTTTTCATTCGTCGTCACTCTTGGACCTCCTCTTGCTTATCATCAGGCGGGTCGAGGTCAAATGACGTGTCGCAATAAAAAAATGGACAGACAAATAAGAGTAGTAAGGTGGTACATTCATTTTACGTTAATCTCTGACTGGCATACTCTGACTGAAGAAGTTGTAGGTCTAAGAGCGCCTACGACTGAAATACCCGACCAGCTTACCTCAGTCGCTGTCACAAGAAGAATCCAAGGTTAAACAATGAGCTGAGAATGGTTAAATTCGACTGCTGACTGATCCAGTTGATAGATGCTTCCCCCGACCTGGGGGTCGACCGCGTAATTCAATGACAATGGCTTTCGTTTTGACAGTTGAACTCCATTAATGAGCTTTAAAATTAAAATTGCAACCGCGCAACACACTAAGAATCGATGTTCATTTTCATTAACAGTTCAAACTCATTGAAACTCATTGTCCGAATGAATAAAAGTTGTTTTTCACACTAATACCGCGTTCCCACAGGTCGATTTTAGTTCATCAATATTTGTCTTTTATACCGCGTTCTCACCGGGCGATTTCAGTTGATCAATATTTGTCGTTTAACAAAAATTATATATATTAATTGCTTCAATTTGGTTGCAAGTCTGTTCAGACGGTTCAAATCTCGAACGATTTCGCAGTTGATTAACTCAAATCGCCTCGTGAGAACGCGGTCTTAATAAAAATTCGAAAGCAAATATTGACGGTAGCGTTCTCACGATTCAATAATAATCGACTCAATATTACACGTGTTATTATACCATCTGTCCATTTTAGCATTTTTCTCGTGGATGTGGACGCCACAATTCACATTTTATTTTACAAACAAACAAAATACTGGTGATAGAGGAATGCAATATACAGTACATAGGTACTCAAACGCGCTGATTGACTGACTGATTATTTAATGCAAGTTGAACGAATAAGTTCAGACGAGTCGATTCGCTGTCAGCTGTCAAATGAATCAACAAAAGTCGAAAGGTCTTTAACTTTTGTTGAATAGATATTTATTGCTTCAACTTGATTGAAAGTCTGTTCAGACTTCAGGTTCAGGTTCAAACCCAAACGATTTCGCAGTTGATCAACTAAAATCGCCCCGTGAGAACGCCCCATAACAGCGACCGCGTAACTTATTGACAAATAGGTATGAAGTTGGGCGGTCGGCCCCCTGCGCGGAAGTGAAACGACCACACAGAAACAAGGTTAACCAGTTATTTCCCAACCTATAGAATTTTGTGGAAATTTTGTAGGAATTTTCGACTTTTTCAAGGGTTTCAAGACTCGCGTGTGCTTTTTATACTTTCACGCAGTAAAACTATAATGGTAAGTCTTATTATGATGCGGTGCTAGTGTCCGTCTATCTGTGGAGAAATATTCCTTTCAGATCTAGGTAAAAGTCAATCTAGATGCCGTTGGAAAGATCTCGTGATTAACACGGTTCATATATCCTTTTTAAAAGTTGATGATAATAAGCTCTTTTTCCAGGCGCTATATTTTCAAATCGATAAGAGATACCAAGTATATAAAGGAAATTGTAGGATTTACCTACAATTTCCTTGACAGATACGAAATTAATATATTTTGAAACAAACGATATCTTTAACATTTGACCTTAAGGAACCCGATTTCAAGAGATAAAGTATGCCGCTTGCAAAAGCACACACCAGTTTTGCTATTTCATCGGGTTTTGAGAATATAATTTTTTAAATTATGCCTAATTTAGTAAAACTTACTCTATGGTAAAATTAATAATACGTTACATTATAGCGAACGGAACTGATCTTTATTAACCAACCATATTAAAAAGACAATAACATTCATTTACATTATAAAATACAATATCTATTTTACATTACCTTGGTTATGATTTAGGTTAATTTTGCAGTATTTCGGATAAGACGTTTCTTTGTCATTCTCGTATCAAAATATTTGGTGTGTTAGGTTTTAGGAGTGCTTTTATTTCCCTTCTATGATATATAATTTAAATATTACCAAAGTGTTTATTTGTGCATTTAATACGTATTTGGTGAAGTGGTCATTCCTTTAATGTTATAGTCTAATTAAGTAGTGAAATAAGTCATTAATTCTTTGTTAACAGAGTTCCTTTTTATTACTAATCGATCCTTATTCAAATATAATTTTGTTATCAATAGCTGCAGGAAAACGTAATGACGTTAGGGTAATAAGTTCTAATATTAAAGGTTATTGATAGTTCGCTTTAATTAGTTTCAATTGTGTGGGGAAAGAAACAGTTACAATTTACAAACTTCTGATTGAAATCTAATTTTACAATTTACACCATGATTTAATTGTAAGGTCTTCTGTTGTATTCATTGCAATATCAAGTAAGTTGAGTTTTAATTCACAAATAACCTAATCTACTTAATATTATTAGTTTAAACTTAATAATTTTAAACCTTAACCTAACCAATTCTCTTTAAACATTATTTAATAATCAAACGCTCTTATTTATGTTATACAGTGCCCGATAGATGTAATTTAAAAGAAAATCTAGTGACAATAATTGACAAAGGGATGTTTCAATGTTTGGGCACATGTAAAGCATAAGTGAAAGTAGATTGATGTAAGAAAAATTATAAATCTGATGTAAATGGTTGGGTTAATCAAGGCAGACACAGAAAAGAGTTTTTTCTGGATATCTACCTAGTGGGATATCTACCTACTCTATGTCTTTCAGTTTGTGGTTGATTTATGTCTTCTGGAACCTTTCTTCACCTTTGGTTGTCATTTCCTCGAGCAATGTGGCCAGGCCATAGCAACTTCAGCTTGTAAATCCTACGAGCTCTTAACTCTGGTTTCCTTTTAACTTAATTTCCTCGTTCTGGATTCTATCGTGCTAGATACTCCAAGCATCGCTCCCCCCATTGTCCGCTGAGCGACTCTGAGCTTTGCCAACAGGCGAACAGTTAAGAACCATGTCTCAGTGCCATATGTCATCACTAGCAACACACACTGGTTGAAGACACGCACTGGTTAATTAATTAGTGCCCATAACCATAGAGCTTGTTTGAACAGAATTGTGAATGTAAAGGAAGCGAGGGAGTTGTGTCAGGATCGTGGCAAGTGGCGCTCCATTGTCTCTGCCTATCCTTGTGGGAAAAAGGTGTGACAATTTGATTGAATTGAAATCAATTTCTTTTCAATTCTTTTATTGAGGGGATATTGCTTACTCATAATTATTTGACTCACCTATTAATGATGAAGGATTTCAGAGATAAGGGAAATATTTTAACTACAGATTTTTCCCTAAATCAAATGGATACCTAACATTCTTAACAGGGATTAATCCTCAATACTTATAAGCTTGTATGTAGAGTAAAGTGGATGAGAAGGAATGAGGAGAATTATGTCAGGATTGTTGAAAGTGGTACTATATAATCTCTGACTGTCCTTGTGAGAATGAAGGTGTGACATTTTGACTTAATTTCTTGAATGATATGACTGTAGGGTTTGTATGAAGAGAATTGTGGATGTGAGGGAATCGAGAGAGTTGTGTCGGGTTCGTGGGGGAAAAAACGTGACAATTTGATTGATTAGAAATCAAATATAATTATTTTTTCTATTGTGGATCGATATATGACGGCATCCCCCTGATGTTAAGCTGAAGTGTGGTTCATGAACTACAGTTAACAACTGCAATTATCAGTCAATATCCATTGGGATAGTGGATGTGGAAGTGGCCACTTACAAGCTGGTCATAAAATGCGACTAAGTCACTTCATGGTCTGTGTTCTTGTAAGTTGTGATACTACCCTGGATCGGCAGACTGGGCAACACTGCCTATCACTCTTAGGCAGTGACTGAGTCATAGTTTTTTTAGATTTTTGTGGATTACTATCATGTTTATAAATTAATCAAATTATCACGCCTTTTTTGCACAGGGATAGGTAAAAACAATTCCCTCGCTTCCTTCAAAGGACATCATTCATTTTGTATGGGGGACTTGGGCTTAATTGTATTAACAGTTTAATATGCATTTTAAAATATTTTGATGTACGAAGAATACAATATAATTAGAATTTATCCTTTATTTTGCATAGTTTAGGTGTGCAAAACGATCAAACTATAATTATGACAGTTCAAAGCAGAACTAGTAAGGTGTTGATTGACAGATAATATCAGACAGATCCAAATAACTCAACTGCACAGCAATTAAAAGCAAAATTGTTATTAGTTTTATCAACACAAGTATCTAAACTACCATTTATATATTTTTTTATCATTGTAAGTCACAAAATAGTACATAAAAGCCCAAAATGAATGATGTCCTTTATGCGGATTACTATGGCGTTTATTTTTAGGTAATGATTGTACAATTATTTATTCCGACGTTTTGAGAACTTTTCCTATCGTCGCGTCGTGGTCACAGAGAGATAGGAAGCTGCGTTTAATTCATTAACTCTATTATTTCACGGTGTGTGCGTTTTAATAAACAAGTAGTCATTTAAACGACAGGCGTGGCTAATTGGTTAGTATACCAGTTTGTTACGCGTCCCGGGTTTGGTTCCCGTTTGGAGCAAATATTTGTTTCATGGCTTTTATTTGTCATATTTATTAATTATATTAAATATTGCAGTACCACCACCACTTACAAGTCTGTATCGTAAAGTAATTTAGTCGCGTTTCGGGATCTGCTTGTTGCCGGTTCCAACTAGGCCGGCATAGTGGATGTGACGACTACTTACAGTTATTGATTTGTTGTAGCAGTGACATCCATACATGGTCAAGCAGGGTGCTGTCATATGTCGAGTCACAATAAATAATTAAGTATGGTCATTCAACCTTTCCTGTAAAGGAATTCCTTAATTTTGGGATTTTTGTACTACTTTTGTAATGTCCAATAATGAAAAATAATAAATGGTAGTTTTGATACTTGTGTTGATAAAACTAATAACAATTTTGCTTTTAATTGCTGTAAATTTGGATAATAAAATATGAATTTTGTATCGTTTTCAATCACAAAGACACATCGATGTCAAAGACACGCCATATTAACAGTTCTGCTTTGAATTGTTATAATTATAGTTTGATCATTTTGCACATCTAAACTATGCACAATAAATGATATATTCCATTTACATTGTAATCTTCGTACATAAAACTATATTAAAATGTATATGCAACTGTTAATACAATTAATCCTAAGTCCACATATAAAATGAATGTTATCCCTTCTTTGTATTCTTATCTTACATTAATTTATTATTATTAGTACCTATATTCTTTTTTATCATTAAGCAGGTGTGCTTTATCGACAATATGTAGATGTCATCAAACTTGTTTATAGTATTGTGGTTTCGATGCTAGAACGTGTGTACACGTTCTAGCATCTTCTAGAACTTTGGTTAAGGGAAATAAAATAATGGAGAAAATGATTAATAAAGAGTAGTAAAGTATAGAGAAGGGAAATGGGAGAAATTATATGAATTAAACAAATTTTATGCGGCTTACTGTTGCGTTTATTTTGTTTTTTTTTATATCTTTGACATTTGCATCCATCGTGGTCACAAAGATCCCTCCGTGTCCACGATGAAATAGAACGCGATAGTAAGCCGCATAAAATTTGTTTATTTCAATAATCAATGTTCGTGCATAATCTAAGAAAATACTAGAAAGTATATGATTTAGTGTATATGAATAGATAAAATGAAGAGAATTGGGGATGTGAGGGAAGCGAGGGAGTTGTGTCATGATTGTTGCAAGTGGCGCTTTATTTTCTCTGCCTATCCTTGTGGGAAAATGCGTGACAATTTGATTGATTGAATAAGAAGGTATGTAAATAAAGAATGGAAAATACTTGTAAGTTATAAAAATTAAATAATAACGTATATATAAAATATGTTTTTTGATGACAGGCTTGGTTAGCACACAGGTCGTTATGCGTAAAATCCCTGGTTCGATTCCCGATCGGAGCTAATATTTGTTTCATAGTTTTTATTTGTAATATTTAATAATTAGAATAAATATTACAAATATTTGTTAATAAAAAAAGAGGTAGTGGTGCCCAGTACTGGTGCATACTGGGCAGGACTCGGACAACCAGACCCGGAGCTAATATCTGTTGTCTATGGATCCCCATATCCTCGACATACGCTGCTAAGATATAAAATATGACCAATGGTTACTTATTGATTTCAGTTGGTGAAAATGTCGGATCCGCAATACACAAGACTGGTTGCCGAATCTCTTTTAAGTAGTGTAACTAATCAGAATCAATATAGGAATGTATGTAAGTATATATCCCCCGGCAGATAAAAAAAAACGCTGGCATTAAAGCTGCGCAGTTACTTGTGTGGCGACAGCCCATTGTGAGTGGTCGCATCATTTCGTGACGAATCACCGCGCTGACCTACCTATGCACAAAATGCATCGGTCAGTCTCGCACCGTACACCTCATTGAGTAGTCGCTCTCGTACGCTAAGCCTCCGGTAACGACCGTCGAGGGATCGCATAACTAATATGTATATCTAACAAATTAAACAAACATGAACATTAAATAATCTTTTATTAACTTCACTGGATTTGGTGACCCCAGAACTATACTTCACCACAGAGGCAATAATCAACAAGCACCCGCCCTCTAAAGTGGTGACCCCGACGTTTTTTGTTACCTACTAGGCCAATAGAATGAAAGAAGTGGCTGAACGTAATTCCTAACAGGTGACAACATATATGGATAATAAACGTCCCTGTGAAGTACCTCCATTTTTAAATGGTCGGATCATTTTTTTATGGTTTTTATGCGAAAAAAAGACAGTATTTCAGTATTTGTAAAAAAGCTAAAAGCCTATCAACAATATATAGAAATGAAAATTTCTGTTCAGTGGGCAATACTCAACCAGTTAATTTACGACCAGTAATTGGATTATTTTGAAGGGGATGAAACTGATTTGGAAGAATAATAAAGAATTTACATTTTATAAACAAATTCACCTTACATTTTGATCACAGTAATAACTGTATATATTTAAATCCTTTATTGCACCAAAATAAACTTAATGTACATAGGCGAGTTTATTGTCTATTAGGCATTCTCTAACAACTAACCTTTGAAATGATGAGAAATTACGGGCAGGGTGCAAATATACTACGAACTACAATTACATAAACTACATACAAGTATATATATACATAGTAGGTAATAAAATCAAAATTAAAATTTTAAAGGAACCCCCGAAACGCCTGGAACCACTTTGGTCATATCATCAGCTTTATAGTAATAAACAACATTAGTCATGGCTCAATAGTTATATCCCTTTAATATCCCTTGGATCCTTATGGTGCATCATCAGATAACTACTCCAGGTCTTCAATTTGATAATGGCCCAGCTAATGGCTCATAGAAAGTAACAATTTTAGTTAAAGCACTATGATATTATCTGTTATTGATTTGCTGATCTGAGAGGATTCATAATCAAATACTCCCGATCTTCAATTTGATAACGGCCCAGCTAAAGGCCTAGTTAAAGCACTACAGTTCTATCTCTTTTTTTGCTGATCAATTGATATCAATTTGCTGATCTGAGAGGATTCATAATGGTGCATCATCAGATTGCCCGGTCTTCAATTTGATGACGGTCCAGCTAAATGCTCTTAGTGAGTAACAAATTTAGTGAAAGCACTATAGTTCTATCTCTTGTTGATTTGCTGATCTGAGAGGATTCATGATGGTGCCTCATCAGATACTCTCGGTCTTTAATTTGATAACGGTCCAGCTAATGGCTCATAGTGAGTAACAATTATAGTTAAAGCACTACAGGTCCATTTCTTGTTGATTTGCTGATCTGAGAGGATCCATGATCAGATTTTTTAGATCCGGTATGTTTTATTTTATCGCACTAACTTTTCTACACTTAGTTTCCTACCTTCAAGACAAATCTAATAAGTCCAAACTTAGTATACCAAAAAAAAGTTTGAACACATCCAGGATTTCGTCTCCTACCTTCGACTTCCATCATCAGAGTAACTCAGTGGTACCAGTTAAAACACACATGTATTTGTATACGTTTTTATTTCAAATGTTAAGTCACAGATATGTTTAAAGTAAAAACCTATAAGGCTGGGAATACAAGTCCGATTTTCCTCTCCGATAGTCCGATCCGATAGTCACTCGTGCCATACATTTGTTTGAATACTTAATACACGTCAGATCCGATAGTCGGATCGGATGTCAGAATCGGAAACAACGCCAAGGCGCTTACGATTTTATGGCCGATCCGATTGTCTGTAGGTGCAGTTTTCATACAAAATACAGAAACAAAATAGACGTCCGATTCCTACTTCCGATTTGTAAATAATTTGCTCAGCAATATCGGACGTGTATTCCCAGCCTTATGCGTGTTTAGAACGGGCAACCCTTGTACGTCGCTATGCGACGAAGATTGTTATTTTATGTCAAATAAATATGCCATTGTTAAAACACGTAAAAAATGTTATAATTTTTTCCCTAAAATATTCAATCAAGGTAATCGATCTAAACTGCAAACCAACCTCGCCATATGAATATTTTAAGGGAAAAATTATAACATTTTTTACGTGTATTTACATTGGCATATTTATTTGACATAAAATAACAATCTTCGTCGCATAGCGACGTACAAGGGTTGCCATCCTAAACAGCGCGTCTAAGATCGCTACCGCAGCTAACAAATCGAGCTGATGACCTTGAAACCCCTGATCAGATCTTCATCAATTGTAGCTAAGAACCATCTCGATCACGTCAGCTTTCAAATGAAACAAACCGCATCGTAATCGGTCCATTCGTTTAGGAGCTACGATGCCACAGACAGACACACAGATACACAGATACACAGAGCCACAGATACACAGACAAGTCAAACTTATAACACCCCTCTTTTTTGGTCGGGGGTTAAAAATAAACATACACAATTATATTTTGTGCCAAATTATTTAATATAATACAATATAGTATATATATATTTCCTTTCAGCCCAATCTGTAAACTTGGTGCCTGAGGATTTGGTGGCTGGTCATCGTTTTGATGGCCGTATGTCATCAGTGAGGAGATTCTTCTGTTTATTTATTTCTTTCGATATATTATTTACTAGTTTGATGTGGCTTATATGCGTTATGGTGAGTATAGATACCGCTAGATCTAGATAATCGTAATATATCCTACTATTATTATAAATGTGAATGTGAGTTTGTTTGTTACGTTTTCACGCAACAACTACTTTACCGATCATCATGAAACTTTGTACAAATATTTTTGGAGGTGCTAGAATGAAAATAAGATACTATTATTTAAAAAAAAAATTCTTTTTACTATAGTTTCCATTTTCCAATTGACTATAATTTCAGCTGTTTGGAATTTTTCTATATTTATTATTATTTCCGTCTGTCATTTTTATATTGAGTTATTATTAAAAAGGGATATACAGTCGAATTGAGAACCTCCTTCTTTTTTATGACTGTGTTATAAACCTAATTGTAAACCGCGGGCACAGCTAGAGATGTATATATTTTTGTTCCAGCTACGAGGTGAAACGTTGCAGCAGATATTTGACAAGGAGATATTGAATTATAATATAAAAAGTTCTTTGTTTGACATCATAGTGGTTGCCTTATGTAGGTTTTTAATATTGTTAATATTCTATGCGTGCCTCTATATTAATAATTGGAGTATTATAGCGGTGAGTGTGATGTTATATTTTACTAATTGACCTTTTATTTTAGTAACTGACCTTATATTTTACCAACTGACTTTATATTTGACTAACTGACTTTATATTTTACTAACTGACCTTATATTTTACCAACTGACTTTATATTTTACTAACTAAACTTGTATTTTACTAACTGGCTTTATATTTTACTAACTGACCTAATATTTTACCAACTGACTTTATATTTTACTAACTAAACTTGTATTTTACTAACTGACTTTATATTTTACTAACTGACCTTTTATTTTACCAACTGACTTTATATTTTACTAACTAAACTTGTATTTTACTAACTGGCTTTATATTTTACTAACTGACCTTATATTTTACCAACTGACTTTATATTTTACTAACTAAACTTGTATTTTACTAACTGACTTTATATTTTACTAACTGACCTTTTATTTTACCAACTGACTTTATATTTTACTAACTAAACTTGTATTTTACTAACTGACATTATATTTTACTAACTGACCTTGTATTTTACTAACTGACCTTATATTTTACCAACTGACTTTATATTTTACTAACTAAACTTGTATTTTACTAACTGACGTTATATTTTACTAACTGACCTTATATTTTACTAACTGACTTTATATTTTACTAACTGACCTTTTATTTTACCAACTGACTTTATATTTTACTAACTAAACTTGTATTTTACTAACTGACGTTATATTTTACTAACTGACCTTGTATTTTACTAACTGACCTTATATTTTACCAACTGACTTTATATTTTACTAACTAAACTTGTATTTTACTAACTGACGTTATATTTTACTAACTGACCTTGTATTTTACTAACTGACCTTATATTTTACTAACTGACTTTATATTTTACTAACTGACCTTTTATTTTACCAACTGACTTTATATTTTACTAACTAAACTTGTATTTTACTAACTGACGTTATATTTTACTAACTGACCTTGTATTTTACTAACTGACCTTATATTTTACTAACTGACTTTATATTTTACTAACTGACCTTTTATTTTACCAACTGACTTTATATTTTACTAACTAAAATTGTATTTTACTAACTGACGTTATATTTTACTAACTGACCTTGTATTTTACTAACTGACCTTATATTTTACTTCGTTGGGCGGTAAACAGTGGCGTACCGATCGGATATCGCGCCTAGGGCAAGCATCGGGGATGCACCATTTCGTAATATACCTAAATGTGAAATAAACATATACCTACACTTAATAAAACATATTAAATCTTGCGTAAGATATTCTTCAACTAAGCTTCATTATGCCGGCCTTAGGTGCTTCTTGGCGCATCGCTTGAAGAATCTAAGGTTATAGGATGGAGAAAACACATGGGCTGGCAAAGCATTCCACTTGTCGATTGTTCTACAAAGAAACGACGCACCGAACTTTTTAGTTCGACTGCCGATTCGGTCGATAGAATGCGGATACTTTGTTGTTTGTTGTGCTTTTTTAATGTGACACGACATCTGACATCGACCCGCCTGATGATAAGCAAGAGGAGGTCCAAGAGTGACGACGACTGAGAGAACCGAGTTTGTTCACAGCTGCCTCAGTCGCCGTCACTATGCCGGCCAAAGAAATAGATCTGTAGCTTTTTTTTGTTTGTTTTAGATATCAACGGGTGGAACATGTGCCTTCTTGTTAGCAAAAGTATTTGTTTATGATGTAAGTAATATTTATCAATCAATCAAATTGTCTCTGCCTATCCCTATGGGAAAAAGGTGTGACAACCATTTATTATTATTTTTAAACAGGAAGCGGTTGATAGACAACTGATAATCACCTGTATCTGGTTTTAATTAAATACATACTTAGTATTTTCTTAGATTTTGCGCTAACATTGATAAATGAATTAAACAAAGGACATCATTCATATTGTATGGTGACTTGGGCTTGATTGTATTAACAGTTGCATATACATTTTAAAATAGTTTAATGTACGATGATTACAATGTAATTGGAATATATCCTTTATTTTGCATTGTTTAGGTGTGGAAAATGATCAAATAATAATTTTGACAGTTACAAGGCAAAACTGTTAATATGGCGTGCCTTTGTGATTGACAAAACCAAAATAAACGCGATAGTAAGCCGCATTAAATTTGTTTAAATCAATAATCAATGTTCGCGCAACATTGTTTATTGAATAAACTATCACAACGTTGTTCTGATAGTTTATTCCAGCCATCTACTACTCTGTTACTGAGAAAGTGCTTGTGAGGGTTGTTGTTAGACCATGTTTTCTAACGCTTAAAGGAATAAGGACCTTAAGTTTCCTTCAGCAGACCGTCAACTTGACAAGATCTTTCGGACTTTGACAAGATGATCATCTTGACAAAGTCCTCCAATTGATAATGGCTCTTTTTTTGCATTCATTTCACGAAGTGGCGCTCCATTGTCGCTGCCTATCTCTGTGGGGAAAAGGCGTGACTACTTCATTGATTGATTGACACTAAAGATGCAAACTTATTCACCCTTTTTTTTCTTTTTAGTGGCCAAATGCCCCACAGCCAGTCTACCAAGTATTTTTAATATTGGCTTCATTTACAATAGCATGGGGCGAAGCGTGGTTCTTAGATTTTAGAGTCTTGCCACAGGAGTCACAGGCGAAGCACATTTTAGAAGCATTCGGTAAGTACAATCCGACGATCGTAAAAAGAGCTCCGGAAGGGAAGGGATATGTTTGCGTTGCATGGATAGTCGCGCACAAAATCACTTGGCTATTTTATATTCATTAATTGAGTCAATATTTTTATTATTATTGTAGAATATAACATCAGTTAATACGTTTTTAAAAAGGTTAGAAATAACAAATATATTATATGCTATAATATTCCTTTCAGGGTAAATATTCCGTTACCTACTTTATTTTACTTTTGTACATTTTGTTACGTTCTATAAAACATTACACAATAATAAAATCTTTTTAAATTTATAATATGAAGACAAAATAAACAGAATATAATCGTACTATAAAAAACGGTCCAAGTCGTTTATTTTCCTTCTATTAATTACTATTGTGGCAATTTTGACGACAGGCATGGACGAACGGTTTAGCGATTGGTTTGTTGCGCGTAAAGTCTCGGGTTCGATTCCCGGTCGGAGTAAATATTTGTTTCATAGCTTTTGTTTGTGATATTTAATAATATTAAATATTGCAAATATTTGTTAATAAAAAAAGAGATGGATATTAGCTTCGGGTCTGGTTATCAAAGAGTGGTAGGCAGTGAAACCCAGGCTGCCGATCCGGGGTAGTACCACCACTTACAAGTATACAGACCGTGAAGTGATTTGGTCACGTTTCGGGATCAGCTTGTAAGTTGACGGTTCCATCTAGGCCGGCATAGTGGATGTGATTGCTACTTATAGTTATTGAATTGTAGTAGCAGTGACATTCATGGACCACACTTCGGCTTAACAACAAGCGGGGTGCTGTCAAATGTCGAGTCACAATAAAAAAAAAGACTTTTGTGCGCGACTGTATTTTTTAGAGCGTTTACGTATTTCTCCCGTCGCGCCGCACCTTATGCCACCGATTCGATCCGTAAATGTCATAATGTCAGCGCTCTTTTTATCTGCCGGGATCTACCACCACGTACAAATGTACAAACCGTAAATTGGCGTATCAGCTTGTAAGTTGCCGGTCCTAACTGGACCGGCATAGTGGATTCATGAACCGCACTGTAGCTTAACATTAGGCGGTGTGCTGTAATATGTCGGAAATAAATAATATTAAAAATATTACTTATGAAGTAAGATGATCTATGGATAAAAAACTTACTCTTTCTTGTTTTAGCAATGCCTTTGATTGCGTTGATCACTATATTTTTCTAGCCATGCTATGCTCGGTCAATATCTTACAGAATGCTTTGCAATGGTTCTATTTTCACCTTCGTGGTCTCCACCTACGTACTAGCGCGGATGATGAGCAATCTAGTTGGTGTTCTATACCAACTGGTGTTCCGCAAGGCAGTTTTCTATCCCCTTTTCATAAATCTTCTTACTTCTGCTACAACATAGTTCCTACCTTTCATATGCAAATGACTTGCAATATATACTTTGGAATGGTAAGCAGTGGTACCCGGACTGCCGATTCAAGGTAGTACACAGATCGTTAAGTGACTTAGTCTCGTTTCGGGATCAGTTTGTAGATTGGCCGGTTAGGTCGGTATTGTTGATGTAACTGCTAGTTACAGTTATTAAATTGAACTTGCAGTCACCTTCATTCATGGACCGCACTCCAGCTTAAGACCATGCGGGGCGCTGTCATATGTCGGTCCACAATAAAATTATTTTTTCTAGCATCCCATGGTGGCAACGAGCGTACGCCGCTTCTGCAGCCCAATTATCGGCCACAATCCACTTTTGGTGAATCCACTGTGGCATGGTTTTCACCTGTGGACTCGCCTGAGACCAGTCCGAGGTCAAGAAGACCAGGGGAACAAGTTATATTGACGCAAGAACAGGTTAGTTGTTTACTTAACTTAAACTTTCATGACATAATTTTCAGATGTAGACAGAGAGAATAGAGCGCCACTTTTCTCGTTTTTTTTTTATTTTGACTCGACATTATAGCGACCGTGGTGTAGTGGTAGTGCAATGGTTATGCAAACCGAGAGCACGGGTTCAAAACCACTTGCCGGTATCAATGTATATTTTATATATGTACTTCGGTTGTTCTGTTTCTATGATACAAGTACTTTAGTAGCTTAGTATAGTAATGTAAATAAATAATAATATCAAAAATAACAGCACTCCGGTGAGTGATATTACAATTCAATAACTGTAAGTAGCAATCACATCCACCATGCCGGCCTAGTTGGAACCGGCACCTTACGAATTGATCCTGGGGTGCTAGCCAAGATGTCATCGCTCGGTATCGATTCTATTTCTACAATCGCTAACGCTCAAGCGTTAACGATAATATGTGCGCAGCCAAGATGCAATGCACTTAGCGATCGCTTATTCTATGGCAACTTTCGATAACTGTCTATGATTTCGCTCAATTTGGCGAACGGAATGTCATTAACGTCAAATTCACAAATGGGGAGTTTTGGCGGGCAACTACAAGTGACAGATCGTGCAATTTTAAATAATTGCAAATCTTATGTTTCTTAAATATAAATGTATAATAATGGTGGTAAAAATGGTTATCAAGTATAGACAAGTGATTTAAATGTGTTTCTTCTTGGTTTCTTTAGGCTCTTTCAGAAGTTATAGTAGTGTTTTCTCCGCTTTACTAAGACCATCATCATTAACCTTATTCTCACCCTCATCTTATATTTGTTTATTATCCGGCATGCTTGATGGGAGGTGAGGAGAGGTCCAAGAGCGCCGACAACTAAAAAAATTACTTCTCTTACGATTCCCTCGACACTGGCCAAAAATGCCTTTTTTAATTTAATATTAGAATTAATACAGTAGATTAAAGTTTAATACTGCTTTCCTAAACAATATGACGCAGTTTAAATTATTTATACCTATTAACATGTAAAATGTACGCATTTTATATGTTAATACAACGCTTACTAGACATAATAATGTGATTTCCACCGTCTCATTACGATGACTGAAATTATTATAATGTGATTTTTACTTAAAAAAATGCATAATTAACGATTTTTAGCAAAATTAATTTAATAATTAACAAAAACGCACATATCTTACATACTTTAAATCAGCTGATCGAACAATCCGCCATTTTGTTTCGTTTTCTACAGCATATTGACGTTCGATAACTTTGAATCGCCAGCAAGCGAACGACCTGTCAAAAAGTGCATCTTGGCTCGGGTTATCGAAGGTTTTATCGAATCGTTCGATCGAATAGAAAGAAATTGTTGACTTGGCTACGGATTTGAAGATCGTTTCGCTAGACCACGTGACTTTTCGTTAGCAAATGTTATTCCCATACATTTGTGTTTCTATTCTATAGCGATTTCGATTGTAGAAAGGCAACTTGGCTAGGCCCCCTGGTCTGTACACTTGTAAGTTGTGGTACTATCCCGGATCCGCAGACTGGGTACTACTGCCTACCACTCTATGATAACCAGACCCGAAGCAAATATCATCCGCCCCATTTTTTATTAACAAATATTTGCTCCGACCGGGAATCAAACGCGCTACAAACCAATCGCTGACCGCTCGGCCACGCCTGTCGTCAAATTAACAATTTGTCCATTGTGTCTACCTATCCCTAAACCAAGCTACAGCGTGATGTTAGAAGTAATTAAGAGTTTAATTACTGTTCTATCAATTGATGTCAAATCGCATTATTGAAATGACCTATTTTATATTGCGTTGTAGGCCAACTAGAAATATTGGTAATACTTAAAACATCCTCAAGAAAGCTGCCCATAATTATAGAGCTTGTATGAAGAGAATTGTGGATGTGAATGAAGCGAGGGAGTTGTGTCAGGATCGTGACAAGTGACGCTCAATTGTTTCTGTCTATCCTTGTGGGAAAAAGGTGTGTCAATTGGATTTATAGATTGATTGACCAACTTTCTGTCTACCACTTAAAATATAAATAAAAGTAGTTTTAGACTAAAGTACTACTTACATCGCTTTAAGAACTATGGAAGTAGTATGAAAGTCCACTAGGTGGACTGACGACATAGTGAAACGCAACTGCAACTGGCCTCTTGTCGTTCGAAATGGCGTTCTAAGGCGACCTTGGTGTAGTGGCAGTGCAATGGTTACACAAACCTAGAGCACGAGTTCGTGACCACCCACCGGCACCAATGTATCTTTGTCTTGTTTCTATGATACAAGCACTTTTGTGTAGAAATGAAATAAAATAAAAATCGGTTGTCTGTAAAGTCGGTTTACTGACGATAGTTGAATGTGACAACGTCACAACGTCATAAGAAAATACCGATGGAATGGTTGCATTTTTCAAAATAAAATTTTAATTTTATTTGTTTGATAGATATTTTGTATAGATATAGAATAGGAGGTAAATGGAAATCACAATTGAATTGATCAAGTTACATTTATTTGTACGCATAAATACAATTAGGACAATTTTTTATTGTATATTAAAATATTACTAATATTAATATTAATAGTACGCATCGCTCACTCAGGTTGGAGAGAGACAGATGTCGAACGCGGAGGCCGATTGTGCCTCTTTGTCGCTCGTTCCGCGCTCTCGCTTGCACTTCAAGCCTTAAATGGCACGCGGCGGCGAGGTAACGCCGCATGAGTCATGTTTTTTCGTGCGTGCTCCATCGAATTATAAGACGTTGTCACGTCAAAAAAATATGTTCAGCAGTGGTCGTCTTTTGGCTGATGATGATGACTGCTTATAAAACTTTTACTACTACATAGAATTAGGTTAAACGATAATCAAACTAGATCCTAGATTAATATATGAACTTTAATTAAAAGGTTCGTTGCGTCGTTCTATTGATTCATAGACAAGGCAGGTCCAGAAGGGAGTTTTTCGACTGAAGAAGGAGGCAGCCGTGAGCAGGATTTTTTCAGTCGTCACTTTTGGCCCTCCTCTTGCTTATCATCAGGCGGGTCGAGGTCAGATGTCGTGTCACAATAAAAAAAAAGTGACGATTACTGAAAAATCCAAGTAGTTCACGGCTGCCTCAGTCGCCGTCATTATGCCGGCCAAAGGGTCTTCTTTAATCTGAAAACTCCCTTCTGGACCTGCCTTTTCTATGAATCAATATAGAAAAATAAAACAGGGACTACCCAGAGGATAGTTCCGTGATAAAATGGGGGACATTATTATGAAAGCACGGGTCCGCAGTGCCTATAACCATAGAACGTGGAATTGTGGATGTAAAGGAAGCGAGGTTGTGTCAGGATCGTGGCAAGTGGCGCTCCGTTGTCTCTGCCTATCCCTGTGTGTAGAAATTGAAGCGTAACAATTTTATTCATGTACTGTGAATAAAATGATAACGTGTGTCCATTCGGATAATTACACTAAAAGACAAAATTATTAGGTCATGTTTTTAAATTATAAAATAACATACATATTTGTTTGTTATATAGAATGACAATTATATATATATAAATAAACAAGATGTAATTCAAGTTAAGGACAAAGCAAATAAAGATAAAGAAGATATTCCTGGGTACCCTAGTGCCCACAATTGTAGAGGTTACATAATGTGAATTGTGGTTGTGAGGGAAGCGAGGAAGTTTTGTCAGGATCGTGGCAAGTGGCGCTCGATTGTCTTCCTATCCTTAAGGGAAAAAGGCGTAACAATTTGTTTTTGTTTGATATTGCTATTTGCTATGCGTCCATATACCATGTGTTTTTTTCGTGACTAGACATCTGACCTCGACCCGCCGACCCGCCTAATAGTGAGCAAGAGAGAGTAAAAAATACTAAACTTCACAAAAAAAAGAATATTTAATAAAGTTAATAAATGGCCGTGTTTTGCAGTGAACCTAATAAATAAACAATTAATGAATTAAACAAATTTTATCAATCAATCAATCAAATTGTCACGCCTTTTTCCCACAGGAATAGGCAGAGACAATGGAGCGCCACTTACCACGATCTTACCACAGCTCCCTTGCTTCCTTCACATTCACAATTCTCTTCATACAGGCTCTGTGGTTATGGGCACTAGGCAACCTAGCTTTCTTGAGGATGTCTTTATGCGGCTATAGCGTTTATTTTGGTTTTGGTTTTACAATTTTATTTTATTATTCCGATGTTTCGAGAGCTTTGCAGCCAACGTGGTTACGGAGAGACTGACATAAAATTAGTTTAAGTCATTAATCAATGTTCGCGCAAAATCTAAGAAAATATTAAATAAACAATTGATTGGCGGCTTTGGTCTAGTGGTAGTAAAATGCCGCGCAAACCAAAATCTTCCGATTCAAAACCTGTAGCTGATGCCAATTAATGTTTAATGTGTAACTTATAAGCAATAAAACTTTGATCGCACAGTTATAGAAATAGAAATAAAGCTTGCGTGAAGAGAATTGTGGATGTGAGGGAAGCTAGGAAGTTGTGTCAGGATCGCGACAAGTAACAATTTGATTGATAGAAATAAATATAAAAATATCGGCCTAACGCCCATCTACTCTCATTGTTGTGTTCTCGTATTTGTGAATGAAAGTGTAATGCATAATTACAATCAGTCTTCGTATATATCTACGTATCTATATAAGAAGTTGTTTATTAAAATAAATTCTGTCAGTCGGTCTTTGACCGTTGTTCGGGACGGTCGTACGCGCGTTACTCTCGCTAATTAGAAATTAACAAAGTAGTTTTTTATATAATTATTCCGTTTATTTATGTTCTTTTGTAAAAGAAATACAGTTGTGTTTTTTTTTCAATAATTATTGTAAATAATGTTTCGTTTTTGTTTCGTATTACTTTGGGCTTTCGGTCTCGGGAAGATGTTTTTATTAGGGCTTGACATGAGAATATAGAGTATACCATAGAGCTTGTATGAAGAGAATTGTGAATATGAAGAAGGCGAGGGAGTTGTGTCAGGATCGTGGCAAGTGGCACTCCGTTGTCTCTGCCTATCCCTGAGGGAAAAAGGCGTGATAATTTGATTGATTGATTGATTGACATATGACGGTCTGATGTTAAGCTAGAGTGCGGTCCATGAATGCAATTGACTGTTATTCGTTGTTGTTGGCATAGGCAGTAACAAGCTGATCCCGAAACGCAACTAAATCACTTCACGGTTTGTATACTTGTAAGTGGTGGTACTACTCGGCAGACTGGATACCACTGCCTACCACTCTGTGATAACCAAACCCGGAGCAAATATCCTCGGCATCGTTTCGGGATTAGCTTGTAAGCTACTAGTTCCAACTAGGCTGACATAGTAGATATGACTGCTACTTACAGTTATTTAACTTTATTTATAGACCGCATTCCGGCTTCCGCATTAGGCCGCATCAAGTGGGGTGCGGTCATATGTCTAGCAACAATAATAATAAAAAATCGTTACTGTGCATTTAAGAATAGTTTTTAAAGTATCTTATCGCTTCCTTTAGAACATAATCAATCATGATTGTTAAGTAACTATAATCTATTTTCCATTGTATAGGAGCTTAATAAATAATGTATGTTTGATATAAGTACTATGGTCGCACTGTGTCTATGATACAAGCATTTTTTATAAAACAAAACGTAATTCTTTATTTTTCATTATTGTGTCTCGAAATAAGATGTTAGTTTAATGTGCGGTCCAAGAATGGAGGTGACCGCTACTATAGTTAAATAACTGTTAGTAGCATTCGCATCCACTATGCCGGCCTACCGATCCCTAACTAAACTAAGTCACTTCGCGGTCTGTATAAAGTTTGCTGATCCAGGTTAGTACCACCCACTTACAAGTATACGGACCGTGAAGTGACTTAATCTCGTTTCGGAATCACCTTCTAAGTTGCCGGTTTTAACTAGGCCGGCATAGTGGATGTGACTGCTACTTACAGTTATTTAACTGTAAGTAGCAGTTGCCTCTATTCATTGACTGCAGTCCAGCTTAACATCAGGCGATCCACAACAAAATCAAAATAAAAACATATTTACTATTACACTGCAAAAGAACATAATTAACAAATTCTAAATTCAAAACTGACAAATCACCGATAAAGAATCTGTTCTAAATTTGAAAATTGACATTTAAAATACAAGATGGCGTCTAAACTCGAAGTAGCTTCGAAAAGTGATCTCGCTTCCAACTCCTCCACGTCGACGTTCGACGAAGAAGAGTACAATAGGAGAATAAATGAGTTAGAGAGTGTGAGAAGTGACAAGGAGTTGGATGATAAATTGAATAGTATGTCCAAAGTTGGATTTAGTATAGCCACGTGGATGAAAAAGTTATTTAACAAGGACATATCGGGGAAGGAGTTTAAAGCGGAGTGGTTAAGCGTAAGTATGTTTGAAAGCAAAGAAAACAAACATCTAACTGGGCCGGCATAGTGGATGTGAATGCTACACCATTAAAAAATTGTAGTAGCAGTCACCTCCATTTATGGACCGCACTCCAGCGGTGCTTAGGGTGGGGTGCTGTCATATGTCAAGTTACAATAAAATATATATAATAAATAATTACATCTTCATAAAGGTAAAAAAGCACTTTTGGCTGACATAGTAACAGACTGAGGCAACTGTAAACTGAGACGCCTTTTTAAGTCAACAGTACTTTTTCAGTCAAAGGCGCTTTTAGACCTCTCTTTGCTTATCAGGCAACTTTTTATTATTTTGACACGACATCTGACCTCGACCCGCCTGATGACAGTGGTCGAACGGTTTAGCGATTGGTTTGTTGCGCGTAAATTCCCGGGTTCCATTCCTGGAGCAAATATTTGTTTCATAACTTTTATTTGTAATATTTAATAATTATATTAAATATTGCAAATATTTGTTATTTAAAAAAAGAGATGGATATTTGCTTCGGGTCTGTTTATCAGAGTGGTAGGCAGTGGTACCCAGTCTGCCGATCCGGAATAGTAGCACCACTTACAAGTATAGACATACATACAGACCGTGAAGTGATTTGGTCACGTTTCGGGATCAACTTGTAAGTTGCCGGGTCCATCTAGGCCGGCATAATGGACTCAATACTCACAGTTATTGAATTGTAATAGCAGTGACATCCATTCATGGACCACACTTTGGCTTAACATCAAGCAGGTTTACAATAAAAACAAACAGTGCTTTTTAGTCAACCGTGCTTTTTTAGTCAAAAGTGCTTTTTCAGTCACCAGCGCTTTTAGACTCTCTTTGCTTATCAGGCAAGTCGAGGACGGATTTTGAGTCTTGGGATTGAGGATTGATATAAAAAATGTTTTCGTAAATTTCAGATAGACGAATACAAGTCGAAGGCAGCCGAGAGTGTTTCAAGCGCTTGGCATATCATGCATCAGAGCAATTGGAAGTTGGAGAAGAGGGGTGCGAAGAAGGGTGACGTCATAGAATCAGTTCATTGCAATCGTTATGGAAAAGTGTATAGATTCACTGTAAGTATATAGATTCACTGTAAGTATATAGATTCACTGTAAGTATCGTTTTATTGTGACTCGACATATGACAGCAACAAGCTTGATGTTAAGCTAGAGTGCGGTCTATTAATGAAGGTGACTGTTGCTTCAATTCAATAACTGTAAGTAGCAGTCACATCCACTATGCCGGCCTAGTTGGAACCGGCAACTTACAATCTGATCCCAAAACGTGACCAAATCACTTCACGGTCTGTATATTTGTAAGTTTTTTTTTAAATTGTGACTCGACATCCGATGAGCAAGAGAAGGTCCTGTCATAAAAATCACATTAAATAAAGAGAAGTCTCTGCGAAGAGACAATCCTAATACGCCGTTCTCACGGAGCGATTTGAGTTGATCAACTGCGAAATCGTTCCCGATTTGAACCGTCTGAACAGACTTTCAACCAAGTTGAAGCAATAAAAATTGTTTCAACAAACGTTTAAGACCTTTATTCTTTTATTGATTCAACTAATAGCTGACAGCGAATCGACTCGTCTGAACCTATTCGTTCAACTTGCATTGAATAATCAGTCCAATCAATCAGTCAATCAGCGCGATTGAGTACCTAAGTATTGTATATTGCATTCCTCTGTCACCAGTATTTTGTTTGTAAAATAAAATGTGAATGAAATATATGCTAAAAGGAACAACACGTGTAATATTGAGTCGATTATTATTGAATCGTGAGAACGCTACCGTCAGTATTTGCTTTCGATTTTTTGTTAAACGGTAAATATTGATCAACTAAAATCGCCCCATAAGATATGGTCCATGAATACTATACCGGCCTAGTTAAAACCGGCAATTAACAAGCTGATCTCGAAACGCGAATGGAGGGAATGGGTCCGGGTCCATTATGCCTGCCTACCACTCTTTAAAATACCTAAACCAGAAGCATAAATCTGCCTAAATTTAATGTTTTTTTCCTAATTTACATTTCCATACTAAGCTACTAAAGTGTTTGCTTGTATCATAGAAACAAGACATATCAATTAAAAAAAACTGTCACGCCTTTCTCCCACTGGGATAGGCATAGACAATGGAGCGCCACTTGCCACGATCCTGACATAACTCCCTCGCTTCCTTCACATCCACAATTCAATTTATACAAGCTCTAAGGTTATAGGCACTAGGCAACCTAGCTTTCTTAAGGATGTCTCCGATTTAATCGGAAAACACCCTCCTGCCTTGCCTTGTTTAACCAGAGTACAATCAAGATATATTAGTATAGCTTGTCTAACTATAAATGACGCGCCCCTCCACTTTATTAGTTTATTTAAATGTGTGAATGCAAATATTACCAACTATACTACTATACTTCATTAACGTGCTACTCCTTTTGTGTCCAACCAGCAACTGAATCACAAATTACAATTGCATTTTCGGTGTGTTGCATTCATATTTTATAGTCGCACGTGTGCTTAAATGCAGTGGAAGGGCGCGTCATTTCGGCTTGGACAGACTCTACCGGTGAGTGGTTTTGAATTTGAACCCGTGCTCTCGGTTTGCGTAACCATTGCACTGCCACTACACCACGATTGCCTCGAATGATGAAGATGATTATTCTTAAAATTATCCAGGGTCTAGTGGATTGTCCTGCCAAATTTTTATTTGATGAATTCAAAACCAACATAACAAGACTTCCGGACTGGAATCCTACCATAATAAAGAGTGAATTAATAAAGGTAAAAACAATCAATCAATCAAATTGTCACGCCTCTTTCCCACAGGGATAGGCAGAGACAATGGAGCGCCACTTGCCACGATCCTTACACAACTCCCTCGCTTCCCTCACATCCACAATTCCACAACAGGCTTTGTGGTAAATTAATGTATAATATATATATACGACATTTGACCTCGACCCGCCTGATGATAAGCAAGAAGAGATCCAAGAGTGACGATGACTGAGACAACCTAGTTAGTTCACAGCTGCCTCAGTCGCCGTCACTATGCCGGCCAAAGGTGCTTCTTTACGTAACGCTTGAAGGATCTAAGGTCATAGGATGGAGAGAACACATGGGCTGGCAAAGCATTCCATTTGTCGATTGTTTTACAAAGAAAATACGCATTATATTTTAAGAAAGCTAATAAATATGGCCAGTATAGTGATGGCGACTGAGTTAGCGTATTTATCAGTATCAGTCAACTGTAGTCAGTCACCTCCATTAATGAACAGCACTTCAACTTGTTACCCCCCGAAAAATGAAATCAATCAATCCATAAGGATTGGCAAATAAAACGGAGCGCCACTTTATACGATCCTGACACAACTCTTTCGCATCCCTCACATCTTCATTTTAAAATAATGCCCCTGATTTGATCGAGAAGTGGTAGGCAGTAGTGCCCAGTCTGCCGATCCGGGGTAGTATAACCACTTACAACTATACAGACCGTGAAGTGACTTAGTCGCGTTTCGGGATCAGCTTGTAAGTTGCCGGTTCCAACTAGGCCGGCATAGTGGATTTGACTGCTTCTTACAGTTATTTTATTGTAGTGGCAGTGGCATCCATTCATGGACCACACCCCAGCCTATCATCAATCGGGGTGCTGTCATAATGTGGAGTCACCATAAAAATAAATAAAAAACTGTTGTTGCAGTCCATTAATGAACTGCACTCCATCTTAACATCAGGCTGGAGTGCCTGATGTTAAGATGGTGTAAAAAGATGTTATGTTTGTTTTTCCAGCAAATAAGCCCAATAGTGGATCTAACTTACCAAATAACAGCCGGAGGCGGCGGCAACATTATATCGCCCCGTGATTTCACAATCCTACGCCAAACTTGCGGTCTAACATCAAGCGGTACCGTCGACGAGGGTGACGACCCGTACTGCTATATCACGAGTGGTATTAGCGTACCAATACCTGGGTATCCACCTTATAAAGAATATGTTAGGTAAGGATAGAATAAGGAATAGCACAGTGCGCGATAGATGTAGTTTGAAAGAAGATGTAGTGACAAGGATTGACAAAGGAATGCTTTGATGGTTTGGGCACATGGAAAGGATGAGTGAAAGTAGAATTTATAAATCTCATGTGGTTAGGTGTGGTGCAGGCTCAGGAAAATCGGAGACATCCTCAAGAAAGCTGGGTTGCCTAGTGCCCATAACCATAGAGCTTGTATGAAGAGAATTGTGGATGTGAAGGAAGCGAGCGAGTTGTGTCAGGTTCGTGGCAAGTGGCGCTCCATTGTCTCTGCTTATCCCTGTGGGAAAAGGGCGTGGCAATTTGATTGATAGATTGATCAATTTGTGAACATGCTTTTACAAGTATTAAAATTGTATTTTTTAAAAATGTGAATGTGAGGGACGCAAGAGTTTATAGATACATTGATTTCATTGATTGATTGATTTTTCAGGGGTAACAACAAAATAGCCTGTTGGTTTATTAAACCAGTTTCAGTTAAGACTTCGAATGGGACAATTGAGAAGAAATCACACTTTCAATGGTTAATGTGCTGTGATTTAAATGGTAAGTCGCCTTCAAATCCGGGTTTCAACACGACAAAGACCCTCTAATTATTAGAGTCTAATATAAGAATTTGACTATGTAGCGCAGTAGTAGTCAGCACGCGAGTCCGCTACTCCATTAAGTCCCGGGTTCGATCCCCGGTCAGAGTCAAAAATAAACATACCTATATATATATCTATTATTCGTCTTGGTTGTGGTTCTTTAAGAGTAGTAGGCAGTTGATTAATTGCTCATTCTGCCCACCCTGGATAAGTACGACAACTTTCAAATCAGGTTTTGTATTTGGTTTATTATTTTTAATCTCTATTAAAAATAATAAACCAAATCGGAGACATCCTCAGGAAGCGAGGGAGTTGTGTCAGGATCGTGGCAAGTGGCGCTCCATTGTCTCTGCCTATCCCTGAGGGAAAAATACGTGACAAATATGAAAAATAAAAAATAACTTCATGGAAAGGATGAGTGAAAGTAGATTGACGAAAGGAATTTTTGAATCAGATGTGGATGGATGCGTTAAACGAGGCTTGCCCAAGAGGGTACTTTTGGATCAAATCGGAGACATCCTCAAAAAAGCTGGGTTGCCTAATGCCCGTAGCCGTAGAGCTTGTATGAAGAGAATTGTGGATGTGAAGGAAGTGAGGTAATTGTGTCAGGACCGTGGCAAGTGGCGCTCCATTGTCCTCTGGGAAAAGGACGTGACAATTTGATTGATTGATTTTGTTTTTTCTTTCAGGGAAAATTCCACAATTTGTACTCGATCGAGCATTTTCAACCGTGATGCTTGACTATATTATTTATGTAAGGAAATTTGCGGCGGAAGCGCACGCTAAAGGACTGTTTTAGAATTTAAATAATATTTTTATAAGACTTATTAGAACTTGTATGAAGAGAATTGTGTATGTGAAGGAAGCGAGGGAGTTAGGCGACAGGCGTGGACGAACGGTTTAGCGACTGGTTTGTTGCGCGTAAAGTCCCGGGTTCGATCCCCGGTCGGAGCAAATATTTGTTTCATAGCTTTTATTTGTAATATTTAATAGTATTAAATATTGCAAATATTTGTTAATAAAAAAAAAGAGATGGATATTTGCTTCGGGTCTGGTTATCAAAGAGTGGTAGGCAGTGGTACCCAGTCTGCCGATCCGGGGTAGTACCACCACTTACAAGTATACAGACCGTGAAGTGATTTGGTCACGTTTCGGGATCAGCTTGTAAGTTGCCGATTCCATCTAGGCCGGCATAGTGGATGTGATTGCTACTCACAGTTATTGAATTCAGCGACATTCATTCATGGACCACACTTTGGCTTAACATCAAGCGGGGTGCTGTCATATGTCGAGTCACAATAAAAAAATAAAAAAAAGTTGTGTCAGGATCCTGGCAAGTGGCGTTCCATTGTCTCTGCCTATCCCTGTGCAAAGAAGGCGTGACAATTTGATTAATTGATTGATTATTAAGGTACCATTCGTTTATAATATATGATACTATTATACATGAGTTATTTATAATATTTCGTTCAATCAAGTCTTAACACTATGAACTTATAATATTCTATTAAAATTTTATTAGATTTCGCGCGAACATTGATTAATGAATTTATAAAATTCTATTTGGCTTACTATCGCGGAGACCACGATAGCTGCGAAGCTCCCGAAACGTCGGAACAATAAACGTGATAGTCAGGCGCATATAATTTGTTTATTATTCTATTAGTTCGTTCAATCAATTGCTTTAAACACCATGAACTAATATTATTTTATAAGTTCGTTCAATCAATTGCTTTAAACACCATGAACTAATATTATTCTGTTAGTTCGTTCAATCAATTGTTTAAAACACCATGAACTAATATTATTTTATAAGTTCGTTCAATCAATTGCTTTAAACACCATGAACTAATATTATTCTGTTAGCTCGTTCAATCAATTGTTTAAAACACCACGAACTAATATTATTCTATTAGTTCGTTCAATCAATTTTTTAACATTATGGACTAATATTATTCTATAAGTTCGTTCAATCAATTGTTTTTATCACTATAAATTAATATAATTCTATTATTAGTGTTTTATGTTGTGACTCTTCATATAATAGCACCCCGCCTGAAATTAAAATGGAGTGCGGTCCCAAAATGGATGTCACTGCTACACTACACATTCACTATTAAATTTAATATTACAAATAGTTGTTAATTTAATGTTTGCCGATCTGGAGTAGTACTACCACTCACAAGTTTAAAAACCGTGTAGTGACTTAGTCGCGTTTTGAAATCAGCTTGTAAGTTGCCGGTTCCAACAAAGATGCGACTGCACTCCAGCTTAACATCAGGCAGGGCGCTAAGACAATCGGAGGCATAATAAAAATATCGTTTTATTAGTTTTAACATCACTTATTATTTATCGTAAGATCCTTTTTAGAGAACAGGGTATATATTTTAAGAACTGATACTTTCATCGATATTTTGTATCATTCTTGCAGTCTTCCCTAAACCTTTAAATTTTGACAAATTCAAACATCTAATAATTACATGTGATATATCGTTGGAAAGAGGAAAATCTAGAAAAGGTTTTAAGCCTATTTGAAATCCTGAAAAAGCATTTTTTTTATTCAAGTTTAAAGTTAAGTTTTTTGTAAATATTTATTCTTTTGTTAAGTCTGTAACTAATTGTGTTATCATGGTAAAGATCTAAAATTGCTTTCATTAAACTGAGGACACGTTAAACTATGATACTATATTAAAAAAGCGTTTAAAAACATAGTAGAAAAAAGACAGCATTTTTTAGCTCAAATTTCGTAAAATTTTAAATAAATGACAAAAAATCCATTTAAAAAAAAATTGAACACCTAGGATCAAATAGCCGAATTTGTATGTCCGAAATAACTACCAATACACCCAACGAGTTTGGCTAACCCTCTTCCTAACACCCTGTATATAGATAGATGCTACGTACAGGGGATTTTTACAATCCAAATATCTCAACCGTAAGTCGTCCTTATGTCTTCCTCATTGTCGTATCGCAGTTGCAAAACTCGCTGACCGAGCGTCCTCGTTTCCCAATCGCAGATATCGCTGAAATCGCCGTCCACATAGCTCTAACTAGCGGCTCCTTATCCTTGCGTGGTGTACACCAGAAGGTCACCAGTTGACAGCCTAAAGCCATATTGACGGTCATTGAACAGCTGATGACCCTCCAGGTAGGCGATGAGGCGGACAATAATTATCCCATCCATGACCTTGCACAAAACTGAGGTTACAGCTATCGGACGGTAGTTTGCAGTGCCCGAACGGTCACCCTTCTTAGGGACCGTTTTGCCTTTCTTATTCGCGTTTCGAAATCGGCTAGTAAGTTGCTGGTTCCAACTAAGCCGGCATAGTGGATGTGCTACTACAGTTTTAAAACTGTAGTAGCGCTTTCAATAATGGACCGCACTTCAGCTTAACATCAAGCAGGGTGCTGTCATATGTCGGGTCAATAAATAAATAAAGACCGTGAAGTGACTAAGTCGCGTTACGGGATCAGCTTGTAAGATGCAGTTTTCAACTAGGTCGGCATAGTAAGGGCAGTTGCTTCATTCATAGAGTACACTCCAGCTTAACATCGCCGTGCTAGGAGGTGCCGTGCTCGTGCGTCCTCTATCGCCTATACCACGGAGAATCTTCCGAGGAGCTCTTTAACCTTGTTCCTACCTCGTCTTTTCACACCCGTAATACCCGCACAGGTAGGGGAAAGCATCCGCATTCTATCGTTCTATCGAACTAAAAGGTTCGGTGCGTCGTTTCTTTGTCGAACAATCGACAAGTGCAATGCTTAACCAGTGCATGTGTTCTCTTTATGCTATAACCTCATATCTTTCAAGCGATGCGTGAAGAAATCTAAGAGCCTACCTAAGAGTGGTAGGCAGTGGTACCCAGTCTGCCGATCCGGGGTAGTACCACCACTTACAAGTATACAGACCGTGAAGTGATTTGGTCACGTTTCGGGATCAGCTTGTAAGTTGCCGGTTCCATCTAGGCCGGCATAGTGGATGTGATTGCTACTCACAGTTATTGAATTGTAGTAGCAGTGACATTCATTCATGGACCACACTTTGGCTTAACATCAAGCGGGGTGCTGTCATATGTCGAGTCACAATAAAAAAAAAAAAAACACTTTTGGCAGCATAGTGACGGCGACTGAGGCAGCGGTGAACTCAGTTTTTTCAGTCGTCGTCACTCTTGGACCTCCTCTTGCTTATCATCAGCCGGGTCGAAGTCAGATGTCGAGTCACAATAAAATAAAAGGGTACAGATAGGCTTTAGTAGTATTGAATTTAAATCCAAATTTTTTGTTTTTAAAATTATTTGTAAATTATTTTGTATATTAGTTTGTAATTTTATTTATAAGGAAGACACATTTATAAATAAATAAATATATATTATATTATTTTTATATTAAATTTGTTTTTTTATTTTTTAATGTATTTTTTTCCTAATAACCGCGTAGGCATCGCGGTTTTGTTTGAGCTTGCTGGATAAACCATTTTTTATTATTATCCTAAGAAGCCTAGTGCCCATAGCCTTAGAGCTTGTATGAGGAGAATTGTGAATGTGAAGGAAGCGAGGGAGTTGTTTCAGGATTGTGGCAAGTGGCGCTCCATTGTCTCTGCCTGTCCCTGTGGGAAAAGGCGTGACAATTTGATTGATTGACTCGACACCATCTCGCCTGATGTTAAGCTGAAGTCACTTTACGGTCTGAACACTTGTAAGTGGTGGTACCATGTCTGCCTACCACCATTTTTTGCACACTAGTTTTTTATGCGTAATAGTCTCAGGTTCGGTTCCCGGTCGGTGCAAATTTTATTTATTTAGACTATAGAATCCACAGGATCACTCAGCCAAGTCAGGGTTACAGTTTTCATATTGATAAAAAAAAAACTTAATTCTAAATTTGAATAGATCACGAATTCCGGATACAAAAAATAAATAAACGAAGCAACAGTTATAGCAAGTAAACAATAACAGTTATTAGTTAAAGAACAAACATATAAAAAAAGTGAAAATTAATTATAGTAATTAGTGTGCAGCTGTATAGGGGCTTTGTCATAATTGTATCAAAACAGTAATAATAAAGCATTAAATAATGTCATAAATATAATTATATAATTAATTATATAGGTAATTTACGGAGCATGTAAAAGTTATGAAAATTGTAAGAATTTATATTCATGTCAAAATAAATTCATTAAATTAAATCAAAATAAATTAAAATCAAAATTCATGTCAAAATATAAAATACGTGCAATATAAATAATAAAATTGAATAATAATAATAATTTGTATGCAGCTGTATAGGGGCTTTGTCATTGTAATTAAAATTACATAAAATCATTATCCTTAAGGGCTTCCTCTATGCTATAATATGCTTTGTCGTGATTATTAGTTACATGATTATTAGTCGTGAAATATTAGTTACATAGCTTTAATTTGTAATATTTAAAAATAAATCTGTCTGGTGGTCAAATAGTGGTAGGCAGTGGTACCCAGTCTGCTGATCCGGGGTAGTACCATCACTTACAAGTATCATCAGCCAGAATATGGACATAGGCTTCCTCCTTAGAACTCCATAACCAGACCTGGAGTAAATGTCCACCTCGTTTTTATTTACAAATATTGTGGATGTGAAGGAAGCAAGGGAGTTGTGTAAGGATCGTGGTAAGTGGCGCTCCATTGTCTCTGCCTATCCCTGTGGAAAAAAGGCGTGACGATTTGATTTGATTTGTAACTTTACTATTCAAATTGAATATCATAAATAAAAGCTATGAAACATATATTTGCTTCGGCCGGGAATCGAACCTGGCTAAACACTACGCTACGCCTGTCGTCAAGTTGTATTGATTTCAAGGTTGAAAAAAATAGGAGAAAACCGTAAGTTGAAAAACCTTTATTTGACTATATATATTCCGGCATAGTGTCGGCACTCTCGGACCTTCTCTTCCTTACCATCAGGCGGGTCGAGGTCAGATGTCGAGTCACAATAAAAAAAAGATCCTAACTCAATTTAATTCCAAGTACAATAAACGAAAGCCCTGGGTTCGATTCCCGATCGGAGCAAATATTTGTTTCGGGTCTAGTTATAAAAGAGTGGTAGGCAGTAGTACTCAGTCTGCCAAGCCAAGCCCACTTACCGTGAAGTAATTTGGTCGCGTTACGGGATCAGCTTGCCGGTTCCATCTAGGCCGGCATAGTGGTTAGGATTGCTAACTGCTTTTTACGTTAGTTATCTTTAATTGAGATGCGATATCTGTCCTCGACCCACCTAATCATAAGCAAGAGGAGGCCGTCTTTACCCGGGGGTTCAAGGGGTGCGGTGCACCCGGGCGCAGAGTCCTAGGGAGCGCAAGCCGACCGCCATAGACTTCGATAGGTACCTACTACACTGAGACCATGCGAGCAGAGCCTTGACTTTTGCACCCCGGCGCTGAATATGCTTAAGACGGCCCTGTATACACACGTTGATATTTGTATCTGGATACAATAATTAGTTTTTCTGTATAATTAATTACTCTAACTCCTGTATATAGCTTTTCCAGTGCTGGATTAGCCACGTAGCTTGAGCTATAGCCACGTAGCTTGAGCAAATAATTTGCATGCCTTAAACGCGAAGCGCTTAGGCTATGCTTCACTTCCACCTGAAAATTTAAATCGATTTTAAAAGTGTTATCTCTATATTGGCCCATATTAAATCCAGAAAAGTTTATTTGTAACAGTTTAGTTTTATTTAATACCCTTAACTTGAGAACCTAAAGCAAACCAAGGGCCTCTTGTCTGAATTTGCTACAGTCCCCGCGATTGCTTAATCCGGCAGTTTTTCTTGTTACTTTTACTGATTGTTTGAAAAAGAAGCAAAAACGTGGCATCATCTATATCACGGAGAATGTTCCGATGAGCTCTTTAATCTTGTTCCCACCTCGTCTTTTAACTCCCGTAATACCCGCACTGGTCGGGGAAAGCATCCGCATTCTGTCGACCAAATCGGCAGTCGAACTAAAAAGTTCGGTGCGTCGTTTCTTTGCAGAACAATCGACAATTAGAATGTTATATCAGCCTCATCTCCATCCTATAACTGATTTGCCAGCCCATGTGTTCTATCCCTCCTATAACCTTGGATGCGTGAAGAAGCACTTTTGGCCGGCATAGTGACGGCGACTGAGGCAGCCGTGAACTAACTATTTTTTTTTTTTTTTATTGTGACTCGACATATGACAGCACCCCGCTTGATGTTAAGCCGAAGTGTGGTCTATGAATAAATGTCACTGCTACTACAATTCAATAACTGTGAGTAGCAATCACATCCACTATGCCGGCCTAGATGAAACCGGACACTTACAAGCTGATCCCGAACCGTCACCAAATCACTTCACGGTCTGTATACTTGTAAGTGGTGGTACTACCCAGGATCGGCAGACTGGGTACCACTGCCTACCACTCATGGATAACCAGACCCGAAGCAAATATCGATCTCTTTTTTTTATTAACAAATATATGCAATATTTAATATTATTTAATAATACAAATAAAAGCTATGAAACAAATATTTGTTCCGACCGGGACTTTACGCGCAACAAACCAATCGCTAAACCGTTTGTCCACGCCTGTCGTCGGTTTTCTCAGTCGTCTTGGACCTCCTCTTGTTAATCATCAGGCGGGTCGAGGTCAGATGTCGTGTCACAATAAAACAAAACTATATTAGTATCCTAATATAGACATGTAAAAAAATCGAGGACATTCTCAGAAAGCAGCTGTCCTTAGTGTTCATACATAACCAAAAGGCATATATAAAAAGATTTGTGCATGTGAAGAAAGCGAGATAGTTGTGTCAGGATCGTGGAAAATGATCGTCAGCCGCCGGCATAGTGACGGCGACTGAGGCAGCCGTGACTGACTCAGTTATTTTTAGTCGTCGTCACTCTTGGACCTCCTCTTGCGGGTCATCAGGCGGGTCGAGGTCAAATGTCGAGTCACAATAAAAAAAAGTGGTGCTCCGGCAGAGAAGCCTATCCCTGTAGGAATTAAGGCATGATATTAAAAATTTTGTTGATGTTATTCAAGAAATACAAGTTTTACAAGTAATTGCATGGCCTGTCACCTGTGTTTGTCCCGCCCAAACCTTTAAATCGAGCCTACGTCATGTGACAAAAGGACAATCATTCATTTTGGTTAGAACTTGGGCGTAATTGTATTAACAGTTGCATATACATTTTAAAATAGTTTAATGTACGAAGATTACAATGTATTTGGAATATATGCTTTATTTTGCATAGTTTAGGTGTGCGAAATTATCAAACTATAATTATGACAGTACAAAGCAGAACTGTTAATATGGCGTGTCTTTGTGATTGACAGACGATACAAAATCCATATGTTATTTTCCAAATAACTCAATTGCACAGCAATTAAAAGCAAAATTGTTATTAGATTTATCAATACAAGTATCGAGACTATTATTTATATATTTTTTCATCATTGGACATTACAAAAGTAGTACATAAAAGCCCAAAATGAATGATGTCCTTTCAAAGGAGTCTTGGAGAGAACACAAAGGAAAACGTTTCACGCCTAACTGTATAACAATTACACCAAGGCGACCGTGGTGTAGTGGTAGTGCAATGGTTACGTAGGTAACCCAAGAGCACAGGTTCAAAACCACTTGCCGGTACCAATGTATTTTGGCGACAGGCGTGCCGTATTGGCTACACACCAGTCCGTTATGCGGAATTACCGGATTTGATTCCCGGTCGGAGCAAATATTTGCCTCCAACTCTGATTGTCTAAGAGTTGTAGGGGCAGTGGAGCCCAGTCTGCCAATCCGGGGTAGTACCACCACTTACAAGTATACAGACCGTGGAGTGATTTAGTCGCGTTGCAAGAACCGCTTGTAAGTTGCCGGTTCCAACCGGCATAGTGGATATCACGGGTACTTACAGTTATTTAACTGTAGTAGCAGTCGCCTCTATTCATAGACCGCACTTCAGCTTAACATCATTCGGGGTGATGTCATAGCCACAATAAAAAATTTAAAAAAGAAATGTCAATTTGATTGATTGATTGATTGATTGGGAGTTTTGGCGGGCAACTGCAACTGACAGGACGCGCGATTTTGAATTATTTGGAAAGCTTGTGTATTTCATAAATATTAATGTGTAATAATGGTGGAATTGTTATCTAGTAATAATTTTTAAGTTGATCAAGTATTAACAAGTAATTTAAAGTTGTGAAACGTGTTTCTTCATGTTCCCTCCAAGACTCCTTCTGAAGTTTTAGTAAAGGCTTTCCGCCGCTTTACTAAAACGATCATCATCAACCTCACTCTCATCATCATCATCATTTGATGAATCACTCGCGTGGTTCATCTTCATCTTTACTTGACAATGTTTTAACATTGAACCATAATATATTTTTACTTTGACACTGGCAAGTTATATACTAAAGCCATAAACAAGAAGAAAGAAAGATTGATTGATTATTATATTGTTTACAATTTCTATTTAAAAAAATCGACTAGGTAATTTACATTTGCAAATACATACAATTAAATTACCCTAAAACTAGGGAATAAACTGTTGTTGCTAGAGCGAGATAGGTAATGCCAGAGAGGGACAGTCGCCCCTTCGTTTCTATTAATGATTCGCTAACCACACAATCACACATAGATTATAACATTGTATGTAAATATAACTACTAACTTACGTAAAATAAATATTATATAAATATCACTATAGACCCTCACAAACTTTAGAGGCGTTAGTGTAAAGTAATATAATTTTGGTACATTTATTTTTATTAGTCTAGAATATACTAGAAACGTCTTTAATGTTAAAAATAAGTATCAAAATACATAAAAATAGATATTAAATAAAATATAAACAAAAAAAGGATCTCTCAAAAACTAAATAAAGTCGTTTCGAATATTTATGCAATCTTGGTCCTTTTGTTGGAGTTTAAAATTAAAAAAAAAAGCTTTCGCGCCACTCAAGTTTGGATTATGAAAAAATATTTATATCAGTTAAAAATTACTCAATTTGATCCATTGCGTGTTTGAATAAATTAAACGTATTCAAAATTGGTTTAAAAACTGTAATGTATGGTGTATTGTGAGAAGTAGCCAGGGTTTAGGATTTCACGCGGAATGCAAGTTCGGGGAAAGGAGCGGAGTCGACCCTCGTCAATCGATACCAGAAAAAAACTTAAATATGTCTGCCGCTTCGAGCCGTCTGATAAATATTTCCTGGAACCACAAAGGAGTATACACACATTTTGTACAAGCTAAAATAAACTTTACTTACATGCAATAGAAAGGAAAATCTCACGCTCATGCTTATATTTCTTTGTGTGCAAACGTACCGTTACATATAAGCAAATGTAATAATAATATATCCGCCTCTTTCATGCTTACGGAAGAATTTAATAAGAGTAAAAGAAATAGATATATAGTGGTCGATGTAGCGTCGAACAAACCAATCTTTATCAGGGTCGGAGAACGAGTTCTTTATACAAATTATAAAGCCACCAATGAAGAACGCCTATGAATAGGATCCGACTATTGGTTATGTTGGCATTTACCAAAAAACCTGCAGACGCGTTACATTTTATCGCTTAACTGTCGCTCTCCATACAAAAATAAGGAGAATTCGTGTCGTTTCGGAAACTTAGTACAAGGCCCCCGTTCCCCCGATATAGCCGCGGTCGGAATACGCGAGCGATTCGTGGACCGTGCGTCGAACAGTCGGTTTGTCTGCAATGATGTTTTAAGTTATTTTATATCATTATTAATAGATATGGACGTTATATATGGTGGTAATGTCGTCGTGTGATGTTGATCTGTGATTGTGTTGTTATTGTATATCGAAATCATAAGTGTGTGTTGAATTATGACGAAAAATATGCGAAAATCAAAGTGTAATATTGTCGAAACGATTTTATGTTTACCTTACGAAAAGTAGTGATGTTTATCAAGTTTTTTTTATAACAACATGTGATTATAGTGTTGTGATATTGTTTAATTTCGATATCGTAAAACAAAATATACGAATTATTTTTATTGAACTGTGATTGGATGTGCAATTTTATGCTTTAAGGTATGGATTTAGAGTTCGTTTTCTTTCGTTTAGTTATTTTTGTTGCATGGGTTAGTTTCTCCGTCCTTTTTGTAAGCTGAGCGCCCTATGTATAAAAAAAACTTTTGTATTCTATTCATCGAAGCTGGGGGGCGCAATTTTTACATGAAGGGGTCTTTTTACCCTATTGTTAAAATGACAGATGGCGATTTATATTATGTCTGGGGAAGATTTTGTAATAAATTTTCGTTAAAACTCATGTATATAGTAATTTTAAGTAGATTTGCAAGCGCCATTTTAAATAAATATAAACATATACAAGTTTCTTTAATTATGGTTAGAAAGTAGATGTGAAGGAAGCAAGAGTTTTTAATAAATTTAATAGTATAATATGAAAAATTAAAATTAAAAATCACTAAAATCTCTGCACGCACTTATTAAAGGTTTAACAAAAAATGTGAAATTTAATTAATTAAATTCATTTATTTTAGTGCTAAACCACATAACGTTCTTAAACTGCTTTAGCACCGTCTAGTATTGTAAAGCTCATCCTATTATTTATTTACGTTCGTGTCGTTTTATTATCAATAAAATTTTGATAAAATTTATATTAAAATATTGCAAAAATCTGATAAGTCAAACTTGTGTAGAAGCATTGGTTACTAAGACTGGTTTTCACCCAGTCTTGTTATCCTAAGGCACAAAAGTAGAAGTCTAGTTCGAAGGCTAAATAACCCTGAATATCTCTATTTTTTCACAAGCAATTATAAACGTTAACCTTGCTAGCAATAAGTTGAGAATCTTCTGTAATTATTCCTTAAAGAATTGGGTTTATTATATGGCACATCAACCATAATGCCTTAGTAAAAAGGTTGAAAATGTAACGCTCATTATAAATAAAGTGCATGGGATTTTAAGCTTTATTGTCATATCAAACAGGGAATCAAATTGTCGTCTTGATTACCTTAAAAGAGGCAGAGTCACCATAAAGTGACTTAATTACGTTTGTAAATCACCTTAAAAGTTGCCGGTTCCACCTAGGCGGGCATAGTGGATGCGACTGCTACTTGCAGTTATTAAAATTGTAATAGCAGTAACATCCATTCATGGACCACATTGGAGTTTAACATCAGGCTGGGTGCTGTCATATGTTGAGTCACAATAAACAAAATGTGCCCAGGGCCTCCAATTGGTTAAAGACAGTCCGCCTATCACTCATTTCTCATTTATTAGATGTACAGTTATAGTTATGTGAGGGCTCATTTCCGCACTTGAAGTCCGCTTTGATTTCTTTTTGCGTTCTTTAACGGCTCCCCTTCCTCCTCCAGGTAGGCCAGGAGACCCTTCTCGTTCCTGCAGACCTCCGGAAGCATTCTCGCGTTGCCATGGACCTTCTGTCTTGCTTCAACCACTCCTTTACTCCTGCAACCCAAGGGTACATGTGCAGCTGTCTCCTCCTCATTCAGGGGAAAGGGGCTGTCTGATATATTGAGGTTGTACAGGTGCTTATTAAAACCACAGTGTCCCCTTATAGCACCTACCATTTATTAGATGTAACAAATTAATTGTGGCAACCATGGTCTAGTGGTTACTGTTATGTACAAGCTTGTTTCCGTACTTGAGTCCTCTGCAGCTTATGAGTTGTTTGTGCATTCTTCCTCTCAGTGGACCCACCAGATCTCCTCCAGGAAGGCCAGGAGACTCTTGTTGTTCCTGCAGACCTCCGAAAGCGTCCTCGCGTTGCCATGGAACTTCTGTCTCCTACTGCAACTCAAGAGCACATGCGCAGCGAGCACATCCTCCCCATTCAGGCAGCCAAATGTGGTAGTAAAATGGTCATGAAAACCAAGAAATCCCCTTTTAAAACCACTTGTCAGTACTAATATATCTTAAACATATGTCCTTCGGTTGTCTCATTTCTATAATACAAGAATATTTAGTAACTTACCTATAGTATATTGACGACAGGCGTGGACGAACGGTTTAGCGATTAGTTTGTTGCGCGTAAAGTCCCGGGTTCGATTCCCGGTCGAAGCCAATATTTGTTTTATAGCTTTTATTTGTAATATTTAATAACATTAAATATTGCAAATATTTGTTAATAAAAAAAAATAGGTGGATATTTGCTCCGGGTCTGGTTATCAAAGAGTGGCAAGCAGTGGTACCCAGTCTGCCGATCCGGGGTAGTACCACCACTTACAAGTATACAGACCGTGAAGTGATTTGGTCACGTTCGGGATCAGCTTGTAAGTTGCCGGTTTCAACTAGGCCGGCATAGTGGATGTGATTGCTACTGACAGTTATTGGATTGTAGTAGCAGTGACATTCATTCATGGACACACTTCGGCTTAACATCAAGCGTGTTGCTGTCATATGTCGAGTCAGGTAGGTAGGTATACGAAGTTTCAGGTTCTGCAAATTAGTGGCATAGGGTCGCTTTGCATTAGGTGGTCTAAACTTACCGGAGCCAACCAGGAAGGTCAAGAGACCCTTTACATTCCTGCAGACCCCTGGGATGGACCTCAATCTATTAAGACACCTTTTTCTAGTTTCTTTCATGTTGTCGCATGACTGTTTCCTCAACCTCCAAGCAAGAAAGTCCATGATATTAATATTCGTTTAGTACCTTGGTGTATAAACAAGCGATAGGCGTGGCGTAGTGGTGTTCTACCAGTCTGTTACACAGGTGTCCCGGGTTCGATACCCCGAAAAAATTGTTTCATAACTTTAATTTGTAATATTTATAAATATTTGTTAAGAAAAAAAGGGGCAGATATTTGCTCAGGGTCTGGTTGTCAAAGAGTGGTAGGCAGTGGTACCCAGTCTGCCGATCCGGGTTAGAACCACCAATTACAAATGTACAGACCGTAAAATCGCGTTTTAAAATTTGCTTTTAATTTGCCAGTTCCAACTAGGCCGGCATAGTGGATTTGACTGCTACTTGTGGTTATTTAACTGTAGTAGCAGTCACCGCACTCCAGCTTAACACTAGGCGGGGTGCTGTCATATGTCGAGTCACAATAAAACACAATAAGCAATTAACATACATAGTTTATTTTTATTTTTTACATAGAACCCCGCGTTGTTGACGTTTTGGACGCGCCATCTTGATGTGGGCGTCTATACTACTTGCATAACATGTTTACATTTTTATACTAAACTACTAAAGTGCTTGTATAATAGAAACACTTCGACCAAAGTACATAGTATATCAAAGATACATTAATACCGCCAATTTTAAATGCGGGATCTTGGTTTGCGTGACAATTGAATACCACTATAATTACCACTGTCGCCTTAAAAAGAAATAAAACAATACTTTTTGAAAATAAGTTTTCGAAGTATAAAGGGTAGGCAGACAGTATTGGTCATATGCCAAGTCTGCCGATACTGTTTGTTTGTAGTTTTTTTTATATATAATTGTGACACGACATCAGACCTCGACCCGCTTGCTGATAAGCAAGAGGAGGTGCAAGAGTGATGACGACTGAGAAAACCGAGTTTGTTCACAGCTGCCTCAGTCGCCGACACTATGCCGACGAATATAGTGCTGTTTGTTTTCCCGAATAGATCAATCAATCAAATTGTCAGGCTTTTTCCCACAGGGATAGGCAGAGACAATGGAGCGCCACTTGCCACGATCCTGACACAACTTCCTCGCTTCCCTCACATTCACAATCTTCATACTAGCTCTACGGTTATATGGTCACTGGGCAACCTAGCTTTCTTGAGGATGTCTCCAATTTGGTCGGAAAACACCCTCCTCGTTTAACGCATCCATCCTAATCAGATTTATAAGTTCCTTTCGTGAATCTACTCTTAATCATCCGTTAAATACCTAGGTAAAGGTGTTTAAAATCGACTTTTAATCAATCAATCAATCAAATTGTCACGCCTTTTTCACACTTTCAGTCATTTTGCAACTTAATTTGCGACTGCAGACTGCAGGAAAAACTGCGATTGCAATTATTTATCAATTTCATACAGATTTATACAAATAATGCGGTCTGCAGTCTGCGGTCTTCAGTCGCCATCGTAACAAGCGAAAGCTGATACGAATACATGATCATAACCACAATGTGCAGCAAGAAGTGACGTACTAACTTTTCTATTAAGAATTATAGACTTTATTACCTAAGCAATAAGGTTTAATTTATTAATATGAAGTTAAAAAAGAGGGTAGTTTACTGTTAAAGGGGTTATATAAAAAACCTATAATAGCTTATTTCCTTATTTTATCAAATCGCAACCCTTTTTTTATTGTGACTCGACATGTGACAGCACCTTGCTTAGGTAGAATGCAGTCCATGGGTTCATGAATGTCAGCGACTGTAGCAGTAATAGCGGTCGCATCCACTATGCCGGCCTATTTGGAACCAGCGACTTACAAGCCTTTTTTATTGTGACTCGACATCTGACCCCGACCCGCCTGATGATAAGCAAGAGGAGATCCAAGAGTGTCGACTGTGGAAACCGAGTCTTCACGGTTGTCCCAGTCGCCGGCACTATGCCGGCCAAAGATGCTTCTTCACTTGATGGATCCAAGGTTATAGGATAAAGAGAATAGATGGGCTGGTAAAGCTGATTTCGAAACGCAACTAAATCACTTCACGGTCTGTATACTTGTAAGTGGTGGTGCTACCCTGGATCGCAGACTTACTACGACTGTAGAACTAGTTCTGAAATTAACTAAAAAATATAAAAAAACAAATAATACAAAATCAAGGTCAGACATTGAGTCTATATAAAACAAAAAAATAGGAAAACATAAGAAATTATTAAATCAATCAATCAAATTGTCACGCCATTTCCCATGGGTATAAGCAGAGACAAAAGAGCGCCACTTGTCACGATCCTGACACAACTCCCTAGCTTCCCTCACATTCACAATTCTCTTCATATAAGCTCTAGGTTAAGGCAATAGGTAACCCAACTTTCTTTTCTTCATTTTGTAAATTTATAAAAAAATATCATTTACAAAATGTTTGATACGGTTAAAGAACAGAGAAAGCTCTGTTCTTTAACCGTTTTGTTTCTATTATACAAGCACGTTTAGTAGATTAGTATAAAAAATTGTGTGTCCCAATAAAATAAAAAATAAATAAAAAACATAAGAAATAATAAAAGAATAAGAAATACAAAGTTTTTTTTAAATAAAAGCTCTTACATTTATAAGGGTTGCTTTCCCCTCCCCTATGCGTACATCAATAGCCCAGGGTTGCCATATCTATATGTGAAAACCAGGACTTGTATTTTCTTAGATTTTGTGCGAACATTGATTAATGAATTAAACAAATTTTATTATTATCATCAGCCTATCGAACGACAAGATGCCAGTTGCATCCACCGGACTTTCACTATGTCGTCAGTCCACCTAGTGGGAGGCCTACCTACGCTGTGTCTTTCGGTTCGTTGTCTCCACCCTACAACATTTCTTCCCCATCTTTGCGCGATAGAATCCGGAACAAATTTTATGCGGCTTAGTATCGCGTTTATTTTTGGTTTTTGATTTTACAATTTTTTAATTATTCCGACGTTTTAAGAGCTTTGCGGCCATTGTGTTAACGGTCTCTTTGGAATCAAGAAGAAGACAAATGTTTTCTATTTTGCCAAAAATAGAATTCAAAATAAAGAAAGAAAGCTAGGTTGCCTAGTGCTCATGACCATAGAGCTTGTATAAAGAGAATTGTGAATGTGAAGGAAGCGAGGGAGTAGTGTCAGGATCGTGGCAAGTGGTGCTCCATTGTCTCTGCCTATCCCTGTGGGAAAAAGGCGTTTTTTTGTGTCCATGTCGGATAACAGCACCCTGTATGATGTTAATCTGAAGTGTGGTCCATAAATAAAAATCACTGCTACTATAATTCAATAACTGTAAGTAGCAATCACATATACTATGCCGGCCTAATCGAAACCGGCAACTTACAAGCTGATTCCGAAACACGACTAAATCACTTCACGGTCTGTATACTTGTAAGTGGTGGTACTATCCCGGATCGGCAGACTTGGTAACCCTGCCCACCAATCTTTAAGTTTTTAATAAAGTGTTTACTTTTATTAAATGATAGAATAAGTAATCATAAAATAAATTGTAAAAAAACACAGAGAGGTTACGCAAACCTCTCGGCACGGGTTCAAAACCAATAGCCGGTACCAATATATCTTTCATATGTGTGCTTTGGTAGCTTAGTAAAGAAATGTAAATAAATAAAAATAAAAAAAGACCGTGCACTGACTTAGTCGCTTGTAAGTTGCCGTTTCCAACTAGTCCGGCATAGTGGAAGTGACTGCTACTTACAGTTATTTAACTTTAAGTAGCAGTTGTTACCTCCATTCATGGAACGCACTCTAGCTTAACATCAGGCGGGGTGTCGATCACTTTTTTTTTTAAACATGTCCTGGGGAAACCGCGACGGCTGGTTACATTACAATCGCCTCAGGGGTATTGGGTTCAGTCCTGGCGTCTTACGTAAGCTTAGAAGGGTCGCTGATATGTTCTCAGATTCACTGCGTATGTGTACTCCATTTTATGTAGCGAAAGGTGTTCAAAATAATCAATAAATCCATCAAAGACCATGGAGCGTCACTTGCCACGACCCTGACAGTTTATCTGGCGACTGAGAATTTCATGCTTAAATAATTTTATGCTCAAAAATTTTTGTACCTAAAGATTTTTATGCTCAAAAAAATTCAATGCTTAAAGTATAGCATGCTTAAAGAATTTTATGCTCACACGCATTTTAGGCGATGGCTGACAACTTTTTTTCCTTTGCTTATGCGAAAACGGCTATCATTATTATTGTGACTCGACACATGACAGCACCCCGTCTGTCATGTGGGGCTCAATTACTGTAAATAGAAAACCTAGTTGGAACCGGAAAAATACAACCATAAAATGAAACGGTTTTTTAGGATTGTGAGAATTGTGAATGTGAAGGATACGAGGGAGTTGTGTCAGGATCGTGGCAAGCGGCGCTCCATTGTCTCTGCCTATCCCTGTGGGATAAATTCGTGACAATTTGATTGATTGTTTTTTCAGGCGCTCGTGGACCTCCCCTTGTCTACCATCAGGCAAGTCGATGCCAGATGTCCATTATCTTTGCTTATCCTTGATTGATAACCCTAGCATCCTTCTGCTGCGCTGCTTCCTTATTACGTTTCAACTATCAATCAAATTGTCACGCCTTTTTTCCACAGGGATAGGCAGAGACAATAGAGCGCCACTTAGCACGATCCTTACACAACTTCCTTGCTTCCTTCACATCCACAATACTCTTCATACAGGCTCTGTGAATATGGGCACTAGGCAACCTAGCTTACTTAAGCTTTTTTTCTTCTAGCATTTCTATGTGCCCTAACCATCGAAGCATTCCTTTGTCAATCCTTGTCACTACATCTTCTTTCAAACCACGTCTATCACGCATAGCACATCCTTATTCTATCCGCTATCATCACTCCACATACACTCCTTAACGACCTCATTTCTACAGCGTTAATTCTCCTCTCATGCTTCTTCTGCCACACCCAACCTTTACTTCCATACATTAATGTAGGAACAAGCACCGCTTTCAATCAAATTTAAAAATATTTATTTAATTCCAGTTATGAAATAAATGGGTAAACATGGACAATCGTCAACAATCACCAGCTCCTCAGCAGCAGGCACAAATGATCATGTGCCCAGTGCGAGTCATGTACGATACACAAGTGTTGATGCCACCAGGTATGTTGCTCCTCGTTTACCTGCATCTGCTCCCCGTTAATTTACATCTGTTTCCAGTTTAACTACATCTGCTCCTAGTTTAATTATATCTGCTCCTAGTTTACCTACACCTGTTCCCAGTTTAACTGTATCTGTTCTCAGTTTAACTACATCTGCTCACTGTTTAACGACACCTGCTCCCTGTTTAACTACATCTGCTCCCAGTTTAATTACATCTGCCCCCAGTTTAACTACCCCTGCTCCCAGTTTAACGATATCTGCTCCCTGTTTAACTGTATCTGCTCTCTGTTTAACGATATTTGCTCCCTGTTTACCTGCATCTTCATTCAGTTTAACTATATCTGCTCCTTGTTTGACTAGATCTGTTCTCAGTTTAATTTCATCTGCTGCCTAATTAACAACATCTGCTCACTGTTTAACTAAATCTTGCCATATAGTCATTTGGGATATGTAATATGTCTGGTAGAGTCATAACAGATGCTGAAATGTTGGTGCCACAAACCTGTTTACCTGTTTCAGAATATTGCTTCTCGTTTACCTGTATCTGCTCTCCATTAATTTATATCTGCTCCCCTCTAAATTGCATCTGTTCCCCGCTAAATTGTATTTGCTCCGCGTTTAACTACATTTTGCAGTTAAACTCAATCACCTTATAATATTCATTATACGAGTATAATATTGGGTAGTCGACCGAATATGATCGCCAAATTGGTGATAAGGCCATTTAAGGCCGCCTTTTGTGTATTTTACCATATATATTTTGTTTTAGGCTAAAATTTACACAACAAAGAGTAAAATTTATCTATCTATCCAATGATATAAACGGATTAGATACGTCACCTACACGAGTTTTAGTGTTTGCAAATAGCACGAGTTAGATAGGACGGAATGATAGTTATTAAGAGCGAAAAAGAGACAAATAAATATATGTTGCTCTGCATCGGGACACTGCGTTCCGGTTTGCATAGCATAGTTTCAACATGCCTTGTTTTGAGCTAGTATAACATATCTTCGTCTTTTCTTAATACATCATTGTTTCTATCCCATTTCCTCCATATTATATCTGTCATAGTGCATTATTAACCTATTCCTCGTTCACAGGCGAGCAACAGAACCAAATGATCTACATACCACAGAATCCGATGCCATGGAACAACCAGCAGATGCCGTCGATGCCGCAGATGCCCCAGAACCAAGTGGTCTATATACAACAGTTGCCGCCGCAGTTAAATCAATTAAATCAGGTATTTTGTTGCCTATAAAAATACTCTGCGGATGGAATAAGGAATTGCACCTTTCGCGATAGATGTGTTTTAAAAGAAGATATAGTGACAAGGATTGACAAAGGGATGCTTCGATGGTTTGGGCACATGGAAAGGATGAGTGAAAGTAGATTGACGAAAGGAATTTTTAAATCTGAGGGTGTTCTCCAACCAAATCGGAGACATTGTTATAAAAGCTGGGTTGCTTAGTGCCCATAACCGAAGTGCTTGTATGAAGAGAATTGTGGATGTAAGGGAAGCGAGGGAGTTGTGTGAAAAAGGCGTAACAATTTGATTGATTGTTGTATATTAAAAAAACTTAAAGTCGCTTAGGGGGCAATGGAGAAAGCTATGCTTGGAGTATCTTTGCGCGACAGAATCCGGAACGAGGATATTCGCCAAACAACCAAGTTAGTTCATGGCTGCCTCAGTCGCCGTCACGGCCGCATCGCTTGAAGGATCCAAGGTTATAGGATGGAGAGAACACATGGGCTGGCTAAGCATTCCACTTGTCGATTGTTCTACAAAGAAAGGACGCACCGAACTTATCTCTATCTCTCTCTCTCTCTCCAGGTGGTTACTCAGCCGCAGATGAACCAACAAATGTTTCAAATGCCAACTCTACAACAACATCAACAGATGTATATGCCGCAACAAATTATGCCGACACAAGTTGTTAACAACAATATGCCAGTCACAGTTTTGACACAAAATCAGGATGGTCAGGTGAGAATGTAGATGTATAATAATCGCCGCGGAAGAGCTGGCAGGCCGACCGCTTAACTCAATGACAATAAGAATGGGCTTTGTTTTGACAGTTTTAGGTTTTTTTTATTTAAATTTCTGTACTAAGCTACTAAAGTGCTTGTATCATAGAAACAGGACAACCAAAGTACATATATCAAAGATACATTGGTACCGGTCTCGAACTCGTCTCTCGGTGACGAAAGATGGGACGATCTCAAATTTTTTCGAACTGAATTAGGTCGATTTGGAAATATGGATAACCCGATTTCTATGAAGAGAAGATCGTGGCAAGTGGCGCACCATTTTCTCTGCCTATCCCTGTGAAAAAAGGCATGACAATTTAATTGACTGATTGATATAATTCACAATGAAGAATTAAATGATAATATGTATAAAAAAATGAGTATGAGTTGAAATAAAATTGAATTCCTAAATTACAGATAATAAGACAACAGATCCTACAACAGAACATCCCGCAATTACAACAAAACCTAGTGAATCAAGTGCAGCAGAACCAAAACATCGTTTACCAGCAAACGCAACAACAGAACATCAAAGTTAATGATGCAAATCAACAATTAGTTCAGAATATACAACATCAGATGATCCAACCTAGAGGGCAGACCCAAATCCTACAGAACAACATGAAAGATTTAGTTAGATTCTCCAATCCTAGAATACCTAATAATGTAACATATAGACCACAGGTAAATCAACAAATTCAAAGACCAATAAATCAAATTCAACAAATCCAAGCGATGGTAGACAATAATAATCAAAGACCGAATTTAATACAACCTAATTATGTAATGAATCGACCACCTGTAATGAGGGATTCGGGTATACAAGCGAATGTACCTAGAGATCAGAAAAACTTTCCCAAAAAGCAGGAACGGAAACCCGAAAAGAAACCTGAGCCACCGAGAAATGTACCTAACAATCAAATGCAAAATAATGATATACAAAAAACTCAACCAGTTCAGCAAATACAGCAAGTCCAACAAATACAGCAAGTCCAACAAATTCAACCACAAATTCAACCTCAAATTATTAACCAACAACAAATTTTGAATAACCACCAATACACAACTATGTTAAGGCCAACTTACGTCCAGCAAATACAAGGACAGAATCCCCAAAACATGCAAAATCAAATGGTCATATGTAATCAAACTTTAATACCACGACCTGTCCTCAATACAGTACAAACTGACCAACGACTGACACAGGATGGTCTAAAAATAAGACCGGCAATGCAAATAATACCAACGAATCCAAGTTTTGGTAGTACATACATGTATCCACTTTCTATGCAAGCGAAATCTACATTGACGATACATCCTGTAGAAAGCAAGCCTCCGCCGACTCCTCCGCGGACACAGGAAGTCCAAAGGCCTCAGGAAGCTCCGAAAGTTTCAGAGAGCCCTAGACCCCAAGAAGCTCCGAGACCTCAAGAAGTTCCGAGACCTCAAGAAGCTCTGAGACCCCAAGAAGCTCCGAGACCCCAAGAAGCTCCGAGACCCCAAGAAGCTCCGAGACCCCAAGAAGCACCAAGAGTTCCAGAATCTCAAAAACAACAAGAAGCCCCAAAACCAGTAAAAAGTTCTTTAACAATAACACCAACCAGCGTTAATGTAAAGAAAATACACAATTTAGTAAATAAAATTGATGAGAATAAGACGAGTACGAGCACAAGTACTGAACATAGAAATGAAGCACCGAAACTAGTATCGGAAGCTACACAAGTACGGACGCCGAGTTCTCCTAAAGCTAGAGAGAGTATATATCCCCAAGCTAGGAATAGATCTATAGGATTATCTATGCCGAATATAAATCAAGATTTTAAAGTACCTAGTTCACCACAACTAGTTAAAAGACCAAACGAACAAGAAATAGTTACAGAGGTTAAAAAAGTGAAAATAGACGAGGTAAAACCTGCAGAACCAGCTGTAGTCAATAGGGAAACTAACACTCCAGAACTAAAGAATAATACAGAGACTGAAGCAAACAAACCGAATACGTTCAAATTAAACTTCTACACAGAAGTGAAGGTATTAGAAGAGGACAAAGGAGTGCAAACCTCAGCGATAATACCAGAGCCGGAACCACCAAAACTGGAGGAGACTAAAGTTGAAACTGTAAAAGAAGAGAATGAAGTAAAGAATGAAATGGAAGTGGACAAAGTTGAGAAAAAAGAAGAGAAAGAACCGAAAACAGAGGTTAAAACAGAGAATAAGAACGAAGAAATATCTTTTAAGTCGCAGTTGAAGCATGGTAATATATGGAACGTCAATAATGACTCAAATGGCTTCATTCTAACCCATGTTCTGGATGGATTTGTTATACAAGAATCTAATCAAGCCTTTCCTGTAAGTATTGGTTTTTATGCTAGCATGACATCTTTGTAGGAATATCGAAAAGTAAGATGCTTTACCAGCCCATATGTTCTCTCCGATCTTGGATCCTTCAAGCGAGGCGTGAAGAAGCACCTATGGCCGGCATAGTGAGGGCGACTGGGGCAACAGTAAAGACTCTGTTTTTACAGTCGTCGGCACTCTTGGACCCCTCTTGGAGTCACAATAATAAAAAAACACGGCACCCCGCCTGATGTTAAACTGGCGTGCGGTCTATGAATAGAGGCGACTGCAATAAAAAAATATTAGTACCGGTTTTAAACCGGGAATTTCTGGTTTGTGTTTTAGGTCAAATATTTTTTTGTGACAAAACATATGACAGCACCCAGCTTGATGTTAAGCTCGTGTGTGGTCCATGAATGGATGTCATTTTAATAACTGTAAGTAGCAGTCACATCTACTATGCCGGCCTAGTCGTAACCCGCAACTTACAAGCTGATCCCGTAACGCGACTAAATCACTTCACGGTCTGTATACAGACTGGGTAATTAAACGTTATATAATATTTATTTATATTCTAGATAAGAAAACCTCTACAAGAGCGTCCACCTCCAAATAGAACAGTTAATTTCAACCTAAGACAAGAATTCAAAGACAATATGCAAAATAATAATAAAAAAAATCATGACGACAGTAAAATGACGAGAAGTGACTTAGAGAATGACTCAGAAGAAGTTACAGAAGGTAAGTTAATTTTTTATTGTGATTCGACATATGACAACACCCAGCTTGATATTAAGCTCGAGTGTGGTCCATGAATCGTAGCCACAACCATTTTAATAACTGTAGGACTGTCGACTGTCGTAGGCATGGACGAACGGTTTAGCGATTGGTTTGTTGCGCGTAAAGTCCCGGGTTCGATCCCCGGTCGGAGTAAATATTTGTTTTATAGCTTTTATTTGTAATATTTAATATTGCAAATATTTGTTAATAAAAAAAGGAGATGGATATTTGCTTCGGGTCTGGTTATCAAAGAGTGGTAGGCAGTGGTACCCATCTGCCGATCCGGGGTATTACCACCACAAGTATACAGACCGTGAAGTGATTTGGTCACGTTTTGGGATCTGCTTGTAAGTTGCCGGTTTAATCTAGGCCGGCATAGTGGATGTGATTGCTACTAACAGTTATTGAATTGTAGAAGCAGTGACATTCATTCATGGACTACACTTCAGCTTAACATCAAGCGGGTTGCGATCACATGTCGAGTCACAATAAAAAAAAAGTAGCAGTCGCATCCACTATGCCGGCCTAGTTTTAACCGGCAACTTACAAGCTGATCCCGAAACGCGACTAAATCACTAAATTTCAAGGCACACCAGGTTTCTGGTTGTCCAAGAGTGGTAGGCAGTGGCGCCCAGCCGATCCTGGGTAGTACCACCCAAAGATGGGACGATCTCAATTTTCTTCGAACCGAGTTAGGGCGATTTAAAAATATGGATAAGCCGATTTGCAAACCAAACGGATGAATTCGATTCAAGAAAACTGGGTTGCTTAGAGCTTGTATGTATTATATGAAGAGAATTGTGGATGTGAGGGAAGCAAGGGAATTGTGTCAGGATCGTGGAAAGTGGCGCTATATTGTATCTGCTTATCGCTTCGGAAAAAAGCATGGTAATTGATTGATTGATTGTTTTATTTTTACAGAAAACCCGTTCTCAACAATTGATCCGAAATCAGTCAAATCATGGCAGGTTAGTATTTTCATTGTGATAGATATAATCCAGTTCACAGACCGTGAAGTGACTTAGTCGCGTATCGGGATCAGCCTAAAAGTTGCCGATACTTATTGAACTGTAAGTAGCAGTCACATACATTAATGGATCACACTCTAGCTTAACATCAAGCAGGATGCTGTTATATGTCAAGCCACAATTAATAAACTAAGTTAAAACTCATAAATAAATATCAATCAATCACACTTCTTAGGCAGAGACAATGGAGACGCCACTTGCCACGATCCTGACACAACTCTCTCGCTTTACGTTCACAATTCTCTTCAAACAAGCTCGTATTATGCGCTAAATAAATAAATACTCATAAAATAAATTATAGTAAATGATAGGTTCGCGTAAAGTCGACCGTGGTGTAGTGGCAGTGCAATAATTACGCAAACCGAGAGCACGGGTTCAAAACCACTTCTCGGTACCTATGTATCCTTGATATAATATGTAATTTGGTTGTCCTGTTTCTATGATATAGACTTTAGTATAGAAAAGTAAAAAATAAAATATATTTTTTTTAATTTCAGACTGACCAACTAATCAAATATTTAATCAATTTCGGATGGAACGACACGGCTGCGCTATTTCAAGAACAAGAAATGGATGGAGAATCCTTATTTTTATGTACAGCTACTCAGTTAGTCGCTATAGGAGTCAACGAAGAGCGTGCTAACCTAATTTGCTCCTACATACGTGGGAAATAAGGTTTAAATTTAAGAAATCTAATCGCAACAAAATGTCGAGGAAATTATTTTGAAAAGAAATCAACAAGGAACAAGAAATGTATAGAGAATCTTATAAAAAAATCGGACGAAATTAATATCAATAACGGACAGGCGTGGACGAGCGATTGGTTTGTTGCACGTAAAGTCCCGGGTTCGATTCCCAGCCGGAGCAAATATTTGTTTCAAAGCTTTTATTTGTAATATTTATTAATAAAAAAAGAGCTGGATATTTGCTTCGGGTCTGGTTATCAAAGAGTGGTAGGTAGTGGTACCCAGTTTGACGAACCGGGGTGATTTGGTCACGTTTCGGGGTCAGCTTGTAAGTTGCCGGTTCCATCTAGGCCGGCATAGTGGATGTTATTGCTACTCACAGTTATTGAATTGTGGTAGCAGTGACCATCATTCATGGACCACACTTCGGCTTAATATCAAGCGGGGTGCTGTCATATGTCATGTCACAATAAAAAAAAAGGAGAGAATCCTATATTGAATAAACTAGTGTAGACGCAGCGTAGGTAGGCCTCCCACTAGCCTGACGACATAATAAAAGTCACGAATAACCGGTGGATGTAACTGGCATCTTGTCGTTCGAAATGGCCTTCTAAGGGAGGCCTATGTTTAGCAGTGGATGCCTTCTGTCTGATGATGATGATACTCTAGACTGCATGGTAGCGATGACTGGGTTTCTTCAGTCGTCGCCGATTTTATTTAATTCTATACTAAGCTACTAAAGTGCTTGTATCATAGCATCTTCTTGATTACTATTAAGCAAGACGAGGTTGAAGTATTTTCATATAAAAAACCTCCGGTTAACAATTTTGTACAGACAGACTGTGAAAAGCAATAAAGAGATGTTAACTTGGTAGCGCCATCTAGAGGCGCTCGCCGTAACTAATACAGTGATAATTTTATAAGATCAAAAAATGGATGGAGACTCCTTATTTATTTGTTATTTGCCTTATACTAAGAATATGGAAATAATAGAATCTGCGCTAAAATAAGAACTAATTCAGTGTTATTTATTTCGTTTATACTATGTTTATACCACGTGTGACTGATAGAGACAACTACTTGTACTTCAATTGCTTTCTTTCAAAGGTTGTCACTGATTTTTTTACAACCGCTTGTAATTGTGGTTGACTTTTGATACTGCCTAATTAAAAGTCACGTGGTAGTAGGAGTAGCGGCATAATTGTTCCGTCATCCTTTTTTGAAGTATTTTAATGTTATTTGTTAATCTGTTAAATGAGGTTGTCAAATGATCATCAAAACTAGTGACAACCTTCTAAAATACGAATGTAAAAATGTATATTCATCTCCTTCTGACTTCTTTAAATGCCATAATTGAAAATAGTATAAACGCTTGTATTTTCTAGCTATTTTAGGGCTCTTTCTATTTCTTAAGTCCAATTTCTTCGACCTTATAAGGTTAAAATGACAAGACAAAAAAATATGACTTGAACCAATATCGACTTTTTGTGAATGACAAAAGGCTCAGTATCTAGTATACTTTTTTTAATCAAATGATTTATTATTGCAGACTTTAAAAAATCTATTTGTATAGCAATATCACTCGAATTTAGACTTAAGTGCTTAAGACATAAAGATGACAATCGTTGGTGATATATGTAAAAATTGTGGCTAGGTATGATCTGAATTTAAAAAGTGCCTAATTATTAAGTAAAATTTATTACTTTGTTTTAAATAACTGCTTTGTCAGAAATACTAATGTTCTATGGCTTAATGAACAAATATTATGCGGCTTACTATCGCGTTTATTTTGGTTATGATTTTACATTTTTTTATTATTCCGACATTTCGAGAGCTTTGCAGCCATCGTGGTCACGGAGAGACTGAGGGGTTGGTCGTCCTATTGGAATAATAAAAAAAAAATTAAAATCTAAACCAAAATAAACGCGATAGTAAGCCGCATAAAATTTGTTTAATTCATTAATGAATGTTGGTTCTATGGCGTATTATTTTATCCTAGGACTAAGGGAAAAATGTAAATCGGGGGTACAAAATGTACAAACCGTGAAGTGACTCAATTGTGTTTCGGAGTCAGGATAAAAGTTGCTGTTTCAACTAGGCTGGCATAGTAGATGCGACTGGTACTTTCCAATCCAGCTTAACATCAGTGGGAGGGTTGTCATATGTTGGGCCACAATAGATAAAAGTTACCATGTCAAATCACTAATTAAAGGACATCATTAATTTTAGGCTATTTTTGTACTACTTTTATGATGCCCAATATTGAAATATATGGATAAATAAATGGATGCCAATATTGAGTAAATGGTAGTTTCGATACTTGTATTGATAAAACTAATAACAATTTTACTTTTAATTGCTGTGCGTTTGAGTTATTTGGAAAATAAGATCTCTCTCAATCACGTAGACACGCCATATTGACAGTTCTACTTTGAACTGTCATAATTATAGTTTGATAATTTTTCACACCTTAACTATGCAAAATAAAGTCCCCATATAAAATGAATGATGTCCTTTGTTAAATATTTTTAGTCTGACAAGTCGTGGCAGAAAAAAATAATTATAATGCTTCACATGGCAACACACATCTGTCAAACGATGTATAAAGCGAAGTAACAATTTTGATACTTGATATTTTTATTTGTGTATCTGGCTTTTTATGGTCTTTTTTGTCCGTTTATTTATCCCAAACATCAAATGAACAGCTGAAACTATTTTAATTTACCGCAGTTTTCTTGTGCCACGACTCACGGCCAGACTATAATGTTTTATAGCTCGGATATACACGGCCTATAATAATTAAAACATAAAATTTCGAACGTCAGCTCATATGTCAAATTGCAGACTGTGCACAGACCGAGTAACGCGATAAAATGTTGCTCTCGATAAATAATGTAAAAAGTAAAAAATGCATTTTTTTGTAAAAAGCACATTTGCCTGAGATAACTGACTCTATTTTTTCAGTTGTCGACGCTTGTCTCGAATTGCCTGATAGTCTGCTTATTATCAGGCAAGTCGAAGTCTAATGTCGCGTCACAATAAGTTGCACTGGGAACCTAGGGTCAACGCCTCAGGCTAAGAATTCACGGTGCGATTTTGTTTTGGCGTCAGTGTCTCCGATTGCATCGTAAGTTCCAAAAGTCCCAACGTGGGTGGGATCCACGCCTCACAGGGGGGCAATTTAAAAATAGACTCGACACGACTTTTACCCTTTTACTTTGGGTTATTTAAATGCAATGCTAGATATCGGTGACAAATTTAACAAAAAAAGGCGAATTCTTAAGAAAAAATGCTTAATATTCATGAAATAATCATTAATATTTCTTAAGGGGACAAAACAATTTTTAAAGGTGAAAAATTATGTATGGGGGGCATAAACATTTTAAAAATGTTAAGGTGGGGCATGGCCTAAAAAAGGTTGGGGAAACACTGTTCTCGGCAGTCGTGCCTGAAATCTGTGCGGCACCAAATCGCACCGTGAGTTTTAAGCCTAAGAGTTCTTTTAACAAATCAAAACTCTTTTACCGCCATTTGTATAGTGTTCTATTTTAGCTTCTATTCTCCATTATTGGCCCGAATATTCGCTCTAATATTCTCTTCTCCACGACACAGCTCTTCTCTGACGATAGGCGTGGCACATTTGTTTGTGCACTAGTTTGTTACGCGTAAAGTCCCGGGTTCTGTTCCCGGTTGGAGCGAAAATTTGTTAATAAAATAATATGCGGACATTTGCTCCGGGTCTGGTTATTAAAGAGTGGTGGCCAGTGATACTAGCAAGTGATTTTGAACCCGTGCTCTTGGTTTGCGTACCCATCGCCAGTACACCGCGGTCATTATGTAGAGTTATCAACTATGGTTATTTTTCCGCTCTCGTTTAGTCGGCATAGTGGCGTCGACTGATGCAATGTAAGGATTTTATTAGTCGCCTGTGCTCTGGAACCTTTCCTTGCTTACTATTAGGCAAGTCGACTTCAGATGTCGCGTCTTAATTTAAGAACTGACGTTAATGACGTTTTCACAAGATGGCGGCGTTAGTTCTGCTTTTAACCACGTAGTGATTCTTGTCGCTCTGTACCATCTAATCCGGAATTGCGTTTTTAGGGGTCGGTTCTTGAATGTGAAACTATATATTATGTAAATTATTATACAGTATTCGAGAATTTCTTTGGCCGGCATAGTGGCGGCGACTGAGGCAGCCGTGAACTTACTCTGTTTTTTCAGACGTCGTCACTCTTTTGACCTCCTCTTGCTTATCATCAGGTGGGTTGCGGTTAGATGTCGTGTCACAATAAAAAAAAATTGTGGCGTTCAGGTATATACGTTATTTCCTGTAGCTTTATGAGCTACATTGTAACGCCACCATCGGAATCCTGCCGATGTGACCATAATGAATCTATTCGTTTTTTTAGTATTACTGGATAAAATAATTACTTAATTATTTTATCCAGTAATACTGTGGGCTATCAAAAGTAAAATGAACATATCGTTTCGTTATTACAAAACTGGATAAAATGATGTGTTATAAATAGGTTGAAATGCCCTAAAATATCGTAATTAATTCATAATTGATTTAGCGTGTACTGTACGCTTAAAGTTGTCTGAAACCATTTTTAAACGCGGCTCATTAGTAATGTTTTGTGCAGCGCCTCTTAATAAAGAAGAGACGAACTAGATTTTTTTTGAATCGAGTTAAATCGATTTAAAAATATGGATAACCCGATTCGCAAACCGAATTGATGAATTCGATTCAAACCGGTTTACAACCCGACTAAACAAATTTGGTCCAATAATCTAAATTGCCTAATACGCAGTAGAATTTTGGTTGTGTATGTATGACTAAATAATTTTTTTGGCTAATCTAAATATATATTTATATAAATATATATAATAGTTCAAACCAGTTTATTGTAGATGTTAACCCACCCAACTCAGTTTAGGCTTTAACCCGGGTTAAAAAGTCGATTCGTTACATCTCTACCTCTTAACACGACAATCAACGTTTTCTATGTGAATCGATCCTGTGTTGTGTTGCTAAGACAAATATTAACCTAAATATTCGGGCCAAACAATGTAGAATCGGCATATTTGTATAGTTTTTAAGATTTAATGTTAAAAAATGAGAGACTTATAATGTAAATAGCGAAAAAATATATTTTATTAAGAAATAAAACGATTTTTTGTAAATATAACTGTTTTATTTACTTCACACCTCTTAATGAGCCAAACTTCTATAATGGCCGAAGTTTTATCCGAGATTGCTGACAACATTGTGATTTTTCCCAAATCTTGGCAACATTTTGGATTCTACTGACGTTTAAATTTTGACGCCATACTGAAATTTTAACTTTTCTTTTTAAAACATTGCAACTATACTTTGATTTTCAATTGAAGACAGATAATTCCTATTTGGATGAAAGTGACAGATAATTCCTATTTGCATCTCATTTTCACTTCCGCGATAGTGTAAGATATAGAACGCCTGAATTTTTATCCACGGAATTAAAATACATAGTAAAGTTTAAAAAAATCAAAATACATATTTGGATTTTTCTGTAAAAACGTACCTGGCACAGATTCGTAAGTTTAAGCCGTAAATGTCATTCAACCGAATCAGTGTTGCTAGCGATGCTTTCAGAGTCGCTGTTTTTCTTAGGATGTTTATTTTCTTCCCTTTTTGTATTGCCTTCTGGCAATAAACAATATAATGTATCACATAGTAATTTATGATGCGTTAATTTTGGGCTCTTAATTTCATCTTCACTTATTTGTTTGTAAAACTTTTTGTTGTGTCTGTTTCTGTAAAAAATATTTCGGAGAATATTATCTTTATTGTTTGGCGACATTAGCCCTCGACTTACCTTATGGTAAGCAAGGGATCTAACTACTAAAAAAAACTACTTATTTTGGCTTGAAATGCCAGACTTATGTTATACTGGAGTGTCTTTTGTCCATGAGTAGAGTCGACTGCTACTACAGTTAAATAACTGCAAGTAGCAGTCCATTCACTATGGCGGATTATTTGCAACTGTCAAGATACAATGTAGTATGAAGATCATAATTAGAACATAGCGCCGTAGAAATTAAGGAAGAAATGCTAATGTTTAGATTTTATCATAATTAACGAAAATTGTATGGAATATTAAAAAATAATACAATTATAAACAATTAATTGACTAACATCATCTTGTTGATTTGATTAAATCTGCATTTGCTTGCTCGTTTCAAGGATTAACTCACCATACACAACGCGCCTAAAGAAATTTCACTTCAAAAACGTAGAGGTGAGGCGGAAACACGACGTAATAAGTAATAATTTTCCCTAACTCACAATTTTTGTCTTCACTATGAATCAGGTAAATAAACTTACAATAATAGAGGACGTTGTTCTGTGTGCAAAGATTTGGTCTCATTAATAACTTGATTCAATGGTTTATCATTATCACCCATCTGCAAGAAAATATAATGTAATATTAAAATGAACGTAATAATATTTTCTTAGATTTTGCGCGAATATTGATTAATGAATTAAACAAATTTTATGCGGCTTACTAGTCTCTGCATGACCAAGAGGCTGCAAAGCCCTCGAAACGTCGGAATAATAAAATCAAAACCAAAATAAACGCGATAGTAAGCCGCATAATATTTGTTTAATTCATTAAACGTAATAACGTGTTACTCGATCATTATATGAAAATACAACAGCTGATATCACAATAATAGTTTTCTACAATGTGTATAGTTCTATAAAAAAATTAAGCCGTCATAAGACGCCTGGCAGATGTAAAACTATAATAATTAAAAACTATTTAGTATCGAAGACCTCAAAAAAGCTGGGTTGCCTAGTGTCCATAACCGTAGAGCTTGTATGAGAATTGTGGATCTGAAGAAACCGAGGGAGTTGTGTCAGGATCGTGGCAAATGGCGCTCTATTGTCTCTGCTTATCTCCGTCGGAAAGAGGCGTGACAATTTGATTGATCGATATTAAAGAAAATTACCCATGACCTTTACTTTGACCACTTTGGCTTTAACCTTTACTTAAAATGTGCCACAATATCCAACGATCATATGCTTTCTAGACAATAATGTTATACCATGCCAGCGTCACGGCATTCGATTTTACTGCGTGTGTTTACATCAAAAGCATAAGGTCAAGTGGGGTACAGTGCAACGAGGGGCACAATGCAACAGTAGCGATATTTTTTCTACATTTCAGCAATTTTCTTTACTTATTTTTTACTTATAGCCACTAATATTATAAAAATATTAACACAAAGTAATTACTTACATTTAAACTGGGTATATGGAAAAAACAATGAGTAATTTTAGCAATATCAGCCCAAGCAACGACGTAGCGAGCCATTATTAGTGGGATTTTTGGTAAAAAGTTCGAATGAAATTTCCCTTGACAATAAATTTTGATGACATCCATTGATTTTATTTTAAACATAATATTAAACGTCGTTCCTGTAAGTAAAACGTAAGTTTAAAGATCGACCTGAAGTTGAAGCGACATTAATTTTACATGTTAGAGGTATGTGTGCTTCAAATCGATTTTATAATTGTTTTGTCATGCCATTAATTAAACCTTTATGTTCAAGAGGAATGTCATCGACTTGAAAAAGTGAACTCGGTTACGGTTTTCTCAGTCGCAGTCACTATGCTTGTTGCTTCTTTACGCCTCGGATTAAAGGTATAGGATGGGGATAACAAATTCCATTTGTTTAAAGAAATGTGAATGCTTAGCCCGACCTGTGCGATTATCACAGGAGTAAAAAGACGAGGTAGGAATAAGGTTAATGTGCTTCACAGAACATATTCCGTGGTATTCTATTATGAAAACCTATGTATTACGATATATAAAATATATGTAAATTTAAACATACCAGGAACAAACATATTATAATTAGTATCGAAACTTCCGCTACCGATCCAAACGCCATTTTTTCTCGAAAGCGATATTATATTATCTTTATGAAATCTCACATCAAAGTGTAAAACGACATCATTCGGCTCTTCTCCTTGTTGTGTGCAGAGATTCACCGACATTCTGGGAAAATATTTAAATGTAGCAACACCAATTGTTTTTTTTATGTTATCTACAATGGTCACAATAATATATAGTCCTGAATTGTTATACTGATTATTGCGTAGACTTACTTTCTTGCATTTTGTTTAATTTTTCCTCCAATTTCAATACGGTCACCAATTTTAAGCGGCCCAGGTATGTTTGTAGTGAAAACAGGCATTTTACATTCGAATAATCTGTTTTATTCTTATCTAAATAGTTTCTTACACTCCTTAATTCAAGGCTATAAGTATTTAAATTCATTTTGCACGAAAATTTTATTCATTACATAGTTTAAAGCACAAAAATAATATAAAAAACTAAACTTCACGTTTAGAAAATTCCAATTTACCGAGCTGTCATATTTTGTCAATATTTCATCAAATTGTCACGTTTATTGGGACAGGCAGAGACAATGGTGGCTATTCATTTTATACAATTAATAGGAAAATATCATTTACAAATCATGAACTTTTATAAATATTTCCAATATATTTTCCAGAAAAATATTAACATATAATTGTAAATGTGAATAATAATCACACAAATAGAATAATTAGAGCCTAAAATGATTAAAAAGATAAACTGTCACTTTCTGTTCTGGGTGATAATTTGTCAAAAAGGTGACCGCGAATAACCTCAAATTGGATCGTTTTTATCATTTCTTTATTTTATCATTGTTATCAATTGTTGTGTTCTATTGAGTGCTTCTTGGATATACACTTGCCGCTACAGGTAAATTCGTCTTTACATCTCCCATTCTATAAACCCCTTAATACAAGAAAATAATCTAGACATTCTAAAGTGTATAATGTTTAAAGAATATGTTTTTATTATGAAAATTGTTATAAAAACATATCTTAAACATTAAACTTTATTTTGTCAGTTAAATAATATAATAATTAAGATTTGCGACGTGTCATTTTATTTTTATTTACATGTGCATAATCTATTTTTAGATTCTTTTATCATACTTTGGTTTAGTAATATTTATACTCTAGTGGTGCAATATTATTTAATAAGTTCGATATATATTAAGACAATTGGTTTTTATTGGCCCAATCGGCAGAGCCGGGGTAGTATTTTTTATCGTGACTTATCATATAGCGAGGGAGTTGTGTCAGAATCGTGGCAAGTGGCGCTCCATTGTTCCTGGCTATCCCCATGGTAGAAAGGCGTGACAATTGATTTTACTTATCAATGTCAGTGTCTGATGTTAAGCTGGTGTGTGGTCCATGAATGGAGGTAACTGCTATTACGAAATATTTGAAGCGGCAACACACAAGCTGATCCCGAAACTTAACTAAGTCACTTCACAGTCTGTTTAAGTGGTGGTACTGTCGTAAGTGGTGGTACTATCCCGAATCGGCAGACTAAAGAACTAATAACTGATGGGGAAGAAAGATTTTAGAGTAAAGAAAACAAACCGGAAGAAGCAGCATATGCCTGTCACTAAGTGCACTGACAATGTAGTAAAAGTGACAAATTACTGGTGGATGCAATTGACATCTGGTTCACAATGGAGTTCTAAGGCATATGTCCAGCAGTGGATGCAATTGACATCTGGTTCACAATGGAGTTCTAAGGCATATGTCCAGCAGTGGATGCCTTCTGGCTGGTGATTATAAATAAAACTATTATACATTAGTTAAGGTACCCTGATTTTTGCCTGGCAGTGTATATTATGGTATGAAATTGTTTCAGCTATAAAAAATGGTTGCACCGGAAAGTGAGCAGGTGGCAGCGGCTGAGGGTGATAACCAGAGTAAGAAGGCGGCGAAGAAAGCTGCAAAAGCAGCTCATAAGCAACATTTAAAGGCTGAGCATAAGGTTAATATTATTATTAAGTAAACTAGCAGTTAATTAAAATCTATGTTTAAAACCAAAGATTTGTGGCATTCCCAGGGCCGTCTTTACCCGGGGGTACGAAGGGTGCGGTGCACCCGGGCGCAGAGTCCTAGGGGGCGCATGCCGACCGCCATAAACTTCGATAGGTACCTACTACACTGAGACCACGCGAGCGGAGCCTTGACTTTCGCACCCCAGCGCTGAATATGCTTTAGACGGCCCTGGGCATTCCAATCGGATATTGCGCCTAAGGCAACCATAGAGGTTGCACCCCTTCATAAGAACATCATTTTTGGCTTTTTATGTACTACTTTTGTAATGTCCAATGATAAAAAAAATTATATAAATGGTTGTTGCCATTTATATGCCGGCCAAAGATTAGTTTTGATACTTGTATTGATAAAACTAATAACAATTTTGCTTTTAATTGCTGTGCAATTGAGTTATTTGGAAAATAAGATATCATTTCTCAATTGCGAAGACATATTCATAGTTCTGCTTTGAACTGTCATAATTATAGTTTGATTATTTTGCACAGCTAAACTACGCAAAATAAAGGATATATTCCAATTGCATTGTAATCTTCATTAAACTACTTTAAAATGTATATGCAACTGATAATACAATTAAGCCCAAGTCCCCATACAATATGAATGATGTCCTTTATTATAAACTAATACCTATGGAGCATAAACTTTACAAGAACATCAACAAAGGTTGTACCAATTTAAGAAAAAAAATACCAAATCCATTTGCACAGTTTAAAAATCTGGTATGTTTAAGTCCAGGTCAAATTTAATCAGACCTTCTACAGTTAATAAAACAGTCATAAATCTTGCTTAAGAATTTCAACAACTAAGCTTCCAACATCCTTTTGTTTGTTATACCCAGGCTTCATCAGGTCAACCTGCCGCTGAATCCGAAGAGCCAGCATCAGATATTTCCGAGGGTCGTTACGGTGTGTACAAACTGATACAGTCAACTGGTGAAAATGTAGGCCGTGTTTATACTGATGTCAAGGATCTGAATGTTAAACTGGATCAGAAATCGGTGTGGGTTCGAGGTAGGTTTTTTATTGTGATCTGACCAATCTGACCTTACCTGTCTGCTGGCAAGCAAGAAGAGGTCTAAGAGTGCTGACGACTGCAAAAAACAAGTCTTCACGGCTGCCGTCACTATGCTGGCCAAAGGTGCTTCTTCACGCATCACTTGAATGATCCAAGGTGATAGGATGGCAAGAACACATGGGCTGGCAAAGCATTCCACATGTCAATTGTTATGCAAAGAAACGACGCACCGAACCTTTTAGTTCGACTGTTAATTCGGTCGACAAAATGCGGATGCTTCCCCCGAAAGGTAAAGAGCTCCTCGGAACATTCCCCGTTGTATAGGCGATAGAGGACGCACAGAGCCGCCATGTCTCTGCGTAGTTGCAGGGGCTCCAGAGTTCGCGTGACCTCTGCATCACCTATAATTGGTGTACCTGTATCTAATTATGACTAGAAATCTGACCTTGACACGACATCTAAGTATAGGCAGGACATTATCTCTTGTATTTTAACTGCCTGATGGTAAGTATAATGGAGGTCCACGAGTGTTGAATTAATTATGCCAGATATAACTCAAATTGTCTCGACACCTGCCACAATCCTGACACAAATCCCATGCTTCTAGGCAACCCATCTTATTTTAGTATTTTCTCTTAAGCATTTGTCGGAATGGCGTTGTAAGGGGTAGGCCTAAGTTCATCAGTGGATGTCTTCTGGCTGATGATGACAATTGCTTTTGTATTTCAGCGCGCATGCAAGCATCGAGGGCAAAAGGAAAACAATGCTTCATTGTGCTGCGACAAAGTTCAAGCACCGTTCAGCTATTGGTGAACGTCTCTGATACTATATCTAAGCAGATGGTCAAGTTTGCTGGAAAGTAAGTCTTTGTAAGTCTTTGTTTGTTACATAGAATACTGTGACGTAACTCAGTCAACTCAGTTTAAGAGTAGACAGTAGACCCAGTTTGCTGATCCTGGTTCTATCTTGTCCCTTTAACCATTTTCGTACCTTGTTTCCAACCTTGTTCCCTTTTTCCTACCTTGTTTCCAACCTTGTTCCCTTTTTCCTACCTTGTTTCTAACCTTGTTCCCTTTTTCCTATCTTGTTTCTAACCTTGTTCCCTTTTTCCTACCTTGTTTCTAACCTTGTTATCTTGTTCCTACCTGGTTTCTAACCTTGTTCCCACCTGGTTTATAACCTTGTTCTCATGTTCTTACCTCGTTTCCTTGTTCCTACCTCGTCCATTTAACCAAGTTCCTACCTCGTCCTTTTAACCAAGTTCCTATCTCGTTTCTAATCTTGTTCCCTTTCTCCTACCCCGTCCTTTTTCCCGCACATGTCGGGGAAAACATTCACATTGTGTCGACTGAATCGGCAGTCCAGCAATCGATAAGTGGAATGTTTTAGCCTTCCCATCCTATATTACCTTGGATCCTTCACGCGTGAGAAAGCTACTGTGGCTGGCGTAGTGACGGCGACTGAGGCAACCGTAAAGTTAATCTCTTTTTCAGTCGTTTACGCTCTTGACTTACCTTTGCTTCTGATCAGACGACCGTGGTGTAGTGGTAATGCGATGATTAAGTTACCAAGACCTTCCAAACGACTTTCCAATATATTTTTGATACGAGTATAATACTTTGGTCGTCCTGTTTCTATGATAAAAGCACTTTGGTATCTTAGTATAGAAAACAAATAAAGAAAACATATTTTTTCAGTATAAGCAAGGAATCGATAATAGATGTAGAAGCTAAAGTCGTAAAGGCAAGCAACCCAGTCGAGTCGTGCACGCAAAAAGTAGTTGAGCTACATGGTATACAGGTATTTGTGGTTTCCGCTGCTAAGAGCCAATTGCCACTCCTGGTTGAGGATGCTGCCAGACCGGAGAAGACTGATGTAAGTTTTTTTTATTGTGACTCGACATGTGACTGATATTAGACGTGCACCATCTGTCAATGATTAGTCACCAACTTGTTTCTTGACAAACAGGAGCTCACGGCATCTAGTTCATATTAAATAATTTGGCACAAAATATATTTGAGTATGTTTATTTTTACCTACATATATATATACATGTGATACTTGTATGTAGTTTATGTAATTGTAGTATATTTGCACCCTGTCCATAATTTCTCATCATCCCAAAGGTTAGATGTTAGAGAATGCTTAAAGGCATTAAACCCGCCTATGTACCTATTCTTAAGTTTATTTTGGTGCAATAAAGGAATTAAATAAATATGGCAGAACCATGCCTAAAGTGCGACTGCTACTACAGTTTAATAACTCTAAGAAGCAGTCACATCCACTATACCGGCCTAGTTGAAACGGGAAACTTAAAAGCTGATCCCAAAACGTAACTAAATCACTTCACAGTCTGTATACTTGGTGGTACTACCCCAGATCGGCAGACTGGATATCATACCACTGCCTACCACTCTAAGATTTTTACTTTTACATTTTTATACTAGGCTACTAAGAGTGTTTGTATCATAGAAACCATACGACCAATGTTTTATACTTGTAACAAAATTACATTGGTATAGAAAAGTCGTTTTGAACTTTAGAATTAGGTTGTTTTGAACGAGGGTGCATAAAGGACATCATTCATTTTGGGCTTCTATGTACTACTTTTGTAATGTCCAATGATGAAAAAATATATAAATGGCAGTTTCGATACTTGTGTTGATAAAACTAATAACAATTTTGCTTTTAATTTCTGTGCAATTTAGTTATTTAGAAAATAACATTTGGATTTTGTATCGTCTGTCAATCACAAAGACAAGCCATATTAACAATTCTTCTTCAAACGGTCATAATTATAGTTTAATCAATTTGCACACCTAAACTATGCAAAATAAAGGATATATTTCAATTACATTGTAATCTTCGTACATTAAACTATTTTAAAATGTATATGCAACTGTTAATACAATTAAGCCCAAGTCCCCATACAAAATGAATGATGTCCTTTCTGAAAATTGCCTTTTATATACGCTAATTGAATAATTTTAGGACGCTGAAGCGCTGAACATCCGTGTAAATCAAGATACGAGATTGGATAATCGTGTCATTGACTTGAGGACACCAGCTAACCAAGCTATATTCCGCATTGAAGCTGGCGTTTGCAAGTTGTTCCGGGATATTTTGACAAACAGAGGTAAAAAACATATTTTATTAAAACATACTTTATTAATACATACTCTGTTAAAAACCGCATTTCTATACTAAGCTACTAAAGTGCTTGTATCATAGAAACAGGACAACCAAAGTACATATGTCAAAGATACATTAGTACCGGTGAAAGGTACTACACCGACTTATAAGGTATGTACGAGGTGTAGTAGCAGTGCAATGGTTATGCAAACCGAGTGTACAAGTTTGAAACACTTCACCGGTATTAATATATCTTTGATATATGTACTTTGGTTGTCCTGTTTCTATGATACAAGCACTTTAGTAGTTTAGTATAGAAGTGTAAATAATTTTTTTTATTATTTCTTTACAGGTTTTGTTGAAATTCACACACCGAAAATAATTCCTGCGGCGTCTGAGGGTGGTGCCAATGTATTTACAGTCTCATATTTCAAGGGGTCTGCCTATCTGGCACAAAGCCCCCAGTTATATAAGCAGATGGCTATTGCGGCTGATTTTGATAAGGTAAGGATTCGTGAGGTAGGTAGATAATAAGAGGTAATAAAGGATTCTTGCAAGAAAGTATTTGTAAGGTATGGGATAATAATAGGTAATGAAGGATTCTTGCAAGAAAGTATTTGTAAGGTATGGGATAATAATAGGTAATGAAGGATTCTTGTAAGAAAGTATTTGTAAGGTATGGGATAATAAGAGGCAATGAAGGGTTCGTGTAAAAAAGTATTTGTAAGGTATGGGATAATAATAGGTAATGAAGAATTCTTGTAAGAAAGTATTTGTAAGGTATGGGATAATAAGAGGTAATGAAGGATTCTTGTAAGAAAGTATTTGTAAGGTATGGGATAATAAGAGGCAATGAAGGGTTCGTGTAAAAAAGTATTTGTAAGGTATGGGATAATAAGAGGTAATGAAGGATTCTTGTAAGAAAGTATTTGTAAGGTATGGGATAATAAGAGGCAATGAAGGGTTCGTGTAAAAAAGTATTTGTAAGGTACCGGGTCCGCCAAATAACTTGTTTTTGAAAATGATATTAAAAAAAACTATATGCTATAAAAAAAATATTATTTTCCATCATTAACCGGAAGGATTGTACTTTCGAATATCAATCAATCAATCAAATTGTCACGCCCTTTTCCCACAGGGATAGGCAGAGACAACGGAGCGCCACCTACCACGCTCCCTTGCTTCCTTCACATCCACAATTCTCTTCATACAGGCTCTGTGGTTATGGGCACTAGGCAACCTAGCTTTCTTGAGGATGTCTCCGATTTGGTCGGAAAACACTCTCCTGGGCCTGCCTTGTTTAACGCATCCATCCACATCTGATTTATAAATTCCTTTCGTCAATCTACTTTCACTCATCCTTTCCATGTGCCCAAACCATCGAAGCATTCCTTTGTCAATCCTTGTCACTACATCTTCTTTCAAACCACATCTATCACGCAGTGTGCTATTCCTTATTCTATCCGCTATCGTCACTCCACAACACTCCTTAACGACCGCATTTCTACAGCGTTAATTCTACTCTCATGCTTCTTCTGCCATACCCAACCTTCACTCCCATACATTAATGTAGGAACAAGCACCGCATTATGAACAGCCATCCGTGACTTTTGGGACATTATTTGGCTGTTCATTATACTATGGATGGCACCGTTCACTACGTTACCCTTTTGCACTCTTCTCTCAATATCTTCATCACACTTTCCATCCCTAGTAAACATACTTCCCAAGTAAACAAATTGTTTGACTTGTTCCTCTTTCTTTCCGTCTATCGTTATCTCACATTCTGTCATTTCATCCTCTCTCTCCAAAACCATTACTTTTGTTTTACTTACATTCACTTTCATACCTTTCTTTTCTAATTCCGCATTCATTATAGTAACCATGTCCTGTAACTCATACGCCGAAGATGCAAGGATAACTTGATCGTCGGCGTACAAGAGACATTTGATCACCAAGTCATTCATTCTTAAACCATACTTCCTTTCACGCAACTCTTTCAGACAACTGTCCATGAATAGATTGAAGAGCCATGGTGACGCTACACATCCCTGTCTGACACCTTTAGAGATGCCAAACCAGTCAGATAGCGCCCCATTAATTCTAACACATGCACTGGAATCCTCATAGAGAGATTTCAGTGCACGGACCAAACGCTCCTTCAACCCAAACCCGGACAGCTGCTGCCACTTTCGAATAAAAAAATAAATTTGAAAAAATATTCAGTAGTTTATTATTTATTGCATTTTCAAAAAAAAAGTTATTTGTCGGACCCGATATAAGAGGTAATGAAAGAGTTGTGTAAAAAAGTATTTGTAAGTTATAAAAAATAAGAGGTAATGAAGGGTTCGTGTAAGAAAGTATTTGTAAGGTATAAGAGGTAATAAAGGATTCGTGTAAGAAAGTATTTGTAAAGTATAAGAGGTAATGAAGAATTTGTGTAAGAAAGTATGTGTAAGATTTAAGATGATAAGAGGTAATGGAGGATTCGTGTAAGAAAGTATTTGTAAAGTATAAGAGGTAATGAAGAATTTGTGTAAAAAAGTATTTGTAAAGTATTAGATAATAGGAGTCAATGTAATTTTGTAATTTTTTCAGGTATTTACAGTAGGCGCGGTTTTCAGGGCTGAAGACTCGAACACCCATAGGCATTTAACTGAGTTTGTTGGGCTTGATTTGGAAATGTCATTCAAATTCCATTACCACGAAGTTGTGGATGTCATCGGGCAGACATTCACTGATATATTTACCGGCCTGAAGGACCAGTAAGTAGTTTTTATATTGTGACTCGACATAAGGCGACCGTGGCGTAGTGGCAGTGCAATGGTTACGCAAACCGAGTGCACGGATTCAAAACTACTTGCCGGTACCAATGTATCTTTGATATATGTACTTCGTTTGTCCTGTTTTTATGATACTTTAGTAGCTTAGTATAGAAATGTAAATAAAATAGGTAAATATGACAGCACACCACTTGATGTTAAACTGGAGTGCGGTCCATAAATGGGGGACACTGCTACTATAGTTCAATACCTGCAAGTAGCAGTCACATCAACCTAGTTGAAACTGGCAACTTACAAGCTGATCCTGAAACGTGACTAAATCACTTCACGGTTTATATACTTGTGAGTGGTATACTACCCCGGATCGGCAGACTGGGCACCACTGCCTACCATTCTTAAAGGCGACCGTGGTGTAGTGGCAGTGCAATGGCTACGTAAGCCAGTGGCACGGGTTCGAAACCACTCGCCGGTACCAATGTTTCTTTGGTATGTACTTTGGTTGTCCCGTTTTTATGATACAAGCACTTTAGTAGCTTAGTATAGAAATGTAAATAATAAATGAAAAATATAACCTTGATTTTTTTTTATTTGTCAATGTATGTAATATCCAATCTAATTAGTGAATATTTCAAATGAATGAAACAAATATTCTTTGATCGGGAATCAAACCCGGGACTTTACGCGTAACGTACTGGTGTGCTTAACAATGCGCCACGCGTTTTGTTGCTATCGCACAAAATATCATTCTTTTGTATGGGGACTTGGGCTTATTTATTTATTTATTCGAAGAGAAAGGACAGAGACAGGCAACATAAGAACAAAAATAAAGCAATAGAGTGAAAGTAATTAAAATTATACCCGCCACCAGGATAGTTCTCACTGTTAATTGTATTAACAGTTGCATATACATTTTATAATAGTTTAATGTACGAAGATTACAATTTAATTAGAAGTGCAAATGAGTGCAAAATGATGAAACTATAATTATGGCATAGTATTTTCTTAGATTTTGCGCGAACATTGATTAATGTCTCTCCGTGACCACGATGGCTGCAAAGCTCTCGAAACGTCGGAATAATAAAAAAATGTAAAATCAAAACCAAAATAAACGCGATAGTAAGCCGCATAAAATATGTTTAATTCATTATAATTATGGCAGTTCAACGCAGAACTGCTAATATGGCGTGTCTTTGTGATTGACAGACGATACAAAATCTACGAGTATCTTATTTTCCAAATAACTCGATTGCACAGCAATTAAAAGCAAAATTGTTATTAGTTTCATGAACACAATTATCGAAACTACCATTTATATATTTTTTCATCATAGGACAATTACAAAAGTAATGTCCTATGATGAAAAAAATAGCCCATAATGAATGATGTCCTTTGTTTGCCTATTAAATAATCCATTAATTTTCAGGTTTTCAGCTGAAATTGAAGCTGTAGGTCAGCAATACAAAGTGGAGCCATTCAAATTCCTAGACCCACCTTTAAGACTTCAGTTCTCGCAGGGTGTTCAGATGTTAAGAGAAGCTGGTAAGGGATAACTTAATAAAGGATAACTAAAACAATAATAAGGGATAACTTAATAAAGGATAACTTAAATAATAATAAGGGATAACTTGATAAAGGATAACTTAAATAATAATAAGAGATAACTTAATAAAAGATAACTTAAATAATAATAAGGGATAACTTAATAAAGGATAACTTAATATAATAAGGGATAACTTGATAAAGGATAACTTAATAAAAGATAACTTAAATAATAATAAGGGATAACTTAATAAAGGATAACTTAATATAATAAGGGATAATTTGATAAAGGATAACTTAAATAATAATAAGGGATAACTTAATAAAGGATAACTTAAATAATAATAAGAGATAACTTAATAAAAGATAACTACAATAATAATAAGGGATAACTTAATATAATAAGGGATAACTTGATAAAGGATAACTTAATAAAGGATAACTTAAATAATAATAAGAGATAACTTAATAAAAGATAACTTAAATAATAATAAGGGATAACTTAATAAAGGATAACTTAATATAATAAGGGATAACTTGATAAAGGATAACTTAATAAAGGATAACTTAAATAATAATAAGGGATAACTTAATAAAGTATAACTTAATATAATAAGGGATAACTTAATAAAGGATAACTTAATATAATAAGGGATAACTTAATAAAGGATAACTTGACAAATTGACGACAGGCGTGGACGAACGATTAGCGATTGGTTTGTTGCTCGTAAAGTCCCGGGTTCGATTCCCACTAGGAGCAAATATTAGGAGCAACCTTAAAATCGACTTCAGCGCATCTGACTACTCCTGCCAACTTACGTGACGCGATCTATAGGCAGTGGTACCCAGTTTACAGACCGTGAAGTGATTTTATCACGTTTCGGGATCAGCTTGTAAGTTGCCGGTTCCAACTAGTACTCCAACTTAAGTTAATAAAATTGTAACAGCAGTGACATCCATTCATGGACCACACTCGAGTTTAACATCAAGCTGGGTGCTGTCATATGTCGAGTTACAATAAAAATTTAAAAAAAAGTTTTTTATATATGTACCTATTTTCTTATTTAGTACATATGTTTCTATGATATCTCTGTTTTAGGTGTTCAAGTTGGAGACGAAGACGACTTGTCGACTCCGGACGAAAAGTTGCTGGGTCGTTTAGTTCGCGCTAAATATGACACAGATTTCTACATATTGGACAAATATCCACTCGCTGTCAGACCATTCTATACTATGCCAGATCCTGTTAATCCTGTAAGTCGTCTGATTATTATAATTGAACCACCACTTACAAGTATACAGACCGTGAAGTGACTTAGTCGCGTTTCGGGATCAGATTTGACCATAGGCGTGGCGTAGAGGTACGCGGAAAGTCCCGGGTTCGATTACCGGTCGGATTGTTAACGCTAACAATTGAAAAGTCTAAAACTACTAAAAGTCTTTGGATCACTTGTAAGTGGTAGTACTATCCTGAATCGGCAGACTGGGGAAACGACATCAAATCAATCAATCAAATTGTCACGCCTTTTTCCCATGGGGATGGGGATAGGAGACAATGGAGCGCCACTTTTCACGATCCTGACACAACTCCCTCGCTTCCTTCACATCCCCAATTCTCTTCATAGAAGCTCTATGGTTATGGGCACTAGGCAACCTAGCTTTATTGAGGATGTCTCCGATTTGATCAGAAATCACTCTCCTGGGCCTGCCGCATCAATCCACATGGGATTTATAAATTCCTTTCGTCAATCTACTTTCACTCATCCTTTCCATGTGCCTAAACCATCCCTTTTTCAATACTTGTCACTACATCTTCTTTCGAACCTCAAATCCTCTTCTTTCTATATTAATTTTAATAATTATTACTAATTTTGAAGCCGGCATAGTGGATGTGATTGCTACTTACAGTTATTGAATTGTAGTAGTAGAGACATCCACTCATGGACCATACTTAACATAAAGCTGGGTGCTGTCATATGTCGAGTCACAATAAAAAATAATAATAAATGTATCTTATTTTTATTTATTTTAGAAAGCATCAAATTCGTACGATATGTTTATGCGTGGTGAGGAAATCCTGAGCGGTGCACAGAGGATACATGATCCAGAATATTTGACAGAACGAGCGAAGCATCATGGCATAGGTAAATGGCATCCGCATTCTATCGACCGAATCGGCAGTCGAACTAAAAAGTTTGGTGCGTCTTTTCTTTGTAGATCAATTGACAAGTGGAATACTTTGCCAGCCCGTGTGTTCTCTCCATCTTATGACATTGGATCCTTCAAGCGATGCGTGAAGAAGCACCTTAGGTCGGCATCGTGACGGCGGCTGGGGCAGCCAGGAACTAACTAGGTTTTTTCAGTCGTCACTCTTAGACCTCGTCTTGCTTATCATCAGGCGGGTCGAGGTCAGATGTTGAGTCACAATAAAAAAAATATATTATTGTGACTCGATATCTGACCTCCACCTGCCTGGTGATAAGCAAGAGGAGTTCCAAGTCAGTTCACGGTTATCTCAATCGTCGTCACTATGCCGGTCAAAGGTGCTTCTTCACGCATCGCTTAAAAAATCCAAAGTTATAGGATAGGGAGAACACATGGGCTGGTATAGCATCCCACTTATCCTTGTTCTACAAATATACAATGCTAAAAAGCTACCTCTTATTTTAATAAGAAAAGACCTAGATATGTTATAGGCGCTCCGAACGAGACACATTAAATCTATGCTAATAAGCAAACCTCAACTCAGTGTCGCAATGCAGACCAACATATATTTGTCTCTCTTTCGCTCTCAATAACTATCATTCCGTCCTACTTCCACTTCTGGAGTCCGGAGTGGACAGCGGAAGCGAAAACAAGCGATACCTGCGATTGGAAGGCGAAGACTTCGGCGAGGACAACGAGAGCTACTGGGATACGACTTCGAGGATACATAAGAACGACTTTTGCTTGACAATTGGATTTGGAACGTGCTTATGATTGGAATATTTAGATTTTGCAAAAAAAGCGTTTCCTAAACTAATTGGCATTTGATTGTATCCCGATGTAGTCAAAATATCAATCAATCAAATTGATCGCCACTTGCCACGATCCTGACACAACTCCCTCGCTTCCTTCACATCCACAATTCTCTTCATACAAGCTCTATGGTTATGGGCACTAGGCAACCTAGCTTTCTTAAGGATGTCTCCGATATACGTCAAAGTATTATTAACTGAATCTAAATTGTTTTTGTTTTCAGATATCCAAAAGATTTCTGCATATATTGAGTCATTCAGACTTGGATGTCCACCACATGCAGGTAAATATTCACTCAATCACGCCACAAATCCCACAGGAATAGGCAGAGATAATGGAGCGCCATGTTTTCATGTCCGAAAAGTCACCGATGGCTGTCCATAATGTGTGTACCTACATTAATGTATGGAAGTGATTGTTGGGTATGGCAGAAGAAGCATGAGAGTAGAATTAACGCTGTAGAAATGCGGTCGTTAAGGATTGTATGTCGAGTGACGATAGCGGATAGAATAAGCAATAGCACATTGCGTGATAGATGTGTTTTAAAAGAAGTTGTAGTGACAAGGATTAACAAAGGAATGCTTCGATAGTTTATGCACATGGAAAGGATGAGTGAAAGTAGATTGACGAAAGGAATTTATAAACCTGATGTGGATGGATGCGTTAAACAAGGCAGGCCTAGGAGGGTGTTTTCCGACCAAATTGCTAGGCTGCCTTGTATGAAGAGAATTGTGAATGTGTAGGAAGCGAGGGATTTGTTATAGGATTGTGGCAAGAGGCGCTCCATTGTCTCTGCCTATCCCTGTGGGAGAAAGGCGTGATAATTTGATTTGATTATCTGAAAACTTTCAGTGTCGCCGTCGTACTTCCCCGGATCGGCAGACTGAACATTTGACCACCGACTGTCTGCCTACCCCTGTTTTATTTCTCTGTTGCAGGTGGTGGTATAGGTTTGGAGCGTGTCGTGATGTTATATCTTGGCTTAGATAACATCAGGAAAACATCCATGTTCCCAAGGGACCCTAAGAGAGTGTCTCCGTAGGGTGATTTCATATTTTTTTTTACATTTCTATTCTTAAGCTACTAAACGTATTGTATCATAGAAACAGGACGACCAAAGTACATATATCAAGATACATTGGTACTGGCAAGTGGTTTTTGAGTGCCAAGTCTGCCGATACCACTTACCAGCCGATACTCTCATAAACTCATAAAAGGACATCATTCATATTGTATGGGGACTTGGGCTTAATTGTATTAACAGTTGCATATACATTTTAAAATAGTTTAATGTACGAAGATTACAAATTTATTGAAAAATATCCTTTATTATGCATAGTTTAGGTGTGCAAAATGATTAAACTATAATTATGACAGTTCAAAGTAGAACAAATATAGCGTTGATTGACAGATAATACAAAAATCAAACCTTATTTCCCAAATAACTCAATTGCACAGCAATTAAAAGCAAAATTGTAATTAGTTTTATCAATACAAGTATCAAAACTACCATTTATATATTTTTTCATCATTGGACATTACAAAAGTAGTACATAAAAGCCCAAAATGAATGTCCTTTTTTACCAATCCACAGGATTTCTGTCTGATTACAAACAGTATATTAGTTCTGTTAGGAATAATAAAATTATTTACTTTTAATAAAATTTGTTTTATTTAATAAAATTCGCGTTAGAGGGAGACCATCTTTGGCCGGCATAATAACGGCGACTGGGGCAGCCGTAAACAAACTCGGTTTGTTTCAGTCGTCGTCACTCAAAAGAAAAAAGAAAGTCTCCGACCAAAAGAAAGCTGGGTTGCCTAGTGCCCATTACCATAGAGCTTGTATGAAGAGAATTGTCGATGTGAAGGAAGTGAGGGAGTTGTGTCAGGATCGTGGCAAGTGGCGATCCATTGTCTCTGCCTATCCCTGTGGGAAAGAGGCCTGACTGATTGATTATTTTATTTTTCCTATTGGGCTGGAAGGAATATTTAAGTAGGCAGTGATACCAAGTATATAGACCGTGAAGTGATTTGGTCGCGTTTTAGGATCAGCTTATAAGTTGCCGGTTCCAACTAGTTCGGCATAGTGGATGTATTTGCTACTCACAGTTATTGAATTGTAGTAGCAGTGACGTATTCATGGACCACACTCCAGCTTAACATCAAGCGGGGTGCTGTCATGTCGAGGTTGTCTGAGGTTACCAATAAAAGGAAGAGGATTTTTTCGTCGGGAACGCGCACACTTAAGTCTTGTTCTCGACCCCTCAGTATCCACTGGGTTTGGGAAAGTTACCGGTTTCAATTAGGCCGGCATAGTGGATGTGACTGCTACTTACAATTATTGAACTGTAAGTAGTAGTCACCTTTATTCATGGACCGCACTCCAGCTTCTAGAATGGAGACCACAAACCGAAAGACGTAGCGTAGGTAGGCCTCCCACTAGGTGGACTGACGACATAGTGAAAGTCACGAATAACCGGTGGATGTAACTGGCATCTTGTCGTTCGGAATGGCGTTCTAAGGGAGGCCTCTGTTCAGCAGTGGACGCTTTCTAGCTGATGTTGACTCCAGCTTAACATTAGGCGAAGTGCTGTTATATGTCGAGTCACAAAAAAGGTCATAATAAAAATAAAAAACAAAATAATAATTTTTACAAATGATTTATTTGTCGAATGTCGATTACTAACTACCCTTAAATTGTCTAACATAGTTAAAAACTTTAATATCGATACCGTTAGTATAATATCAACTTTATTTACATAGAGATAAAACATAAATTGCAATGATATTTTTAAGTACAAAATAATACAGATAATAAAGCCGTACTCTGACACAAACATTTAAAAATACTTTTATCGACCAACGCGACTAACAGCCGGTTGTACCAAAAAAGTTTCAATTTACTAATTTAGTTTTACTTTATACTTATTCTATTACGAAATCGTGAATTGGGTTGTTAATAATTTTATATTGTAACTACCATTAATATATGTTTTTATCATTAGAAATAACAAAAGTAGTACATAGAAACCCAAAATGAATGATGTCCTTTAGCTCTGTATAAAATATCCGTTAAACGTAAATGTAAATTGTAAAGTTAAAGAGTGGTGCTACCCATTTTTTCTTTTACTTATACGTTATTTTTACAAATTCGTAAATTAATTTTTTTGATACAACGGGCTGTAAGTCTTTTGAAAATCTTTATACTTTAAAACGGTGCTAGTCTAGTCCAGTTCTTCATTCTGAGCAAAGGACGCAAGAAATATCCATATTAAAGTTTCACAACTATAAAATTAAATAATTCAATAAATCTTACAATTAGACAAATAATAATTACAATAAATCGTATAATAGAGTCTAAAGAGATGCGGCACAACCGCACGGCAACCGCAAAATGCGCATTGGGTCTAAGTTCGAAACTTGGCGTATACGTATTTGGTCTCGACCCGTCTGGTGATAAGCAAGAGGAGGTCTGCCTCAGTCGCCGTCACTATGCCGGCCAATTTACTATTATTTCGCACCTCGTTCTTTATTCAGATCTTTCTGTTGGTCCCTAAAGTTAACTGCAGAGAAAGTCTATGTCCATCACCCCGCCTGATGTTAAGCTGCAGTGTGATCCATGAACGGAAGTTACTGCTGCTACAATTCAATAACTCAGTATAGTCTGTCTAAGCCGAAATGACGCGCCCCTCCACTGCAATTACGCACACGTGCGAATATAAAATATGAATGCAACACACCGAAAATGCAATTGTAATTGGTCATTCAGTTGCTGGTTAGACACAAAAGAACGAGCACGTTGGTCGCTGATGAAGTATAGTTAGTAATATTTGCATTCACACATTTAAATAAACTAATAAAGAGGAGAGGCGCGTCATTTATAGTTAGACAAGCTATTTATATGAGCTAGAATATTTTATATTGACATTAGAGTAAAATAAGGACCGTTCACACTTTGCGGTTGCGGTGCGTTTGTCGCACATTTAAATACTTTCGTAATTAAGTCGCTGTAAAGTTAATAATATTATTTATAATAATATTTGAATTAAAATTAAATTACATAACTAAATAACCAAGTAATAGAAACTAATTAATTTCGTAGAAATACAGAAAACGACGCCTTATTCTAATAAGGTCACAACTCTTTATTTTACAAATCAAATTGTCACACCTTATTCCCACGGGGATAGGCAGAGACAATGGATCCTGATACAACTCCCTCTCTTTCCTCACATCCACAATTCTCTTTATACAAGCTCTTCGGTTATGGGCACTAGGCAACCCAGCTTTCTTAGGGATGTCTTAGATTTAGCTGGAGACATCCGAGTCCTTTTTGGTTCTGCCTTGTTTAACGCATCCATCCACATCAGATTTATAAATTCCTTTCGTCAATCTACTTTTACTCATCCTTTCCATGTGCCCAAACCATCGTAGCATACCTATAAGGTGTTAAATTAAGGCTTTTTTAAAAATAGAACATACATTATCTTCTTACAGTATTTTTGTTAAAGTTTAATTAAGTCGATATATGACAGCACCCCGCCTGATGTTAAGCTGGTGTGCGGTCCATGAATGAAGGCAACTTCTACTACAGTAGAATAAATAATAGTAGAAGACGCATCCACTGTGTCTCGGCTCTTGTGACATCCATTTTAATACTGTTCGCAAAATATATTGACGGTGACATTTCAAGAGAACAATTTTGGTAATGCGTGTCTACTATACCGGCCTAGTTGAAACCGGCAACTTACAAACGCGACTAAGTCACTTTACGGTCTGTACACTTGTAAAGATCTGCAGATGACCTTTAACTGACTGCCTACCACTCTTACCTACATAGATTTTCAAGATCTATATATCTTCATATCGAAATTTTTATTTTATTGTGACTCGACACATCTGACCTCGACCTGCCTGATGGTCAGCATGATGGAGTTCCAAAAGAGGCGACGACTGAAACATCCAGTCGCCGCCACTATGCCGGCCAAAATATTAATATGTAAAGTACCAATCAATCAATTAAATTAACCCGTCTTTTTCCAACAGGGATAGGCAGAGACAATGAAGCGCCACTAGCCACGATCCTGACACAACTCACTTGCTTTCTTCACCTATTAATAAAAAATATAAGTTTGAAAAATCTTTGTGCGTTATACCCTTATGAATTATCACCGTCACTTTATTTTTTTAAACTAGGAACAAATTAAGCTACTGGTATAGCGCTTAACTGAGTGGGGTAGTGGAGCAGTGCGGGAGAGGTAACATCAATCAACCACTCAAATTATCACGCCTTTTCCCACAGGGATAGGCAGAGACAGTGGAGCGCCACTGTCATGTAAACGAAAACAACATGTAAACACTCCCGCAGCGCTTCAAATCAGATAAGCGCTAGTTAAATATATAAATTATATTAATAGTTAGTGTATTTTTAAATAGGTTAAAATAAGTTTAATAAAATTTCAAAAAGTCGATTGAGGCACTACTTATGTCAGCACTCCGCCTGATGTTAAACTGGAGTGTGATCCACGTATGGATGCAGCTGCTACTACAGTTGTAAGTAGCAGTCCAATTCACTATGCCGGCCTAGTTGCTTTACGGTTGCCTAAGTCGCCGTCAATATGCCAACCACTTGACATCTTTTGTATATTGAATTAAATTACTATCAAAACCATAATAAACGCGATAGTAAGCCGCATAAAATAAGTTTAACATAGGTCGGCGTATTTTCAATCGGCTTTTAAATAGCGTATTTAATACTATTTTATTAGAAACCCGGAAACACAAATATCATTTCTGACTTCTGTCAAATGGAACTAATTATTGACACCTGTCAATTGGGTCTAATTTCTGATATCTGTCAAATAGGACTAATTATTGCTGGAACTAATTATTGACACCTGTCAATTGGGTCTTATTTCTGATATCTGTCAAATAGGACTAATTTTTACTATCTGTCCAATGCGACAGGGGTTTTGGATGGAAATAATTTCTGATAAATTGTCAAATGTACTCTTATTTTTGACAGCTGTCAAATGGACTAATTTTTGCTATCTGTCAAATACGACGAGTTTTAGACAGCTACTATTGTACTGATTATTATTTAGTTTCGAGAATCAACCTCTTTAATGTTTAAATTAAATAGTACTTTAAAAAAACTACGCACTTAAGCCCTTTTGCACTATAATTCCTTTCTCACTAATATTAATCAAGAAGACACATCAAGAATCAATTCCTTAAAACATATCCTAACTAATCCCTACGAAAACATGATTTTGCAAATAAAAAATGCATTTCATAACCATAGTTATACTTTGTAAAATGTAGCTTGGGTCCTGTGACACATGAGAAATTTTCGGACGACTTAACATTGTAGCAGCTCTCTTCGATTGTTCATTTTAAAGTTATTTATTTTCGTAGTTACAACCATAGCTTACCAATAATATTTATCATACAATAATAACACAATAATTTTTAAAACAAACAACAATAAATCAAATAAATCATGTAACAAAAAGAAATCTTGCCGCTCCGTCAAGGTTACATCTGTTAACAAAAATACGAGTACTATAATAGTGATGGGACTAGGAAAGCCATTTTGGCATCTGTCATAGGACCCAAGCTAAATTTTACAAACCTTATTAATTATACTTTGTTTTAATATTCGAAAATTAGTTTTTTAAGTTAGCAGCCCTCTGCTTCGACCAATGGGAACTAGGCAATAAACATTTAATAGCTTCTGTAAAGATAACTGACAGCGCATGACAGAGAAAGTTGTGTTGGCCGACTGCGTTAGTTCCTATTGATTCGATAGCCTTAATTGTCATAAATTCGATTAAAGTACAATTAAATTGCAAAATAATTATAATAAGTTTATTCCTACTAGTTTTTTTTAACCACACGATTTTGTATATTGTTTTCCTGCAATGACATTTGGGCGGAGCATTATTCCAAATATTATTGTACGAGGGAAAAGGAAAGGAGATCTCCCAGCTGTACGCGTGTTGCGTACAGGGCTCAACTAGCCGAGTAACGTCTCTTTGTTGGAGCGTATATATATACCAATACGGTCGATAAACCGTTTGCGAGATATTGGACGCGCAATCTCATTGGTTCAAGATGCTATCTGCGAACACATTGCGCTGGCATGTGGCAACGCCATCTATCCTCCGTCGCAGACACTATCTTTGGAACGCCCTCTATACCATGTAGCGCGGTCGCTACAACATTTTACGGCAACGTAGATCTTTACGGTCTTACGATCAATCAATCAATTTGTAACGCCTTGCCACAATCCTGACACAACCTCGCTTCCTTTACATTCACAATTCTCTTTATACAAGCTCTACTATCATAGGAACTTGGTAACTCAGTTTTCTTGAGGATGTCGGAGAACACCCTCCTGGGTCTGTCTCGATTAACGCATCCATCCATATCATATTTAAAAATTTATTACTATGAAAAACAGTAAACAGTCAAACGCCATTTTGTGGTACCATGTTTAATGCCTGTCTAAAGCGCAGTTATTGTTTTCAGTAACAAAAATAGAGTTTACAGCAGTGTTTCCCAACCTTTTTAGGCGATGCCCCACCTTAACATATCTAATTTTTTTATGCCCCCATACATAATTTTTATCCTTTAAAAATTGTTTTGATTCCTTAAAAAATATTAATCATTCCAGCATTTTTTCAAGAATTTGCCTTTTTTGTTAAATTTGTCACCGATATCTAGCATTGCGTTTAAATAACCCAAAGGGAAAGTCCTTAACGGTTTAGTGTCGAGTCCATTTTTAAATTGCCCCCCCTTAACTATCAAATTAACACAGGGGGGCGTGGGCCCTACGTTGGTAAATACTGGTTTAGAGATTAGTCTATAGTTAACATATCACTATACCGGCCTAAAAAAACTAGTAATAACATTTTTTTGAGCGAAAAACAGCATTGTTTATACTATCTTACTTTTTATACTCTATGGTAAAGAAGGACAGTCTTTAACCGTTAAAAAATGGCAGGCTATAGACAATATAATTTATCAATCAATCAATCAAATTGTTACGCCTTTTTCCCACAGGGATAGAAAGAGAAAATAGAGCGCCACTTGCCCAGATTTGACGACAGGCGTAGTCGATCGACAAGCGATTGGTTTGTTGCGTGTAAAGTCCCGGGTTCGATACCCGGTCGGAGCAAATATTTGTTTCACAGCTTTTATTTGTAAGTAGTTGTAGCATCTATTATGCTGGCCAAATCAGAACCGGCAACTTACAAGGTGAACCCGAAACGCAACTAGGTCACTTTACGGTCTGTACACTAGAGAATGCCGGACGTTATTAAAGGTACATTTGTCCTAGCCCGCCATTTTTCCTATTAATATTTTAAAAAAATACCAAATGTAAATATAGGGTAGTACTAAAATTTACATCTACCCACCTTATTAAGGACATATAAATTGAATATCAAGATATAATAGAATATCATCATCATCAAGAATATCAAGATGAATATCAAGATAATAAAATATACAAGATATTAAAAATGTATTTATAAAAAATAACTTTTCCAATGTAAGCTATATTCCATTTTTCTAGTAAAGGCGACTGTAGCAGCCGTGAACCGAGACGGTTGTTTCAGTCGTCAGCACTTCTTAAAACTCCCCTTGCTTATAACCAGACAAGTAGAGTTCAAATGTCAAGTCACAATTTAAAAAAATTGGTATATTCAAAATGGCGGTCTTAAAAATATGACAGCTAAAGAACCAATGAATGAGTTGGCTCTCCGTTTCTTGCTGTCATTGGCTGTCAAATTTTAACACATACATTGTGGCTTGACATATGTTAGGATGAAGTGAGGTCTATAAATAGAGGTGACTGCTACTACAGTTAAATAACTGCAAGTAGCAGTCACATCCACTATGCCGGCCTAGTTGGAACTAAGCCACTTCACGTTTTGTACACTTGTAAGTGGTGTTACTACCCCCGAGGTAGACTGGATAAATGACCTCGACCCGCCTGATAATAACAAGGAGGAGATCCAAAAGTGCCGACGACTGAAACAACCGAGTTAGTTCACTTGCCTCAGTCGCCGTCACTATACCGGACAAAGAAAACTTATGAACTTTTAGAGAATATGACAAAGATGCACTCAAAATACTATAATTGGTAAGAATGGGGAAAAGTTGCGAAAAAAACCATTTTTCCCCATTTTATGGGGGAATAACCCTAATGAATTTAGCTTACATTTATTAAGTTATAGAAGGCATTTTTCCTACAGATCTCATCCAAATAAATTTTTCAAATCATGTTCATATAGCGCTATAACTAACATAATACCTATACCCGTAGCTAAACCCATTAATTGTAACAGACACTGGCATAGTGTACCCTCTTTACTGTGCGATGTACTTAATTCAGGCATCTGAAATTAATAAAAGAAAAAGAATTTAAATATTGGCTGAAAAGTAAAAGCAATTGCCTAATTATTTTTTGTGTTGGTCACCCAGATATTTTTATTCTAGAAACACTACATTATAGATAGGAATAGTTGTGGTTTGAAAGAAGATGTAGTGACAAGGATTGACAAAGGAATGCTTCGATGGTTTGGGCACATGGAAAGGATGAGTGAAAGTAGATTAACGAAAGGAATTTATAAATCTGATGTTCATGGATGCGTTAAGCGAGGCAGGCCCAGCAGGGGGTTTTCCGACCAAATCGGAGACATCCTCAAGAATGCTAGGTTGCCTAGTGCCCATAACCAAAGAGCCTGTATGAAGAGAATCGTGGATGTGAAGGATAAAAATTTACGACCAAACAAAATAGTGCTCTGTCAATCTCACATTATTCTAATGTGCCCAGGGTCTCCAAAAGTCTTCCCTGATGCTCAACACCATTAATAGAGATATTCTATTGCTATATATATCGATCTACTATATAATATATAGTAGATCTCCACATCCTTTATTTGATTAATTTAGAGTTTTGACGACAGGCGTGGACGAACGATTTAGCGATTGGTTTGTTGCGCGTAAAGTCCCGGGTTCGATTCCCGGTCGAAGCAAATATTTGTTATTAAAAAAAGAGATGGATATTTATTATTATTAAACAGGGAGCAGTTGATTTTGCAGTTAATATTTGCTTCGGGTCTGGTTATCAAAGAGTGGTACGCAGTGGTACCCAGTCTGCCGATCCGGGGTAGTACCACCACTTACAAGTATACAGACCGTGAAGTGATTTGGTCACGTTTCGGGATCAGCTTGTAAGATGCCGGTTCCATCTAGGCCGGCATAGTGGATGTGATTGCTACTCACAGTTATTGAATTGTAGTAGCAGTGACATTAATTCATGGACCACACTTCGGCTTAACATCAAGCGGAGTGTTGTCATATGTCGAGTCACAATAAAAAATAATAAAAAAACCATAATGATTTATAGTCATACCATATCAACAAGTGCGATATACAAAAACATTCCAGCAGCTGTTGCGAATAGCCATCTGGTTGCGCTGGGTGCATGACCAGCTAAAACTCCGCAGACCATGCCACCCAAACATAAACCAGAAGACAGCACATTGTACCATACGGCTCTCTTCACCGACATCCCAGCTTTTAGCAGCACAGCGAAGTCACCTGAGGGAAGAAAGAGGCATCATAGAAACAGGACAACCAAAGTACTGTCGGGGAACGAGCTAAATAAACGCGGTAGGAATGCAGTTGAGACGTCCTGGTCACGTGTCTATTATGAATAGTGAAGTAACATGCAACATGTTGATAACGATAAACACATACTTTCCTCAAAAATCAAATAGATTTAGTTATTAAAAATTATTAATGTGTATTAAATTGAAGTATAAACTTAGACAGCAACAATTTTTAATGAATTATGTATTAATTTACTTTTGAGAATAGTGACTGCATGTTTTCTTTTTCACACATTTTAATCACGTTTCTAATAATGATTCTAGCCTGACTACGAAAGACGACTCTCTTTTATTCAATTAACTCGCTAATTTTTTAATAATCAAACAAAGAAAATATGGACACGTTTTTATCGATATTAAATGACATCGCCGAGCTATGAGCGTCACTAATATACGGGTGGGGGTTGTTTGACGCCTCACCGCACCTCAGCTCCCGACGCTGCGTCTTACGTTTCGTAGTCTACAATCGAGAACCTTTTAAGACATATGGAAAGTCACAAATAACCGGTGGATCCAACTGGCATCTTGTCGTTCGGAATGGCGTTGTAAGAGGGAGGCCTATGTTTAGCAGTAAACGCCTTCTGGTTGATGTTTTTTATCATCAAAGTGTTTGTATCATAGTAACAGGACAACCAAAGTACATACATCAAAGATACATTGCTACCGGCAAGTGGTTTTGAACCCTTGCTCTCGGTTTGCGTAACTATTGCACTGCCACTACACCACGGTTGCCCTAAACTCTGACCTCCCATTGCTTACCACCAGTCAAAGTCAAATGTCGCGTCTCAAATAACTTACCAAGTTCATGTGGCAATTCGTGACACAGCACAGCGATGGCCGTAGAGAATCCACCAGCGATATTTGAGGCGAATGCAGCACCTACAAGTAAAGTATTGAATTTTCTTAGATATTGCGCGAACATTGATTAATGAATTAAACAAATTTTATGCGGCTTACTATCGCGTTTATTTTGGTTTTAATTTTACATTTTTTTTATTATTCTGACGTTTCGAGAGATTTGCAGCCATCGTGGTCACGGAGAGACCATCTCTAGAGACGTCCTATTGGTCGATGCTGTTATTGTTTCCAAAACTACCCCGTTTGATGTTTTGATTTTGTTTTTCTGTTTCGGTTTAAATAATAAAAAAAAAATGAAAAATCAAAACTAAAATAAAATTTGTTTAATTCATTAAAGTATTGAAGTTAATCATCTGGTAAAAAGAAGATGTAGTGACAAGGATTGACAAATGAATGCTCCGATGGTTTGGGCACATGGAAAGGATAAGTGAAAGTAGATTGACGAAAGGAATTTATAAATCTGATGTTGATGGATGCGTTAAACAAGGCAAGCTCTTAGTCGCGTTCCGGGATCAGCTTGCAAGTTGCCGGTTCCAACTAGGCCGGCATAGTGAATGTGACTACCTACCAGTGGCGTAGCTACCGCCGTATCTGGCGTATCAATTATATGGGCCCCCGGCGTAATTTTTTTATTATAACTTCCCAAAATTATGTTTATTTCAGAAGTAAAAAAAAAAAATTTCCAATTTCTCGCGTAAAGCGTGCGTTAAATAGCTGGCAACACCCTACATCAGTAATGGCGGCTGCAGGATTTCCTTGTTTAAGTCATGTTATATTTTTTTTATATTTCTTTTAATTTTATGCAAACATTTTTTTCATTTGTGAGAAATCTTTACCCTTGCTAAGGGCCCCCAAACAAATTTTTATACGGGGCCCCGCCAAGGCACGCTACGCTCCTGCTACCTACAGTTATTGAATTGTAGTAGCATTCGCCGCACTCCAGCTTAACATCAGGCGAAGTCATAATAAAAACATTAAAAAAAACTTACCAATAGCCATTCCGTCCGTGAAGTTATGTAACCCATCACCCATTATAACCATCCATGCGACTGAAGACATGGAGGATGGTGGCGCATGCACGTGACCATGAGAATGGGAGTGGCCGTGGTGGGCGCGGGAATGTTCCCTGGGGGAGAGAAGAGGTGATTGATAAAAAAAAGCCGGTAAAAGTTCAACTTAGGCTAAGAAATCACGGTGTGATTTTGTGTCGGGCCCGCAATGAGCAGTAACGCGACTAAGTCACTTCACGGTCTGTATACTTGTAAGTGGTTGTACTACCCCAGATCGGCGGACTGGGCACCACTGCCTACCACTCTTTAACAACCAGACCCGGAGCAAATAGCTGCCTCTTTTTTTATCAACAAATATTTATAATATTTAATATTACAAATAAAGGCTACGTAACAAATATTTGCTCCGACCGGGAATCGAACCCGGGACTCCCGCATAACGGACTGGTGTGCTAACCGCTACGCGACGTCTGTTGTTAAAAAGCTTAACATCAGGCGGGATGCTGTCATATGTTGAGTCACGATAATAATAATAAAATCAATTAAATTATCACGCCTTTTTCCCATAGGGATAGTCACAGACAATGGAGCGCCACCTGCCACGATCCTGACAAAACTTCCTCGCTTCCTTCACATCTCCCTAAAACTAATAAATAACTAACCTCAAAATAACGGTATAACTATCGCCATCCTTGCCCGCATCCTTAGTCCCATCCTCCTTTATATTATTCATTTCGACCACAGCTGGATTCTCTTTCAGCAGCCAATCTTTCTGAGAGGGCTCCTCCTTACTTTCAGGGTTCAAAGCATTCGATGACACTATGCTTACACTGTTTTTGACCTGGAAAGAAATTAAAAAAAAAACAATTAATCTTATGCGGAAAATTATTCCACATATTAATGTAGGAGGTTGTTCCCATAACCGTAGAGCTTGTATGAGGAGAATTGTGGATGTGAAGGAAGCGAGGGAGTTGTGTCAGGATCGTGGCAAGTGGCGCTCCATTGTCTCTACCTATTCCCGTGGGAAAGAGGCGTAACAATTTGATTGATGTTGATGTCGGATCACTATATATAAAATTGTGGATGTGAGGGAAGCGGGGGAGTTGTCTCAGGATCGTTGAGGAGGTTGTTCCCATAACCGTAGAGAGCTTGTTAAATCGAGGAGAATTGTTAAAGTGAAGCATGCGAGGGAGTTGTGTCAGGATCGTTGCAAGTGGCGCTCCGTTGTCTCTGCTTATCCCCGTGGGAAAGAGGCGTAACAATTTGATTGATTAATTGATAATGTAGAAGGAAAAAGGAAAAGAATATCTCCCTGCTGCACGCGTGTCGCGGTCTTCACTAGCCGTTTAAGGTCTCGTGTTGGAGCGAGTATATATACTTTTACTTTAGAGATAAACCGTTTGCGAGATATTGGACGCTCAATCCCATTGGTTGCAGTTGCTATTTGCGTTCACATTGTGATGGCGACACATGCAACGCCATCTATCCTTCAGTGCAGACACTATATCGACGGTTTCCGGGCTATTTGTTTTAAGCGACATTTTGACCGATATTGACTTATATACATATTCGGAATCAGCGATTTTTTTTGCGTCGACTGAGTCGACTTTGGTGACGATCAGAGTACTTTTTTGGCGCTTCAAACAATGCCATTTTTTGGGGCGATCCGAAATTTCATTGTATGAACCGACGCGAAATATGTCCTTTTATATAGAAAGTGTACTTGAGCCACAAAAGTTTTTATTGGTTATTTACTTAAGCGTTTTTGCCTTACACACAAATCATCCAAACGGGTCATTTAAAGAGTTTTTCCTGAAGTTACATTCTATAGGTGATGTTTGTTAAAGCATTACACCTTCCCCAAAAAAGATATAGTCATGTCGCTTAAAACATTTAGCCTGAATCCCAAATTGGTATGCAATGTCGCTTAAATCATTTCGCTTGCATCTGTTTTTAGTAAAAAAAGGCTATTAAAACATTTTGCCCTGTAGTTGAAACAGTCTTTAAATGGCAAATCAACCTTTATTCCTAAATCGGTTAATTTTTGATTGGTCGCTTCAAACAAATTAAATCTACAAGTACTATAACTTCATTCATTTTTCCTATACCGATTACATCGAAAACTTGACACTCAGACACTGCAAATTTTGTATGAATCGTTGTACCAAATGTCGGTTAAAACAAAACATTTTCGCCGCTCGCGTCCATTAAACAAGCAAGTTTTTATACTATATCCCCCTGAACGGGCGCTTCAGTCTACACCACATCGTGCCATGTACAATGTGTCCCAAAATTCAACGATAAAACTGCAACAGAGGGTGGCCCTGGTCATGACTAGACGAGAAAAGAAATTAAAAAATTGTTTTTTTAAAGTTACGAAAAAAATGTATTTTTTAAAAAATTTAAATTTTTTGTATCAGTAAGCTGAATATATCTGCTATTTATCACAATCCTTGAAAACCCCAGAAAACATATAGTTTTTACATAAAAATGATTTATATTACATTTTTTGCTTAAAATGTTAAAAAAAAATACTTTTAGTACACTTTCACTCATCGTGGTGTAAAAAAAGTATGAATACTACTATGGCAAGTTTTATCAAAAAATGACGCAACTAATCAAGATTCTAAAATGGTATAATACTCTAGGAAAACTAGTCAAATAAAAAAATACGAGTGGTATTTCTAAACAAGAACCAAATTTCATAAAATTGTTGTTTAAATTAATCACTTTTACTATGGGATCAAAACAGGTTTTTGTTAGTCAATATTATTTTAAAACTAGAGAAAGAGAGTTTACGTTAGAGCGAGATAGACAGATGTTAATTTTTGAATATAACAATGGGGCAAGTAGAGAAGTTGCTGTTATCAGTCAGTATGCTCTGTTCCTTTGTTTACTGTGCGCCGTTCCGCATTAAATTGGCTCTCGTACTGACGACTTTTGGGTTGGCTTTTGGACTTTTGACCTAGTGGACTGTTTTGTATTTATCATGCCGCTATCATACACACCATGGGAATACGCTAATATGCACTTAATTTATGGTGAATGCCGAAGCAATGCAAACTCTGCTAGCAGATTGTATCGGGAAAGTACCCAAATGCTCAAAGATTTTAGAGTATTTATAAATGTACATCAAGCGTTTTCGGAGGATCGTTTACCATCTAATAGGAGAAACGCTGGAAGACCAAGATCGGATCGAGATGAAGAAGTTCTGCATGAAATAGAAATGGATTCAACTACCTCGGAAGCAGCTACGGGAATACCAAGAAGTTCTGCTCATCGTATTTTAAAATATCACAGGCTTTGCCCATATAATTACAGACGTGTGCAGACGCTATTACCGCCGCTACAAAAGCACAGGGAAGATTCTCAATTCTTAGATAAAGTTTTATGGTCGAATGAATCAACCTGCAAGAAAGATGGCTATTTAAATCTTCACAATCTACATAGCTGGAATTATAAAAATCCACACCTGGTGAGACAAGATAAATCCCAATACCAATTCAACCTTAACCTTTGGACGGGCATATTAAATGGAAAAGTGATTGGGCCTTTTGAGTTACACGGAAACTTAGATGGCAATAGTTATTTGAACTTCTTACAAAATAACATGTCAGAATTATTAGAAGACGTGCCTGTAAGTGATTTACGATACTTATGGTATGGCTCACTATGCCCGTTCTGTGCGAGATTACTTGAACAATGAGTTTCCAGGGCGTTGGATTGGGCGACTTGGTCCTATTTCATGGCCACCCCGTTCACCTGACCTATAGCCCCTGGATTTCTTCTATTGGGGTTGTCTCAAAGACAGGGTCTACTCAAAACCCATTACAACATTGGACGAACTTCGCCAAAAAATCACTCAGGCTGCGGATCACATAAATGCTGGAAGTTATGCAAGACGAATAAAACGATCATTTTTAAGGCGATGTCGTGCTTGTATTAATGCTGGTGGCAAACAATTCGAACATTTATTGTAATTAAATTCAATAAAAAATTAAATGTTTTATTGTTTAAACTAGTTGTTTTATTTCATTTTATATCCATAAACCCATTTTGGATACAAAGTAAAAGTAGGTAATTACTATAATATTCAAAAATTAACATAAGTCTATCTCGCTCTAAGGTAAAATCTCTCTACTTTTAAAATGATATTGACTAACAAAAACCTGTTTTGATCCCATAGTAAAAGTTATTAATTTAAACAATTTTATGAAATTTGATTCTTGTTTAGAAATACCACTCGTATTTTTTTATGTGGCTAGTTTTTCTAGAGTATTATACCATTTTAGAATCTTGATTAGTAGCGTCATTTTTTGATAAAACTTGTCATAGTAGTATTCATACTTTTTTTTACACCACGATGAGTGAAATACTGAAAGTAAAAATCTTTCAACATTTTAAGCAAAAAATCAATCAAATTGTCACGCCCTTTTCCCACAGGGATAGGCAGAGACAATGGAGCGCCACTTACCACGATCCTTATACAACTCACTTGCTTCCCTCACATCCACAATTCTCTTCATACAGGCTCTGTGGTTATGGGCACTAGGCACCCTAGCTTTCTTGAGGATGTCTCCGATTTGGTCGGAAAACACTCTCCTGGGCCTGCCTTGTTTAACGCATCCACCAACATCAGATTTATAAATTCCTTTCGTCAATCTACTTTCACTCATCCTTTCCATGTGCCCAAACCATCGAAGCATTCCTTTGTCAATCCTTGTCGCTACATCTTCTTTTAAACCACATCTATCACGCAGTATCTATCCACATACACTCCTTAACGACCGCATTTCAACAGCGTTAATTCTACTCTCATGCTTCTTCTCATATCCAACCTTCACTTCCATACATTAATGTAGAAACAAGCACCGCATTTGGAACAGCCATCCGTGACTTTTGGGACATTATTTTGCTGTTCATGATACTATGGATGGCACCATTCACTACGTTACCCTTTTGCACTCTTCTCTCAATATCTTCATCACACTTCCTATCCCTAGTAAACATACTTTCCAAGTAAACAAATTTTGAAAAAAAAAATTATTTTTTTTCGTCACTTAAAAAAAACAATGGATATTTTTCAATTTTTTTTTTCTTGACTAGTCATGTCCAGGGCTACCATCTGTTGCAGTTTTATCGCTGAATATTGGGACACATTATATGCCAAAGTGATTCTTATTGAGTACAACACGATATTTAAGTAACATTATGTTAATAAATAAAAAATGGTAATTATTAATAGTTTTGTTTTATTAGTTTTAATTTTATTATTGAAACAACAAAGAGTTATTTCCCTTCTAACCAAAGTATTATTATGTTTTAACCGACTTTTATTTTGAAATTTACTAATTTATTGTCATTTCAAACAATTACTTTTTAAACACTATTTGCCTCTTTAGTCATTTATCCTGTATCTCAACTGTGTTTTACTAGTCGTATAAACTAATTTGCCTTTTTCTGTTTTATTCTTCACGTTTTAATTGATACAATTAGCCTTACTCTAAAAAATACAAAAGTTATACTTAAAGCGTTTTGCTTGAATCTATTACTTGCAACATTTGGTGCTTAAATCATTTAGCCTGATTCTACAAATTGATTAAGTATGGGCGTCTTGTATTAAGCGACACATATATTTGCTGATAGCGCCTTTTTAAAAGAAGTATCTTAATCAAATTATGGGGGATATAATATGAAAATAGAAAAACTTTACTTTTTTGAAAATAAACCAGGTTTCAAGAAGTTATGAATTTTTTTCTCGAAATCAAAACTTTAAATCGCTCTCCTGTAAAGTTTTAAAAATGTCGCTTAAAACAAATAGCCCGGAAACCGTCGATATCTTTGTGTTGCAGGCATGTAGCTGCGGTCGCTTCAAATCAATCTAATTGTCAATACTTTTTCCCACAAGCAGAGACAATGGAGCGCCATTTGCCACGATCCTGAGACAACTGCCCCGCTTCCCTCACATCCACAATTTTATATATAGTGATCCGACATCTGACCGGTAGAGCCCCTCACTCTTTCTTAATGACGTTTCTAAGTGTTTGTAAAAACCAAATGAATAAATGACTTTGAATTTTGACCTCGACCTGCCCGATGGTAGGCATGATGAAGGCAACGGCTGCCTCCGCCGCCGTCTCTATATTACATAATATTTTTCCAGACAGACGAAACAAACATACAAAAAATGAGATAAGAAAAACCCAAAAATCAAAATAAAAGTTCAACAACCGACATAAAACTGACATAAAAAAAACCTAATAAATATTTACCCCTTAATCGTGACTGATCACTTTTAGATAAGAATGCACTATCAGGGATTAAATCCCCATTGGACATAACGCCCCCACCTATAGCACGGAGAATGTTCCGAGGAGCTCTTTAACCTCGTCTTTTCACACCCGTAATACCCGAACAGCACTATCGCTCGAAGAACAGATAACCGATGGGAAAGCAAGGTTCTAGAGTGGAGACCACGAACCGGAAGACGCTGCGGTAGGCCTCCCACCAGGTGGACTAACGACATAGTGAAAGTCGCGGGTAGCCAGTGGATGCAACTGGCATCTTGTCGCTCGGAATGGCGTTCTAAGGGGGAGGCCTATGTTCAGCAGGACGCCTTCTGGCTGATGATGATGATGAATACCCGCACAGGTCGGGGGAATCATCTGCATTTCGTCGCCCGAATCGGCAGTCCAACAAAAAGGTTTACGTGTTGTTTCTGTGTAGAACACGATTGTTTGTCGATACAAGTGGAGTGCTTTATCAGCCCGTGTGTTCTATCCATCCTATAAGCTTGGATCCTTCAAGCGAGGCGTGAAGAAGGGCCTTTGGCCGGCATAGTGACGGCGACTGGGGCAATTGTCGGCAATCTTTGACCTCGTCTTGCTTACCATCAGGCGAGTCGAGGTCAAATGTCAAAGTCACATTAAGAAAAAGCTAAGTTTTAAATACATCAACCGACGTCTACCAAGTTTTTAATGTGACTCGACATATGACAGCACCCCGTCTGCTGTAAGCTACTACAGTTAAATGGCTGCAAATAGCAGTCGCATCAACCTGTTACCAAAACGCAACTAAGTCACTTTGTCTGTCTTGTGAGTGGTGGTACTACCCCGGATCGGCAGACTTTGTACCACTGTCTACCACTCTTTGACAAACAAACCCGCAAATATCTGTTTTTTTTTATTAACAAATAAAAATTCCATTCATGGACCGCACTCCAGCTTAACATCAGGCAGAGTGCTAACATATGTCGAGCCACAACAAAAAATATAGACCTACCTTGGTTTTAGGACTCGGAGGCGCTTGACCATCAGGATGATGATGTTCCCCATGAGTATCAGTCTCAATTTCATCATAACAATATGGATACTCTGAATACTTGTGTTTGCAGGTAGTAGCATCCTTCTTCTCATCCTTTTTGAAGATCTTCAACAAGGAATTCGAATTGTGCGCTTTTCGCTCATCCTTCAAAACCCTCACACGAGATGGTAATTTATTCTCCAAGTTTAACTTCTGCCTCCTCTTCCTCCATTCCACGACCACAGTCAAACCTTTCTCCATGAAGTAGAAGAACACCACACCCATCATAGCTGCCAATCCTTTCCACATCCCATCGTCGTGGGACACTTCCACGGCGTCCTCTAACGGGCTCATCGCGTGCGGCATGAGATGGAGTAACGCATCTCCGCATAAAGTTCCAACAGCTAACGCTACTAAGAACTGTAATATATGGTTGTAGTAGGTTTTGTGCATGATTGGGATAACAGCTACTCCTAGAAGACCACAAGCAGATATAGCTGTTATACTCAAAGACGAGTACAACCAAACGCTGAATGTATTTTTGGAGTAGGCATTTTCAATGGCTACTTCGTGTCTAGCTTTTCTAGTTCTAAATGCTTTGTGTTTTTTCACGCAGCCATTTCGTTCGAGGGATGTATTAGCTAGTTTCTGGTAGAGTAGAACTGGACATATAGAATGGAGAGTGTCTTCAGTTATTTCATTAGGCCGGTGATCGTGGTGGGCGTGCTGGTGTAGATGGGTTTGGAGACTGTTTACTGATGTTACCAGTTCTCCACTATTTAGACACTGCAAAAGAGGAATATTTGTGTTAGGTTTAGGTTATACGTTATTTTATTGTGTCTTGACATCTAATCTCGACTGATCTGGGGCCCAATCAATAAATCAAATTGTCACGCCTTTTCCCATGGGAATAGGCAGAGACAATGGAGCGCCACTTGCAACGATCCTTATACAACTCCCTTTTTCACATCTACAAAATGTATCCATCCATCCATCTATCTTTTGTAAAAGGATGCGTTAAACATTGCAGGGCCCAAGAGGGTGTTTGCCGATCAAATCGGAGACACCTTCAATTAAGCTGGGTTGCCTAGTGCCATAGAGCTTGTAAGAAAAGAATTGTAGATAGAAGGGAAGTGAGAGAGATAGTTAAGTTGAGCGACAGAATGTGCGAAGCGAATCATTCGAATGCATGAGTTGAACTGAACTACTAGTACGAGTTTAGATTTAAAACACATTCGAATGCGTCCGCGGCAATCGGCAATTAAGGTATCAAGTAACACGCCATGCAGAGACGAGCGTCAAATTTAATGAGTTTGTTTTTCATGTATCAAATAATATTCAAGTACTGATATTAGAGACGTTATGCTATTGATTCTTTGTAAGATTTTTTTTATTGTGACCCGACATCTGACCTCGACTCGTCTGATGGTAAGCAAGAAGAGGTCCAAGAGTGACGACGACTGCGGAAACCGAGTCTTCACGGCTGCCCCAGTCGCCGTCACTGTGCCGGCTAAAGGTACTTCTTCACGCATCGCATATTATATAGCTATATTAACATAAAATCAAAAGATATTTAGATTGTGAAGTGACTCAGTCGCGTCTCTGGATCAGCTTGCGAATTGCCGGTTCCAACTAGGGCGGCAAACTGGATGCAACTGCTACTTACAGTTATTTATGTAGTTGCCTCCTGTTATTGACAGCAATCTTTTTACATTTCTACACTAAAGAACATACATTAAAGATACATTGGTACCGGCAAGTGGTCTTGAACCCGTGCTCTCGGTTTGCGTGACCATTGAAGTACCACTACACCACAGTCGCCTTAAAACAATTTGATCTTTTCCCGTCATAGTGACAGCGACTGGGGCAACTGAGTCGATTTTTTCACTCTTGGACCTTAGGATAGGATATGCAGGTAGGGTACGTGCCCTTAGCGCTCTATCCGAAGAAGGAAATCCGGAAATCAGTTCTAGTTAGAGGTTTCTTCCAGATATGTCTAAAGGACGGTGAAGCTTAGTTGAAGAATATCTTACGCAAGATTTAATTATGTTTTATTAATTGTAGGTATATGTTTATTTCACATTTAGGTATAGTACGAAAGGGCGCATCCTCGATGCCTGCCCAGCGGGTTAGGTTGGGCAAGTTGAAACGATTATCGTCTCTCGTCGACGATTGGCCAAATAATAAAAGCTAGGCTAAATCCACCGAAATGAGACTATTGATGATAATGATAAAACGTGTCGTCGCACAGACGATATTCGTCACAACGATTAATAGTCTCGTTTCATTGGATTTAGCCTAGCTTTTATTATTTTGACAATCGTCGACGAGAGACGATAATCCGCTAGGCGCAGTATCCGATTGGTACGTTGCTTAAGATCAGGCAGGCCGATGTCACAATTAAAAAAAAACAACCTCTACTCACCATAACATTTGGACTTTCATCTAGTCCATAAATATAATCCTTGGTCTCACTCCTCTGAACACCACCCTCCACCATCTTGTCTAGATTCAAACTCTCCAGCATTTTATTGAAACCCGTCAAATTCATCGTCATGCTATCTGGATCCCCATACAGGTTGAAAATCTCCACCAAATAGGAGTCAGGGTTGAACTGAGATTCTCTTTTGACTCTACTCGAGCGTATCTTCTCTAATTTTTGCTTATAACGAGAACTCTTCTCGTCGGAGACCTGGATGATCTTCGCGTCGTGCCCTAGCACTTGTGGGTGACCTATATCGTGTTGGATCTCGACGTGGGATCCGCAGGTGTGCGAGGCGCAGAGCAGACAGAACATACATACAGTTACGAGGTGATGTGACATTTTGATACTTATTTTCTACAAGTTAGAGCTTAATTTAAAATGGACGTCCCATTAATGTCTTTCATAAGTTTTGCATTGTCTTCCTACAGTTTGAGTAGATTTGAAGACTGTTTATCTGCGAACAAAAAAATACATATAAAATAAATATACTGTAGAGGTAGAAAATACTTTGGAGTCAATTCTATTTCTCATGAATCACCCGCTTCACGGGGGGTCCACCACTAAATCCCGCTTTTTTCGTTTCGCTAGGTTTTTTTCTCAAATAAAATATCTGATCAACTAGTTGGTCCGATTGGAACAAATCTATTTATCGAGTTCCATTCTGAACAACCAGTTGGTCAGTTTAGTTGGTCGAAATGGAAGGACACAATAATGGAATTATTCCGTTTTCGCCCGCAAACAACAAATCTTCCGTTTTGGACCGAATATTATTATTATTATTAGGTAAAGTCAATTAAATATTTAGACAACTCTGGCATCGATAATAATATACAACAATTCTATATATCAATCAATCAAATTGTCACGCCTTTTTTCCACAGCGATAGGCAGAGACAATGGAGCGCCACTTGCTACGATCATGTCACAACTCCCTCGCTTCCTTCACATTCACAATTCTATTCATACAAGCTCTATGGTAATTCTATATCTCTATATATTTTCTTGCTTATCATCGCGGGACGAGATCAGATGTTGAGTCACAATAAGAAATTTTTTTTTTAATTTATGTCCTTTTTTCTTATATTTTATTTATGTTTATTATGTTCTCCAGCGTCAGTGAAATTCCCGTAAAAACATTGGACTTGGAATGTCCCTAAAACTCGATCAGCCTCTCCCAAGCAGACACACCGTTAGCGAGTTATTTGCGTTTCGGAAATAGCTTGTAAGTTGGTAGAAGACACATCCACTCATAGACCACACTCCAGCTAAACATCAGACGGGGTGCTGTCATATGTCGACTCACAATATAAAAATAAATATAAACTATTGAACCATTACATCTGACGCAACCTGTCGACCTTAATTATCGAAACGAACCGTGAACTTGTTACGAGCGTGAAATACAAATAGGGAAAACGTAACTCATTCTCATTATTATGCAATTATCAATGCTAATTAAGAGGCCGGCATAGTAATGGTCATTGAAGCAAACTCTATTTAGTTGTATACTTGTAAGTGGTGGTACTACCCCGGTTCGGCAGACTGAGCACCACTGCCTACCCCTCTTTAAATGCTGGTCCCGAAACGCGATTGAGTCACATCACGGTTTATACAAAAAAATGTGACTCGACATATGACAGCACCCAGCTTGATGTTAAGCTCGAGTGTGGTCCATGAATAGATATCACTGCTATTACAATTTTAATAACTGTAAGCCGGCCTAGTTGTAACCGGCAACTTACAAGCTGATCCCGAAACGTGACTAAATCACTTCACGGTCTGTATACTTGTAAGTGGTGGTACTACTCCGGAACGGCAGAGTGCCTACCACTCTTTGTAAATTGAAAGCAGTGGCACTAACCCAGGTCGGCAGACTGGGCAATGACCTACTGCAGTCTGCCTACCTCACTTAAAAAAGTATACAATATAGAAATCAATTTCACTTCAGAAGTTGCCTTGGAAGAGGTTTTTGTGCGTTCGCGGTCGTCAAAATGGCGGGACCGTAAGTTGAAAATAAATTATAGTCTAAAAGAAATTTGTAAGTTTTAAGATTTGTACATGTACAAAATAAGGGTAAGGTAGTGAACGGTGCCATCCATAGTATAATGAACTGCCAAATAATGTCCCAAAAGTCACGGATGGCTGTTCATAATGCGGTGCTTGTTCCTACATTAATGTATGGAAGTGTATGTTGGGTGTGGCAGAAGAAGCATGAGAATAATAACGCTGTAGAATGCTCCGATGGTTTGGGCAAATAGAAAGGATGAGTGAAAGTTGATTGACAAAAAGAATTTATAAATTTACAGTGAATGGATACGTTAAACAAGGCAGGCCCAGGAGGTCGTTTTCCGACCAAATCGAAGACATCCTCAAGAAAGCTAGGTTGCCTAGTGCCTATAATCGTAGAGCTTATATGAAGATAATTGTGAATGTGAAGGAAGCAAGGGAGTAGTGTCAGGATCGTGGTAAAAGGCGCTCCATTGTCTCTGCCTATCCCTGTGGGAAAAGGGCGATTGACAAAGCAATCCTTGTCACTACATCTTCTTTCAAACCACATCTATTGCGCGCTGTGCTATGCCTTATTTATTGAAGAGAAAGGACAGAGACAGGCAACATAAGAACAAAAATAAAGCAATAGCGGAGAGAATTAAAATTATTCAATTCTCTCCGCTATCGCCACTCTACATACACTCCTTAACGAGCGCATTTCTACAGCGTTAATTCTACTCTCGTAAACATCTTTCAGTTTATTTCAGCCTTCCCGTGACCACGTATCTTGCGATAGAGCCGAAACGTCGAAATAAATAAATAAAGCCTAAAACCGCATTTGAACCCGTTTTAGTCCAATCTTATCATTCAGGTTTGTTTAATTTGTAGTCAGAAACATGGCGGATATGAAATAAATTAGGTAATTTGTTACCTCAATCGACAAGAATATTAGGACTTATTTATATTTTAATTAGTAATAAATTTTTAAGTGAAAACTTCTTATATTATTGGTAGAACGCCGCTGATGTTAAGTTGGAGTGCAGTCCATTAATGGTGGCGACTGCAACTACATTAAAATAACTGCAAGTAGCAGCCGCATCAATTATTGCGGCTTAATTGGAACCAATTTTAAGAGTGCTAGGCAGTGGTACCCAGTCTGCCGATCCGGGGTAGTACCACCACTTACAAGTATACAGACCGTGAAGTGATTTCGTCACGTTTCGGGATCAGCTTGTAAGTTGCCGGTTCCATCTAGGCCGGCATAGTGGATGTGATTGCTACTCACAGTTATTGAATTGTAGTAGCAGTGACATTCATTCATGGACCACACTTTGGCTTAACATCAAGCGGGGTGCTGTCATATGTCGAGTCACAAAAAAAATAAACCAGCAACTTTGAAGCTCAAGCCGAAACGCGACTTCACGGACTGTACACTTGAAGTAGTGGTACTCCTAATCAGCAGACTGACAACCTACCACTCTCAAAGTTACGACAATTTCGTTATTTACTCGTAATCTATAGAACATAATTAATAATGAACCAATTGAGGTTAGGTTTATAATAATCTACAAGCTTCGATTAAATTAAAGCAATTCACGTTGACATTTATCCTTATTGAGGGTTTCATTGGGATAATGAATCAATCAATCAATTGTCACGCCTTGTAAGCGACAACCTACCACAATCCTGACCCAACTTCCTCGCTTCCCTCACATCGACAATTGTCTTTATACAAGCTCTACGGTTATGGGCACTGGGCAACCCAGCTTTCCTGATATGTCTCCGATCAAATCAAGGACATACTCAGGAAAGGATGTCTTTTGGATCTGCTTCCCTTTACGCATCCATCCACATCAGATTTATAAATTCCCTTCGTCAATCTACTTTCACTCATCCTTTCCATGTGCCCAAACCATCGAAGCATTCCTTTGTCAATCCTTATCACTACATCTTCTTACAAACCACATCTATCGCGCACTGTGCTATTCCTCATTCTATCCGCTATCGTCGCTCCACATAGAATTGCCGGTACCACTGTATCTTTGTTTTTTCCTTCAATTTTTGTGACTACATCTGGCGTGGAGGTCGACTCATCTGCCCCAGTCCCCGTCACAATGCCGGCCAAAATAGTCTTTAGTATGTTCTTTAATCGTTTATATTATACAAATACTCTTAGTTGCTTAGTATAGAAATGTAAAAAAAATACATTTATATAATACTAGCTATGCCCGCGGTTTCACCCGCTCAAAATAAGGTTTATAACAGTCATTAAAAAAAGAGAAGGTTCCTATTTCGACTGTTTTTGTATTTATAACTCGATAACTCATATAAAAATGACACACGAAAATAAAAATAAATATAGAAAAATTCCAAACAGCTGAAACTACAGTCAATTGGAAACTATACTATAGAAAAAATTAATTTATTTTTTTATTTAATGTATCCTATGTTACCTCTAGTACCTCCAAAATATGTGTACAAAGTTTCATGATGATCGGTTAAGTAAGTAGTTGTGTGAAAACGTAACAAACAAACTCACATTCACATTTATAATAATAGTAGGATTAAATTGCTTTGATTCTTTTATATTTTTGAACTTGACCACTTTTTTGAAAAAACTGGATCATAAATCATAAACATGGGTCCGACCAAGTGCACGTGCACAATTTGACCTAGCCTGACCAAGATGGCCGTCGACCCCGATTCACGTTTCAATAATATAATTGTAAAGGATCCTATTCTGACAGATTTAGTGATTCCGCCGGCGACCGCAGTCTGCACTACTTGTTTCTATGAGATTGATTCCGTGCAAGGCGACACTAGTCCGCAGCCGCCGCGTTAATATTTTTTATTTTTTTATTTTTTTATTTATATTTCCATACTAAGCTACTAAAGTGCTTGTATCATAGAAACAGGACAACCACCGGTGAGTAGTCTCGAACTCGTGCTCTCCGGTTTGTGTAACCATTGCACTGCCACTACACCACGGTCGCCAATATTGTTTCCAAACATCATATTTATAATCTATGACTTAGCAAATGCTGATTGTCGCAATAGTGTGGTATAGCCCGTAGCCGACCGTGGTCCTTTGTAAAGCTAGTAAGACGCCATTTTGTTCTTTGTAATGCCTGAAACTGTCTGAAAACGAAGCCTTCAAGGTTTTATTGATTTATATCTATTCATAGTTCCAACATAAATTATTTTCAGTAGTTTTCATTCGTTCTTTGTTGCTATTATTCGTGGCGCTTACCGTGGTGTAGTGGCAGTGCAATGGTTACGCAAACCGAGAGCACGAGTTTAAAACAAGCACTTTAGTAGCTTAGTATAGAAATGTAAATATATATAAAAAATTATGGTTGCAATGGTTTGCGTAACCATTGCATCCATTGTGTGTGAAAAAGGCGTGACAATTTGATTTTGATTTGATAATACAATAAAGCCAAGTCCAGTCCCCATACACAATGAATGATGTCCTTTCTTAATATGCGACCGTGGTGTAGTGGCAGTGCAATGGTTACACAAACCGAAGAGTACGTAGTTTTTTCTTAGATTTTGCGCGAACATTGATTAATGAATTAAACAAATTTTATGCGGCTTACTATCGCGTTTATTTTAGTCTCTCCGTGACCACGATGGCTGCAAAGCTCTCGAAACGTCGGAATTATAAAAAATTGTAAAATTAAAACCAAAATAAACGCGATAGTAAGCCGCATAAAATTTGTTTAATTCATTAATTCGGAGAGTACGTGTTCGAGACCACCCACCGGTACCAATGTATCTTTGATATATGTACTTTGGTTGTCCTGTTTCTATGATACAAGCACTTTAGTAGCTTAGTATAGAAATATAAAAAAATATATAAAGTGTAAACGCGGTATTACAGTCAATGTGCTGAATAAATGTACGCACACTGCGAAACCTCCACGCCTTCCACGAGTGAGTCATGGTGTATTTTTAGTCGACGCGTCGTACATTTATTAGTTGAATGTTCTTTAAAATTCCAACATATGAGTTTGGAGTTGCAGGCGAAATTCAAAAGGTTATATTATTACGTCTAATAGTATTCTTTAACGCAGCCTTTCCCAACCTTTTCCAAGGGCGGACCTCCTAGCGCCAGCTTACCATGATCCGCGGACCCCTAAAAAACTTATTTGCAGTACTCACATAGGTCAATCAATCTATTATCTATTTTATTCTCAAAATCTCAATTAAACTCTAATGCAGTGTTTTTGTATGCATAAAAGTAGCCACCTATCACTTGACACATTATTCCATCTTGAAACAGAAAAAGGCAAAATGGTCTGACTAAATTCAGCTGCACTACTATGCTTTCGTAATATACTTATTTTGTCCTCGGACCCCCTGGGATAGGCCCGCGGACCCCTAGATTCATTGCAGCGCCGAGCTGTACGAATTCTAGGTAATGCAGAGGTCACACGAACTCTGGAGCCCCTGCAACTACGCATAGACATGGCGGCTCTGTGCGTCCTCTATCGCCTATACCACGGAGAATGTTCCGAGGAGCTCTTTAACCTTGTTCCTACTTCGTCTTTCCACACCCGTAATTGTCACGCCCTTTTCCCATAGGGCAGTGCAATGGTTACGCAAACCGAGAGCACGAGTTTAAAACAAGCACTTTAGTAGCTTAGTATAGAAATGTAAATATATATAAAAAATTATGGTTGCAATGGTTTGCGTAACCATTGCACTGCCACTACACCACGGTAGGCGCCACGAATAATAGTAACAAAGAACGAATGAAAACTACTGAAAATAATTTATGTTGAAACTATGAATAGATATAAATCAATAAAACCTTGAAGGCTTCGTTTTCAGACAGTTTCAGGCATTACAAAGAACAAAATGGCGTCTTACTAGCATTTCAAATTTTTTTTTAAGTTTAATTTTTTTTTATTGTGACTCGACATCTGATCTTGACCCGCGTAATGATAAGCAAGAGGAAGTCAAAGAGTGACGACGACTGAGAAAACCGAGTTTGTACACGCATCGCTTGTAGGATCCAAGGTCATAGGATGGAGAGAACACACAGTTGTCAAAGAGTGGTAGGCAGTGGTGTCTAGTCTGCCGATCCGGGGTAGTACGGAACGAATCTTTGCTTTGACCGGGAATCAAACCTGGGTCTTTAGGCGTAATGGACTTGTATGTATAGGTTATTTTTAAGAGGCTCTTGTGTGAACGATAAAGTATTACATCGTATAACGACATTATAACGACCATTTCAAGGTTAGAGATAAACATATCGATATCTGCCAAGTGTTTTGTATGAGTTATTTTATTGTGACTCGACATATGACAGCACACCGCTTGGTGTTAATCCGGAGTGCGGTCCATAAATGGATGTCACTGCTACAAAAGGGGACCGTGGTGTAGTGGCAGTGCAATAGTAACGCAAACTGAGAGCACGGGATTAAAAAGCACTCACAGGTACCAATGTATCTTTGATATATGTACTTTGGTTGTCCTGTTTCTACGATACAAGCACTTTAGTAGCTTACTATAGAAATGTAAATAAATATATAACTACAGTTAAATATCTGTAAGTAGCAGTCACCTATGTTGGCCTAGTTGGAACCAGCAACTTCAAGCTGATCCCGAAACACGACCAAGTCACTTCACGGTCTGTATAACTAATCTAAACGTATTTTAAAATTATAAATGGTTACTACGGTTATTATATCAACTCTTTTTCTCATTATAACTATTTGATACGCTTCTTTTTGATACGTTAATATTATGAAAGTAGATTGACGAAAGGAATTTATAAATCAAATGTGGATATAGTAAAGTAAGGGAACGAGCTAAATGAACACGGGAGGAATGTAGTTGTGACGTCATGGTCACGTGTCTATTATGAATAGTGAAGTAAAATGAAAAATGTCGATAACAATAAACACACACTTTCCTTAAAATGCAAATAGATTTACTTATTAAAAATTATAAATGTGTATTAAATTGAAGTATAAACATTAGACAGCAACAATTTTTAATGAATTATATATTAATTTAATTTTGAGAATAGTGACTGCAAGTTTTTTTTTCTTTTTCACTCATTTCAATCACGTTTCTAATAATGATTCTAGCCTAACTACGGATGACGACTGTCTTTTATTCAATTAACTCACTAATTTTTCAATAATCAAACAAAGAAAATATGGACACGTTTTTATCGATATTAAATGACATCGCCGAGCTATGAGCGTCACTAATAGCGGCCACTATGATACGGGTGGTGGTTGTTTCAAGCCTCACCGCACCTCAGCCCTCGAATTCATTTAACTCGTTCCCCAACTATAGATGCGTTAAACGAGGTAGACCCAAGAGTGTTGTCCTACTAAATCGGAGACATCTTCAAGAAAGCTGGGTTGCCTAGTGCCCATAACTATAGAGCCTTATATGAAGAGAATTGTGCATGTGAGGGAAGCGAGGAAGTTATGTCAGGATCGAGGCAAGTGGCGCTCCATTGTCTCTGCCTATCCCTGTGGGAAAAAGGCGTGACCATTTGATTGATTGATTGATTATAATTTAACTCTTTTTGTAAAAGTTTAACAGTTATTTTTGCAACTAGCTGTTTATCTGTATATCAGCTTGGTATGTTTCAAAAAACAAGTTTCCAAGCGGTCTTTGAACTTTACTAAAACCATATCCATTCGTTTGTTTTACTTTTAACAGCTTGAGTATTTTTTTTTACTTTTCTTTTCTTTTCTATACTTGTATCATAGAAACAGGACAACCAAAGATACATTGGTACCGGTGAGTGGTTTTGAACCCGTGCTCTCGGTTTGTGTAACCATTGCACTGCCACTACACCACGGTCGCCTGGTCGATTGATTTGGTCAACTGATTTACATATCTATACTGTGGGGCTTGTGTGAAGACAATTGTGGATATGAGGGAAGCGAGAGAGTTTTGTCAGGATCGTGGCAAGTGGCGCTCTATTGTCTATGCCTATCCCTATGGGAAAAAGGCGTGACAATTACGGGTGTGAAAAGACGAAGTAGGAACAAGGTTAAAGAGCTCCTCGGAACATTCTCCGTGGTATAGGCGTTAGAGGACGCACAGAGCCGCCATGTCTCTGCGTAGTTGCAGGGGCTCCAGAGTTCGTGTGACCTCTGCATTACCTAGAATTCGGACAGCTCGGCGCTGCAATGAATCTAGGGGTCCGCGGGCCTATCCCAGGGGGTCCAGGGACAAAATAAATATATTACGAAAACATAGTAGTGCAGCTGAATTTAGTCAGACCATTTTGCCTTTTTCTGTTTCAAGATGGAATAATGTGTCAAGTGATAGGTGGCTACTTTTATGCATACAAAAACACTGCATTAGAGTTTAATTGAGATTTTGATAATAAAATAGATAATAGATTGATTGACCTATGTGAGTACTGCAAATAAGTTTTTTAGGGGTCCGCGGATCATGGTAAGCTGGCGCTAGGAGGTCCGCCCTTGGAAAAGGTTGGGAAAGGCTGCGTTAAAGAATACTATTAGACGTAATAATATAACCTTTTGAATTTCGCCTGCAACTCCAAACTCATATGTTGGAATTTTAAAGAACATTCAACTAATAAATGTACGACGCGTCGACTAAAAATACACCATGACTCACTCGTGGAAGGCGTGGAGGTTTCTTGTTGTGCGTACATTTATTTAGCACATTGACTGTAAGACCCCATTTGCACTTTATATATATTTTTATATTTATATACTAAGCTACTAAAGTGCTTGTATCATAGAAACAGGACAACCAAAGTACATATATCAAAGATACATTTGTACCGGTGGGTTGTCTCGAACACGTACTCTCCGGTTTGTGTAACCATTGCACTGCCACTACGCCACGGTCGCATATTAAGAAAAGACATCATTCATTTTGTATGGGGACTGGACTTGGCTTAGTTGTATTATCAAATCAAAATCAATTTTCCCACAGGGATAGGCAGAGACAATGAAGCGCCACTTACCACGATCCTGACACAACTCCCTCGCTTTCTTCACAGTCATAATACTCTTCATACAAGCTCTATGGTTATAAAAAATAGTTATTGCGCTTGTATAATACTCGTAGAGACAATACATATATCAAAAATACATTGGTCTTCGAACCGAGAGTTCATACTTAGCGAAACCATTTCACTACCACTAGACCACGATCGCCTATAACCAGTGACTGAACTACTAAACTTGTTTATTAGTAAACCTATTTAAAGATAATTTAAAAACAAAGATATAAATAACACAAAATAAAACGATAAAATAAAAATAGATTATGCAAATACCTAATAACAGATTAAAGAAAAACCTCATAGAATTACACATAAACAACAAGATATAAACAATAAAAGGGTAGACAGACAATTGGTGCTCATATGCCAGCAACCCGCCTGATGTAAAGCTGGAGTGCGGTCCATAAATAACTGGAAGTAGGAGTCGCATCTACACTTTCAAGCCAATCTCAAAGGCAACTAAGTCACTTTACGCTCAGCTTGTAAGTTGCCGGTTTCCATCTAGGCCGGCATAGTGGATGTGACTGCTACTTGCTGTTATTTAACTGTAAGTAGCAGTCACCTCCATTCCATCAATGGACCGCATTCCAGCTTAACATCAGGCGGTGTGTTATATATAAATATTATTATTTATTTTCATTTCTATACTAAGCTACTAAAGTGCTTGTATCATAGAAACAGGACAACCAAAGTACATATATCAAAGATACATTGGTACCGGCAAGTGGTTTCGAACCCGTCCTCTCGGTTTGCGTAACCGTTGCACTGCCACTGCACCTCGGTCGAGTCGAGTCACAAGAGGAATAAAATCAAAAATATTCGCGGGATAAACTACGATATAGTTTTTTATTATTGTGACTGCATATGACAGCACCTCGCTTGATGTTAAGCAGGAGTGTGGTCCATGAATGGATGTCACTGCTATTACAATTCAATTACTGTAAGTAGCAGTCACATCCACTATGCCGGCCTAGCAAATAATATATAGCAAAAAATATAAGATAGAAGAAACCTCACCGTTTAGCGCAAATAACTTCACACCGTGACTAATATTCGTAAACACAAGTACACACGCACGCAAACACCCGCAACGGCCGAGCAACGAATAACGAAAGATAACGAATCGTTAAGCGAGCGCCGCCACAGAGCTAAATCGTGCAAGTAGTTAGACACGGCTACTTATACGGTCGCGTACAAGGTCGTACGTAAAAGATGACGCGGCTAAATGCCTTATTTTTTATCAATGCCACTTTCAGGAATCAGGTTTGTTGGTTTTTCATCATTTCCTGGTGATGAAATGTGATGCAATTGGTCTTTCCCTTATTTCTTACAAATATAATATTGAACATTTGTGAGGATATTTATTAATGAATTAAACAAAATTTTATGCGGCTCACTATCGCGTTTATTTTGGTTTTGATTTTACATTTTTTTTATTATTCTGACGTTTCGAGAGCTTTGCAGCCACATGACATGAAAAATGACAAATCAAATAACTCAAATTATTTATACAGAGTGTTACAAAATACCCTCTAAAGCCGAAAGGGGGTTAATTGTTCTCTTATAAAATGTAGTATAATATAATATTATAGTATTTTAAAACCGCTTTGTGCATGTATAACTTACTGCAAAAATATCAATATTTTTTTTTATTGTGACTCGACATATGACCCTTGATGTTAAGCCGAAGTATGGTCCATGAATGAATGTCACTGCTACTACAATTCAATAACTGTGAGTAGCAATCACATCCACTATGCCGGCCTAGATGGAACCGGCAACTTACAAGCTGATCCCGAAACGTGACCAAATCACTTCACGGTCTGTATACTTGTAAGTTGTGGTACTACCCCGAACCGGCAGACTGGGCACCACTGCCTACCACTCTTTGATAACCAGACCCGAAGCAAATATCCATCTCTTTTTTTATTAACAAATATTTGCAATATTTAATGTTATTAAATATTAAAAATGAAAGCTATAAAACAATTATTTGCTCCGATCGGGAATCGAACCCGGGACTTTACGTGCAACAAACCAATCGCTAAACCGTTCGTCCACGCCTGTCGTCAAAATGTGCCAATAATGAAATCAAAAAGTAAATTACATACATAGAACTATCATAATATTCTGAGTTAGAATACATAGCAATTTTTAGAACATACGAGTAATTGGAAAATGAACAAATTTCAAAACTTTGGCTAAGATGATTTGAATTTGACAGCATATAGTTTTATTTTATGCCGGACCGGGGTATTACCATGGGAGGGTTATAAAATCAATCAATCAAATTGTCACGCCTTTTTCCCCACAGGGATAGGCAGAGACAATGGAGCGCCTCTATAACAACTTCCTATAAAAAATTTGCTTTATATCGACACAGACCCGGAGCAAATACCGGCCTTATTTTTTTTAATCTATGCCATTTAAGGCAAAATGCCGCTTCTAAACCTTAATACATCTGCGTCAATGTGACGTACTTGTTGAGGAAACAAACAGCGCACATTGATAAGGTCGCAATTTCATGGATTATATATTATCGTTTTTCTTTATTTATTTATTTATATTATGGTCAAATCGGAGACATCTTCAAGAAAGCTGGATTGCCTAGTGCCCATAACCATAAAGCTTGTATGAGGAGAATTAGGCGACCGTGGTGTAGTGGCAGGTGGCAGTGCAATAGTTACGCAACCCGAGTCACGAGTTCGAAAACACTCACTGGTACCAATGTATCTTTGATATATGTACTTTGGTTGTCATGTTTCTATGACACAATCACTTTAGTAGCTTAGTATAGAAATGTACGATATAAATAATATAAAAATATAAATATATGCCTAAAGGGACTCCTTTTAATAATGTATTTCAGTTAATTTTTCATCAATATATGTATTAAATATATTTTAAACTAAATAGATAAATTAATCTTCTGTGGTTATAATTAAAAAAATAATATAAAAACATGTGCATGTGAGGGAAGCGAGGGACGTCACGCCTTTTTCCCTGTGAGAAAAAGGCGTGACTTGATTGATTGTTTGATATTGTGATTCGACATATGACAGCACCCAGCCTGATGGGCAGTACATGAATAGAGGTGACTAATATTTAGCTATAGTAGCAGTCGCCTTCAGCCACTGGTGGGATTCTGTCAGTCACAACAAAAAAATCCTGGTACAATAACTAGACGATCTTCATAATATAAACACTTCTTTTTTTTTTTTTTTTTATTGTGACTCGACATATGACAGCACCCCGCTTGATGTTAAGCCATGAATGAATGGACTGCTACTACAATTCAATAACTGTGAGTAGCAATCACATCCACATGCCGGCCTAGATGGAACCGGCAACTTACAAGCTGATCCCGAAACGTGACCAAATCACTTCACGGTCTGTATACTTGTAAGTGGTGGTACTACCCCGGATCGGCAGACTGGGTACCACTGCCTACCTTCGGGTTCAGTGGTTTTGAACCCGTGCTCCTTGCGTAACCGTTGCACTGCCACTACACCACGGTCGCCTTTAATGTCCTGTTTATTATTGTGACTTGAAGTATGACAGCACCCAGCCTGATGTTAAGCTGGAGTGCGGTCCATGACTGGAGGAGAGTGCTACTTAAGTCAATTAACTCTAGGAGACACATCCACTATGCAGGCCTAGTTGTTACCGGCAACTTACAAGCTGATCCCGAAACGTGACCAAATCACTTCACGGTCTGTATACTTGTAAGTGGTGGTACTACCCTCGATCCGCACTCTTTTCTCTTTAAATATTATATCAGGGGTTCCCAAACTTATTTTGTCTACTTCCCACTTTGAGAATAAATGATTTTTTAGTGCCCCCATTTTTTCACCTACTTAAAAACCACTATAACTTTAAATTAAATTAATTATTGTGAATATAAAAACTAGTTAATGTTCACAAGTTGTAGTCGAGAGTCGAGAGCTCAGTCGGTGTATTTTTTCTGGGTCTCGTACTGCCCCTCTTTAGGCCAGCAGCGCCCACAAGAGGGCGTTATCGCCCACTTTGGGAAAGGCAGTATTATATATATTTTTTTAATTCTAATTTATAAATGACAAGATAAGAAAAAAATTAACTTACACGCTAAATGATGCACCTACTACCACCCGAGACGCGGCTTCAACCACGACTGATTAAAAACGCAAAACACAAACCAATTTATAGTACAAAAATTTGAAAAAAGAACCATTCTTTAATGACAGTTCATGACAATCCATTGACGTTTACTTCCTTAATTCAACCTAATTCGAAATTCAATTTCGAACAAAAGCAATCAATGTAAGTCGTAGACAAAAGCACGGGAAACGGAAGAGCGACATCTTTAACTTTTTTTGTCGCCATTATTACAATTGGACTTGATCATGCGGAATTTCGACATTTTTTTAAGAGAAACAATTTTACTTAATCTATACGTCTTTAAACAAAAAAAAATAAAGAATATAATAAAAACTATATAAAACATCAATCAATCACGTGACAATTTTTTCCCACAGGGATAGGCAGAGACAATGGAGCGCCACTTACCACGATCCTTACACAACCCCCTCGCTTCCTTCACATCCACTATTCTCTTCATACAGGCTCTGTGGTTAATGTATAGAAGTGAAGGTTGGGTATGGCAGAAGAAGCATGAGAGTAGAAATAACGCTGTAGAAATGCGGTCGTTAAGGAGTGTATGAGTGACGATAGCGGATAGAATAAGGAATAGCACATTGCGCGATAGATGTGGTTTGAAAGAAGATGTATTGACAAGGATTGACAAAGGAATGCTTCGATGGTTCGGGCACATAGAAAGGATGAGTGAAAGTAGACTGACGAAAGGAATTTATAAATCTGATGTGGATGGATGCGTTAAACAAGGCAGGCCCAGGAGGGTGACTTCCGACAAAATCGGAGACTTCCTCAAGTAGTTTGCCTAGCGCCCATAACCACAGAGCCTGTATATACAAAAATGCGTGTTAAATACGTATGTCTGTAAATCCTGGAAGGGATTTAATAATATAATAATAAAACGTTTATTTCAAACAAGGGTTCATACATTACATTAAAACATAATTACAAAATAAGGTATTAGACTTTGTTAGTAACAATGGGTGGTAAACTATGTTAGTATTGTTAGTATTTTTTTTTTATTTTTTATTGTGACTCGACATATGACAGCACCCCGCTTGATGTTAAGCCAAAGTGTGGTCCATGAATGAATGTCACTGCTACTACAATTTAATAACTGTGAGTATTAATCACATCCACTATGCCGGCCTAGATGGAACCGGCAACTTACAAGCTGATCCCGAAACGTGACCAAATCACTTCACGGTCTGTATACTTGTAAGTGGTGGTACTACCCCGGATCGGCAGACTGGGTACCACTGCCTACCACTCTTTGATAACCAGACCCGAAGCAAATATCCATCTCTTTTTTTTTTTTTATTAACAAATATTTGCAATATTTAATACTATTAAATATTACAAATAAAAGCTATGAAACAAATATTTGCTCCGACCGGGGATCGAACCCGGGACTTTACGCGCAACAAACCAGTCGCTAAACCGTTCGTCCACGCCTGCCGTCAAAATACCCAATAACTATTTATTTATTACAACTAATGACTGTCTCCACCCAGTGTTTTTGGATGGGACAGTCAAACCGTGCAGCAATGGTTTTCAGAATGCTGTTGTGACTACTTCTTAGGCGCTGCAGCAGTGAGGCCGTCTTCTTGCGACGGATCGCATAAAAGTCATCTGTCCGCGCCTCCGCGAACATACCTGACGCACTGCAGCGCCCCGGCAGTCCCAGGAGCATTCTGAATGCATTGTTGTACTGCACGCGCAGGACGTTGTAGGCTCGGCGCGTATACGTCACCCATAGACCTGTCGAGTAGAACGATTGGCAGAAGGCCTTGAATAGCCCTTGTCCAGGGCTGGAAAAAAGTTTTTTTTTATTGTGGCTCGACATATTATGACTCGCCTCGCCTGGTGTTAGGCTGGAGTGCTGTCCATGAATAGAGCTAACCACTACAACTAACTAATTACAAGTAGCAGTTCGATTCCCGGTCGGAGAAAATATTTGTTTTATAACTTTTATTTGTAATATTTATTATTAAAAAAGAGGCAGATATTTGCTCCGGGTCTGGCAAATATCTGCTATTAAAGAGTGGTAGGCAGTGGTACACAGTCTGCCGAGGTACTTACAGGTACCACTTACAGACCATGAAGTGACAAATCGCGTTTCGGGATCAGTTTGCAAATTGCCGGTTCCAACTAGGCCGGCATAGTGGATGTGACTGCTACTTACAGTTATTCATGGACCGCACTCCAGCTAAACATCAGGCTAGGACTTGTCATATGACGAGTCACAATAAGTAAATAAAAATACAAGTATATTATTTATACAAAAACATGGCGTACCAATTTAAACATGCATTCACAGTCAATTGATCAATTACTATATCAATAAATTATTAATTGATATGATACGCATTCTTAAAAGGCGACCGTGGTATAGTGGTAGTGCAATGGTCACGCAAACCGAGAGCACGGGTTCAAAACTGCTCGCTGGTACCAATGCAATGTATCTTTGGTTATTCTATTTCTATGATACCCGCACGTTAGTAGTAGCTTAGTAAAGAAATTTGAATAATTATTTTAAAAATAACATAATAATATTTGTATACATTAGATTAAAAGGCCGTAGAGCTGGTATGAATAGAATTGTGGATGTGAAGGAAGAGAGAGAGTGTTGTGTCAGGATCGTGGAAAGTGGTTCATCCATTTCTCTGCATATCCCTGTGGGATTTATAGCTCGAAACTGGTGGTTATCATCATTAATATAACATTAAAAATTGTGAATGTGAAGGAAGCTAAAGTCTCCGCTATCCCTGTTTATTAGGGCGAGAAAAAAGAGAACGTAAAGTGATTTAGTCGCGTTTCGGGATGATTTGCCTGTTTTCCAGTGGATGTGGCTGCTATTTGCAGTTATTAAAGGAGTGATTCCGCCGGTGACTGCACTACTTGTTTGTATGAGATTGATTCCATGCAAGGCGACACTATTGCGACAATCAGCATTTGCTAAGTCATAGATTATAAATATGATGTTTGGAAACAATAATAACGCGGCGGCGTTTATTATTGTCGCCTTGCACGAAATCAATCTCAAACAAACCAGTAGTGCAGTCTGCAGTCCAGAGCCGGATCTACCATATGACTTTTTGGGCTTGAGCCCAGGGCCCCGTGAATTCAAGGGGCCCCCAGCTAAGTCAAGTCAGATTAAAAATAGACGATAATGCAAAAAAAATCCATAACTGAGTAATTAGGTGAGCCCCTAAGTAGTTTTAGCTCAGGGCCCCCTAAACTCACGGTCCGGCCCTGCTGCAGTCGCCTCCTTTTGTAGACCGTACATCTTAACATCAAGCAGAGAGCTGATATATATCGCGCCACGATAAAACAAATATGCGTGAGGTAGGATGTGTTTTTCCTAATGATATTAGTAATCTCGGCGCAGACTCTAGAGCAGTGTCTCCCCACCTTTTTTAAGCCATGCCCCACCTTAACATTTCTAAATTTTTTATGCCCCCCATACATAATTTTTAAACTTCAAAAATTGTTTTGTTCCCTCAAGAATAATAAATGATCAATCAATCAAATTGTCACGCCTTTTTCCCACAGGGATAGGCAGAGACAATGGAGCGCCACTTACCACGATCCTTACACAATAAATGTAATAAATGATTACAGCATTTTTTTAAGAAATGGCCTTTCTTGTTAAATTTGTCACCGTTATCTAGCATTGCATTTAAATAACCCAAAGCGAAAGGGTTAAAGTCGTGTTGAGTCCAATTTTAAATTTCCCCCCTTAACTATCAAATTGCCCCCCTATGAGGCGTGGGCCCCACGTTGGGAATCACTGCTCTAGAGTCTAGACTAATTAGATTGTAGTATACTTTTTAAAACAGCTTTCTGATAATATGATAACCTCTTATGACCTAAATCGATTAAAGTATCAACGCTGCCTGTTAGGTTTTACTTTGTTTTTGTTAAATCAAAACCAGTAAGCACCGAAATTTTACAGCAAACCATACTGTGTATTAGGCAATTTAGATTGTTGGACCGAATTGTCAACTAGGTTTGTAAACCGGTTTGAATCGAATTCATCAATTTGGTTTGCGAATCAGGTTATTCATATTTTTTTAACGACCTAACTTGTTTAAAAAATATTTAAGATTGTCCCTTCCGGGGTAATACCAGCACTTACAAGTATACAGACCGTAAACTGATTTAGTCGCGTTTAGGGATCAGCTTGTAAGTTGCCGGTTCCAACTAGGCCGGCATAGTGGATGTGATTGCTACTCACAGTTATTGAATTGTAGTGGCAGTGACATCCATTCATGGACCACACTCCGGCTTAACATCAAGAGGGGTGCTGTCATATGTCGAGTCACAATAAAAATGAAAAATAAAGACTGACTGCCAATGACTGCTGTATCCACCTCTCCCACATTATTATTATTTTAAATATAAGTGTGAAGATTAGCTAAACAATTTAGCAAATGTTATCTTTGCTTTCTATTTCAGTAATTTAATTTGTTTTAGTAAACAATAAATTCTATTATGCAATTGTTTATTTAAACACACTCCAAATTATCTACAATGTGTTTTTGCAGCTATTATAATATTATTTTATTGTGACACGACATCTGACCTCGACTTGCCTGATGATAAGCAAGAGAAGGTCCAAGAGTGACGACAACTGGAATAACCGAGTCAGTTCCTGGCTGCCCCAGCCGCCGCCACTATGCCGGCCTAAGGTGCTTCTTCACGCATCGCTTGAAGGATCCAAGGTCATAGGATGGAGAGAGCACATGGGCTGGCAAAGCCCATGTGCTCTTTCTTTTAGTTCGGTGAATTTGAATAATATTTAATATTTAATTTTGTATAATTGTTTATATTGACAAGGCCAATGTCCAGCTGCAATAAAATTTGAACCATCAATATATTTGATGTGTAAAAGTGCAGTGTATCTGCCTACTTACTAAATATAAAAATACAAAATACATTATTGTGACTCAACAAATGACAGCATCCAACTGATGTTAAACTGGAGTGTGGTCCATGATTGGTGGTGACTAATATTACAGTCCTATTATAAAATATAATAAATAATATTTTATTTCATTTAACAAATATTTATCAATCAAATTGTCACACCTTTTTCTCTTAGGTGTGGAGCTCTACCTGCCTCGACCCTAACATAACCCACCTTGCTTCCCTCACATCCACAATTCTCTTCATACAAGCTCTATGGTTATGGGCACTAGGCAACCCAGCTTTCTGGAGGATGTATCTGATTTGATAAGAAAACACCCTTCTGGGTCTCCCTCATTCAACACATCCATCCACATCAAACTAATAAATTCTCTTCATCAATCTACTTTCACTCATCTTTTCCATAATTTAATTTTCTTTGACAATAATTGTATGTAAGAATACAACAGTTATGTAAGGATTATGGTAAGTGAGGCAATTAACAAAGTTAAAATGTTTTTGAATTGATACTTTATTTAAAAAAAGATTTCATGCAAAGTTCTTTTAAGTATGTACTACTCTTTTTTTAAAGCAAATTGTATCAGAAAACAACAGTTGATAAAAGGTTGTAAACAAAAAACACTTCCTGCGTTAAAAAGTAATGGATAATGGTTATTGAATAAAAAACCTTCAATTTCCTATAACTACAACTAGTTTGATCTTATTTCACATAATTTTTAGCGCGTACGCACACATAATCATAATATTTACCATTTTAACACGTCTTATATGAAGTGACCTACTTTTACTTAACAATTCACGTGCATTAAACGTTAACGAACGTGATATATTATAAATATAATTAGGCATCCGATACTACTGGAGAGGAAAGCCGGGTCGACCAAATAAAGGCATAACTTGACAATCATACAAACAAATTACTGACCTTTTTCATGAAAATTCACATGCGGCGAGGATTATAACGGTAACCATTTACAGCAGCACTTCACAAAAAACACTTTTGTCATTCAATAATAGTTATTTCACACAATACGGGACGATTTTTTACGATATTTCTTTATTGAAACCCACGGCAGAGCTCACCCAGGCGCAGAGCGGTCGCGAAATGCACATGTGTTGCCGTGAGTAGATGTCAAGTCAACTAAAAATAATAACGATGTGTTACGAGTTACAATATTTTTAGAACGAAATTAAATATATTTTTAGTATATTATAGGTAAAATAAGTGGAGTTTTTCTTGTTAACGAATTTCCGTGTGATATTTAAATTTTATGCTTATTGGTTGCGCTTACGACAGAAAAAAATAATAACTATTATAATTCAATACATTGATTAGATTAAATGTTTCGATATTCAATATAATTTAAAATTGAGAACACGTGTATTATTTAATTAATTTTGATGATTTAAGTTTTTTTTTCTAAACGAATGTGGACATGATGTTTTTTTCTGATATCTGAACGTGGTTCAAGCTTACAGCTGTCAAAAATATTGTCTTTTGGGGAAGTAGTACGTTTCGATTTCTGAGATAAGCTAGAATCTATATAAATGCAATAGAAATACATAAAACATTCCAATACTAGTCATAGTCAATACTCTTAAAATGATTAATGCAATTTTAGTGTTTAACAATCATGGCAAACCGCGGCTGTCCAAATTTTATGAGTATTTTGTAAGTAAAAGTGCATTTTTACATTTATTTGCAGTATGTTTAAAGGCTATTGAAGTTTCATCAACTAAATAATGTTTTTGAAAGTAAACTAGATCAAAGTATTCCGTTATGGATATACATTTATATGTATATTTGTTGATTTTCTTCTCATGCTTATCTAGTTATTTGATACTGATACTAAGCAACCAAGCTGGTTAAACACCCATTTTTGAGTTGTGCAACTATTTAATCACCACTAGACCACAGTTAGCTGTAACATGGAACACACATAGTGGATGTGACTGCTACTTACACTTATTTAATTGTAGTTAAACAAGTGTAAGTAGCAGTAGACTTGACAAGCACATAACTTCTGAGTAAACCACAAGTGTTAATAATAGACACATCAGCTAAAGCTGCTAATCTTTCTATTAAATAATAATAGGATGGGGAACACAATTTTTTTTGTGTTACTATGCCGGCCAAAGGTGTTTCTTCACGCATGGCTTGAAGGATTCAAGGCTATAAGATGAAGAGAAAACAGGGGCTGGCAAAGCATTCCACTTGTCGATTGTTCTACAAAGATACAACGCACTAAACTTTTTAGTTCAACTGACGATTCGGTCAATAGAGTGCGGTGATTCCCCTGATCTATGTGGGTATTACGGGAGTGAATAATCAAGGTAGATACAAGGTTAAAGAGCTCCTCAGAACATTCCCCGTGGTATAGGCGATTAAGGATGCACAGAGCCGCCATGTCTCTGCGTAGTTGCAGGGGCTCCAGAGTTTGCGTGAAATCTGCATCACCTATAATTCGGACAGCTCGGCGCTGCAATGAATCTAGGGCATTAAAAAGATACTTGTACACATAATAATACAACACTAATCATTTCAGCCTGAAGAGCATCAGCAGGAGATAATAAAGGAGACATTCCAACTTGTTTCTAAAAGGGATGACAATGTTTGCAACTTCCTTGAAGGTGGCAGGTAATAATAAAATATTTATCTATTTAACCAATACATTAGCTAATTCTAAATTTACAATATATATATATTACATTACTTGAAAACATTATTATAAGAAATTGTTTTGGCCGCTGATACCTGAACTAGATATAATCTCTAACTCAGGCACCAGCCCCATTCCATAATTCAAATTTACAATTATTTAAGTTTAGGAAACTTAATTTACACTTAGAAGTAGCATGTAACAGTAGCATGTAGCATGTTTTGACGACAGGCAAGAACAAACAGTTTAGCGATTGGTTTGTTGCGCGTAAAGTCCTGGGTTTGATTCCCGGTCGGAGCAAATATGTGTTTCAATATTATTAAATATTACAAATATTTGTTAATAAAAAATAAAGAGAGAGATATTTGCTTCGGGTCTGGTTATAAAAGAGTGTTTGGTAGTGGTACCCAGTCTGCCGATCCCGGGTAGTACCACCACTTACAAGTATACAGACCGTGAAGTGATTTGGTCACGTTTCGGGATCAGCTAGTAAGTTGCTTGTTTCATCTAGGCCGGCATAGTGGATATGATTGCTACTCACAGTTATTGAATTGTAGTAGCAGTGACAATATTCATGGACCACATTTCGGCTTAACATCAAGCAAGGTGCTGTCATATGTGCTGTTTATATATATATATATTATTTAAAAAAAAAAAATTTGATACCAATGTATCTTTGATACAATTATGTACTTTGGTTGTCATTTATTTAGTTGTAAGGCTTCTATTGCTAACAATTGCCAAATTGGTTTATTCGAGAGCATTCTAGATGTGGGTGTAACTAGTTTATTTTATTGTTACCTATCTGACCTCGACCTACCTCATGGCGTGATAGAGGTCCTGGAGTGCTGATGACTGAAAAAAAACCAGTCAGTGCTGCCTCAGTCATCGTCACTATGCCTGCTAAAGGTTCTTCTTCACGCATCACTTAAACGATCCAAGGATGGGAAGATCACATTGTATATTCTCATTCATTCATCTTGAATCTTTGATTTTTTTTCACAGATTCAGTTCCGATTATAAATTGATATACAGACATTATGCAACATTATATTTTGTTTTCTGCGTTGATTCCTCTGAGAGTGAATTGGGAATATTGGATCTTATTCAGGTAAATATAAGGCTCATTGTCAAAGATCAATATGTAGTTGTATATTTAATAAAGTTGTATATATTGTATGAGAAGAATTGTGGATGTGAGGTAAGCGAGGGAGTTGTGTCAGGATCGTGGCAAGTGGCTCTCCATCGTCTCTGCCTATACCTGTGGGAAAAAGGTGTGACAATTTGATTAATTAAAATAATTGTTTAATTTAATTTTGATTAATTGACAACCAGACAAATATACGACTCCTTTTTTTAAATTAACAATTGTAATATTACAAATAAAAGCTATGAAACAAATGTTTGCTCTGACTGGGAATCAAACCTGAAACTTTACGTGTAACAGACTGGTATGCTAATCAATATGCCACACATTCTATGCTGACACATCTCTCTCGCATCCTTCACATCCACAATCCACTTCATACTGCTCTGTGGACCCCTGCTTTTCTTAACAATGTCCCTGGTGAAGAACTACAAATAAAACTTCTATGTACTTTTCAGGTATTTGTGGAGACATTGGATAAATGCTTTGAGAATGTCTGCGAGTTGGATCTTATTTTCCATGCTGACGCTGCACACCAGGTAATTTTTTTTTCTTTTTTATTGTGATTCGACGTATGACAGCATCCTGCTTGATGTTAAGCTGGAGTGTGGTCCATGAATGGATGTCACTGCCACTATGATTCAATAAGTGTGATCCACTATGCCGGCCTTGTTGGAACCGGCAACTTACAAGCGGAACCCGAAATGCGACAATCACTTTATGGTCTGTATACTTGTAAGTGGTGGTACCACCCCACCCTTGGATTAAATTTATTTATATTTTATTGATGGTTAATATACTTTTTTAAATTTTATCTGTTTCTTAATAAACATTATGTATCTTTGATATATTATGTACTTTGGTTGTCCTGTTTCTATGACACAAGCACTTTAGTATAGAAATACAATTGAAAAATAATAATTATAAATCCATTCTGTTCCAGGTGTTAGATGAGCTTGTGATGGGTGGCATGGTGCTGCAAACGAACATGTCAGATATATTATGCAGGTTGCAGGAGCAAAATAAAATGCAGAAGTCAGAGGTAGGTTTTTTTATTGTGACACAACATTTGACCTCGACCCGCCTGATGATAAGCAAGAGGAGGTCCAAGAGTGACGACGACTGAAAAAAACGAGTTAGTTCATGGCTGCCCCAGTCGCCGTCACTATGCCGGCCAAAGGTGCTTCTTTACGCATCGCTTGAAGGATCCAAGGTTATCGGAGGGAGAGAACACGTAGGCTGGCAAAGCATTTCACTTGTCGATTATTTTACAAAGAAAAGACACACCGAACTTTTTGGTTCGACTGCCGATTCGGACGATATAATGCGGATGCTTTCCCCGACCTGTGCGGGTATTACGGGAGTAAAAATTGTAAAATTTGAAAAATTGTCACGTCTTTTTCACTTAGCTATAGCAGAGACAATAGAGCTCCACTTACCGCGATCCTGACACAACTCCCTCGCTTCCCTCACATCCTCAATGCTCTTGGACCTCCCCTTTTTAAAAAGAATTTCCTTTCATCGTATTTTCTTAATCCTTGTTACTACATCTTTTAAGTTTTTTCTCTATATAACCTTATATTTTCTTAGGCCGGCATATCGGCGGCGCCTGCACGAGCAGTGTCAGCAGTGAAGAGTATGAATTTGCCCCAGCAACTGCGCGACATGAAGTTGCCAGACCTACCACAAGCTATCAAAGTGAGTATTATTTTTCATTTATTTACATTTCTATAATAAGCTACTAATGTGCTTGTATCATAGAAACAGGACAACCAAAGTACAGATATCAAAGATATATTGGTACCGGTGGGTGGTCTCGAACTCGTGCTCTTCGGTTTGCGTAACCATTGCACTGCCACTACACCACGGTCGCCTTAACGTTTATACTGTTCCTCAATCAATCAATCAAATTGTCCTGCAGACATCGTTTCCTTCACATCCACAATTCTCTTCATACAAGCTCTAGGAATGTGCGATCCATGGATGTCATCATCAGCCAGAATGCGTCCACTGCTGAACATAGGCCTCCCCCTTAGAACGCCATTCCGAACGACAAGATGCCAGTTGCATCCACCGGTTACCAGTGACTTTCACTATGTCGTCAGTCCCCCTAGTGGGAGGCCTACCTACGCTGCGTCTTCCAGTTCGTGGTCTCCACTCTAGAACCTTTCTTCCCCGTCGGTTGTCGGTTCTTCGAGCGATGTGGCCTAGTTGGAACCGGCGACTTACAAGCTGATCTCGTAACGCGACTTAATCACTTCACGGTCTGTATATTGTACTTGTATGTGATGGTAGTACCCCGGTTCGGCAGACTGGGTACCACTGCCTACCACTCTTTGATAACCAGACCCGAAGCAAATATTCATCTCTTTCTTTTATTAACAAATATTTGCAATTTTAATAATAACATTATGCGGTGGATGCAACTGGCATCTTGTCGTTCGAAATGGCGTTCTAAGGGGGAGGCCTATGTTCAGCAGTGGACGACTTCTGGCTGATGATGATGAGATTAAAAGTGTCTTTCCATTGTCTCTGCCTATCCCTGTGGAAAAAAGGCGTGACAATTTGATTGATTGATTGTTATTATTAAATTGCAGGATTTGAAGTTCTGACCACTACAACAGGCGTACTCCGCCACCTCGGTTGCCGTTGCAACGAATATCATAAACACTTTTTATCCACAATCGGAGAAATATCACAATATTAATCGGGACAACTTGGGAGGTAAATTTTTCGGTTCGGAAACTTTTGGCGCTAAATTTAACGAGACTTTTACGGAGAATTACCAACAAACTGACGGATTGAGTTTGTCGAATGTACCCAACTCGTCCAATATTCCTAGCTTGGTCAGTTTTGAAGAGAGCCGTGATGGTTATCAGGATATAAGTGGAGAGAATATAGTTAGGTATAATAAGAAGAAAAAGAAGGGTAAAAAGAAAAAATAAATTTAAAAAAAAGAACTCTCATTCTTGGGGCATTGTGAACTTTTCAACTGACGGATTGAGTTTGTCGAATGTACCCAACTCGTCCAATATTCCTAGCTTGGTCAGTTTTGAAGAGAGCCGTGATGGTTATCAGGATATAAGTGGAGAGAATATAGTTAGGTATAATAAGAAGAAAAAGAAGGGTAAAAAGAAAAAATAAATTTAAAAAAAAGAACTCTCATTCTTGGGGCATTGTGAACTTTTCAACTGACGGATTGAGTTTGTCGAATGTACCCAACTCGTCCAATATTCCTAGCTTGGTCAGTTTTGAAGAGAGCCGTGATGGTTATCAGGATATAAGTGGAGAGAATATAGTTAGGTATAATAAGAAGAAAAAGAAGGGTAAAAAGAAAAAATAAATTTAAAAAAAGAACTCTAATTGGTGGGGCATTGTGAACTTTTCACAATGCCCCAAGAATGGGGAAATATGGAATGACATTTTTAAAGCTGTATATTTGCTTAAAATATTATATTTCTATTTTGCACATTTATCTAGGCCGGCATAGTGGATGCGACTGCTACTTGCAGTTGTTTATCAGTTGTAAAAGTCGCCTCTATTCATGGACCGCACTCCAGCTTAACATCAGGCGGGGTGCTGTCATATGTTAAGCCTTAATAAGTAAATCTATTTAGTCTGCTTATACTTACTTTTAGATGTAGTATCGTGATATCAAATATTATATCAAAATTAAATCATTTTTTTCATAGATTTTAGGCGTAAATTAATAAATGAATAAAAAAAATGTTGCGGCTTACTATCGCGATTATTTTGATTTTGATATTACAAGACTACGATGGCTGCAAAGCTCTCGGAACGTTGGAATAATAAAAAAATTTAAAATCAAAATAAACGCGATAGTAAGCCGCATAAAATTAGTTTAATTCAATAATCAATTTTAAAAGTAGGTATAAAACAATAGATATTCTTTAAAACAATAGAAATTCAATGGATTAGTCCTCTATCTTTTGCTAATTAAGCATACAATACAAACAATAAAAAAAATCGGTTGTCTGTAAATTCGGTTTACAGACGATAGTTGAACGTGACAACGTCATAAGAAAGAAAGAGAAGGATTGTGCCTCTTTGTCGCTCGTTCCGCGCTCTCGCTCTCACTTCAAGCCTTAAATGGAACGCCTCAGAGCGAGGTAACGCCGCATGAGTCATGTTTTTTCATGCGTGCAGCCGGCTCCATCGAATTATAAGACGTTGTCACGACAATAATTAAAATTAAGATAATAAAAAATGTCAATAAGTATTTAATACAAACAAAATGTCAAAAATTTATGTAAGTACTTGTTTTATACATGTCAATAATGATAAATAATTATCAGTAAAAAATTTCGTCAGTTAAAGTAAAAATAAAGTTAATTAATTAATCAATCAATCAAATTGTCACGCCTTTTCCCACAGGGATAGGCAGAGAATAATGATTAAATAAAAAGCATTAACTATGTTGACATCCTCAAGAAAGCTACATTGCCTAGTGCCCATAACCACAGAGCTTGTATGAAGAGAATTGTGTATGTGAAGGAAGCGAGGGAGTTGTGTCAGGATGGTGGCAAGTGGCGCTGCATTGTCTCTGCCTATCCCGGCGTGACAATTTGATTGATTTAACTATGTGGTTTTAATAAACCGTGTCTGTTCAGAACCATCTTTAATAAATTCGTCAACGGTTAATATTAATAAATATATAAATCTTCACGTCTTTAAACTCCAACGGGGTTGGTAGAACTATTAGAAATAGCTTCTTCAACTAGATTATTTAAAAAAAAGTGTATGATCAAATAGTAAAAATTCTAATATTGCCCTTTGAAGAGAAATTTGTAATTATTTAATATAAAAAATATAATAAATGATTTTTTAGTATTTAAAGTAAATAATTGTTATTTTAAGTTTTCTTTTTTAAATATACCTAATTAATGTTGCTATATAAAATAATAGTTTTATTTTAATATACCTACATATTCTGCCTATCCCTGTGGGATAAAAGCGTGACAATTTGATTAATTGATTGGCTATCCGACCCGATGAATGAATAGGTGAAAGTGATCGATAAATCAAAGAAGTGGAAAGATAAAATGGGGTCGACCTAGGAGATTGCTTGTTGGTCAAATTGAGAACATTAAAAAAGCAGGCGTTCGCAGAGCCATGGAGTTTGTATGGGGAGAAATTAGGATGTTATGGAAGCGAGGGAGTTGTGTCAGAGTCATGAAGGATGCCGCTCCTTTTTTTGCCTATCCCTGTAAAACGAAATTATTGAGTGAAAGCGAAGGTGACGCTTGTATCACGGACAGCTCAATATCAAAGATTTTCAGCTATTAATATCGGAGAAATTACATCGCTTAGCCTGATTTAAATCTGGAGTGCTATCCAGTTAAATAAGTGCAAGTAGCTGTCGCATACACTCTACGGGTACTCCGTGATTTTCGGTATGGGAAAATGATCGCTAACATCACCCATCCTCTTTAGACACTGGTACAAAATATGTTGTATGTATGTTCAGAGGGTTCGTTGTGTCAGCATCGTGGCAAGTGGCGCTTGTCTCTGCCTATTCCTGTGGGCGTGACAATTTGATTTGATTAATAGTACAAAATAACATAATAGTGCAGCGCCATCTATTACTTAATGAAGGAACTATTTTATAAAATTTATCGTGCGCCATCTAGAAGCAAAAGTTAGTAACAAACACGATTTAGTTACGTGATTAGGTATATAATTCTGCTATTCACTACTAGATGGCGCTAGTACTTAGATAATCGAATAATGTTGCTACTCCTCAGTAGATGGCATTGCAAATGTTTAATTGCCATATTACAATAGTGGACTAATTTTATTTTTTACGTGTAAATAATTATTCTTATTGTTTATTTGCAATAGGAAATTATAACTAAATATTTTTATTGAATATTCTGCACTTAATAACTTTTAACTAAAACTACACAATCACATGCTTTAATATTATAAATATAAGTTATTTTATTTTTCAAATTCATTGTAACTTTTCTTTTTGTTCTTGCTCTGATGCATCTCCCAAAGGTTGACTGGGTCAAGATCAGATGTCGTGTCACAAAAAAATATGTTTTTGTTGTGTATTATTGACCTTTGACCTTAACTTGCCTGATGGTAAGTAAGGGAAACTCTAAGAGTGCTGATTCTATAGCATGTATACTATCTAGGTATGTTGAAAGAAGACGAATTATTTATGAATTTGAAGATTTGAATTCAACCTTTCGAATGCTTTTACAGCCGTCAGGATCGCGTGGAGAAACTTAATCAATCAGTCAAATGAATTATCACGCATTTTCCCACAGGGATATTGCACAAAAATAAGGTACATAGGCGAGCTTAATGCCTTAGGCATTATCTACCAGCTAACCTTTGTTGTGTAGTGCTGTGATTGGCTGGGTGCAAACCATTTATTATAAAAATTTAATATTATTTTAATTGACATTTGTTATAAATATATGTATATATGTATATATATACATACAAGGGATAGGCAGAGACAATGGAGCGCCACTTGCCACGATATTTATGTCTGGGATATATTGGTTGCTTTGTTAACTTATTAATTGCTTATTAACCCCCGACTCAAAAGAGGGGTGTTATAAGTTTGACTTGTCTGTGTATCTGTGTATGTGTGTCTGTGTATCTGTGACTCTGTGTATCTGTGTGTCTGTCTGTGGCATCGTAGCTCCTAAACGAATGGACCGATTACGATGCGGGTTTTATCGTTTGAAAGCTGACGTGATCGAGATGGTTCTTAGCTACAATTGATGAAGATCTGATCAGGGGTTTCAAGGTCATCAGCTCGTTTTGTTAGTTGCGGTAGCGATCTTAGACGCATAATCGGTATTTACTTTACTTTTAAACATATCTGTGACTTAACATTTAAAACAAAAACGTATACAAATACATGTGTGTTTTAACTGGTACCACTGAGCTACTCTGATGATGGATCTCGAAGGTAGGAGACGAAATCCTGGATAGGTTTAAAGTTAATAGGTTTACTAAGTTTGGACTCATTAGATTCGTCTTGACTGTAGGAAACTAAAACTAAAGAAAAGTTAGTGCGAGGAAATAAAACATTCTGGATCTAAAAAAACTGATCATTGATCCTCTCAGATCAGCAAATCAACAAGAATTTCTTTGGCCGGCATAGTGACGGCGACTGGGGCAGCCGTGAACAAACCCGGTTTTCTCAGTCGTCGTCACTCTTGGACATCCTCTTGCTTATCATCAGGCGGGACGAGGTCACATGTCGTGTCACAATAAAAAAAAAAAAAAAGAAAAAGAAAAAGAAATGGACCTATAGTGCTCTAACTAAAATTGTTACTCACTATGAGCCAATAGCTGGAACGGTTTCAAATTGATGACCTGGAGTATCTGATGGTGCACCATCATGAATCCTCTTATATCAGCAAATCAACAAGAGATAGAACTATAGTGCTTTAACTAAAATTGTTACTCACTATGAGCCATTAGCTGGACCGTTATCAAATTGATGACCTGGAGTAGTTATCTGATGATGCACCATTAGGGATATTAAAGGGATATAACTATTGAGCCATGACTAATGTTGTTTATTACTATAAAGCTGGTGACTAAAGTAGTTTCAGGCGTATCGGGGGTTCCTTTAAAATTTTAATTTTGATTTTATTAACTAAGTCGAAGTCAGATACACACAATATTTTAAAAAAAGTAAATGATTTTGTTTTTAAGTGTACCTGAGCAAAGAACCATTTCATTGTATTATTAAAAACAGACGAAAACGGAAAGATAAACATGCAATGAAATGTAATAAATTAATTTGCCCGAATTTCGGGCCAATACGGAATAGTTTTCGGGAAGAAAGCGGAATTTGCATTTTCGGGACAACAGTTGCGGGCGAAAACGATATACCTAATTCTGTTTTATTAGTATTTAGTAAGGCAGTGGTGCCCAGTCTGCCGATCCGGGGTAGTACCACAACTTACAAGTATGCAGACCGTGAAGTGATTTTTCCACAGGGGTAGTCAGAGGCAGCAGAGCGTCACTAGCCACGATCATGACACAACTCTTCATTCAAGCTCTATGGTTATGGGCTATAGGCAACACAGGTCTCTCGAGGATGTCTCCGATACTAATACAAAACAAAATACATCTTAAATACTAAGCTACAAAATAAAAAGATTATAAGTACTACATTATATCTTTTGTTTTTAAAAGACAGTAAAAAACAAGTCACAAGAAACCGTATTCATAATAAACAAATAGAGAATTACATGGTTCAATAATTAATGTAAAGAAATTGACCAAATTGTTTCTTTGTCCACTTTTGTGGTCAACCGCTTCAACTGCTTATTCTTACAAGTATATTTTTTTGTTATTTAAACAAAGTTACATAATTATTTCCGTCCGAACGGTCTGCCATATGGTCAATATGGTCAATTGAATCAAGAAGTCTTTTTTTCATTGTGACTCGACATCAGACCTCGACCCGCCTGATGCAAGAGGAGGTCCAAGAGTGACGACGACTATGAAAAACGATTGCCTTAATTGCCGTCACTATACCGACCAAACTATTCTTAGATTTAATTTGTCAGGCGGCTCTCAAAAGGGCTCTGTTGAAGTACCCGCAATACTAGAACCCTTTGGTATTGCGCGGAGCGACGGCATGACCGTTGGGCCGTGGAAACTTGGCAGGTCTCTGGTGTGGGATGTGACTTGTGTAGACACATTAGCTCCATCTCAGATCCAGGCGACATCGTTAAGCGTGGGAATTGCGGCGATTTCTGCTGTGAACCTTGGTCCAGGTTACGACATTGCGTCGTTTGGGATCAAAACGATGGGGGACTTGGGGACCTTCAGCTAAGCGCCTGGCAAAGGAATGGTCCAAGCAGCTGGCGGAGAAGTCTAGAGACAGGAAGTCTGGCAATTCTGCCAACGTACTAGCCTTGCTATACAAAGGGGAAATGTTGCCAGTCTCCTTGGGACTATCTCTGATGGAACGTCTTTAGTGGAGATTTTATATTTATAGTTGAATTATTATTGAATTAATTTTGTCTATTTTTATTACAAAGACTGGGTGATAGTGGTAGAGGTGACGGTAGTTTTCTCACATCGACTTGCCTGATTAAGCAATGGGATATACAAGAGTGCCGATGACTGAAAAATCGTTTCAGGTTGAGGTTGCCTGAGTTGCCGTGCCAAAGGTGCTTCTTCGCTTCGCTTGAAGGACCCAAGATTATAGGATAGAGAGAACATATGGGCTATTAAAGCATTCACTTGTCGATTGTTTTTAAAGGTGCAAGAACTATGGAGACTTTAGAAGGATTAAAACGGTTACGCATGATTGTTCCACAATAGAATACAGTCAATAGAATACGGGTGCGGTAAATCCCAAAACCATACGCGAGACGTCCTGAAACTCGACCATTCTCACCGGAGGATGGACAGCAGCGTAAAAGGCAAAATACTGGAAATTTTGGCGGGCAACTGCAAGTGACAGGACGCGCAATTTTGAATTATTTAAAAAGCTTGTGTTTTTCATAAATATTAATGTATAATAATGGTGGAATTGTTATCCAGTAATCATTTTTAAGTTGATCAAGTATAAACAAGTAATTTAAAGCTGTGAAAAGTGTTTCTTCGTGTTCCCTCCAAGACTCTTTCCTAGTTTTAGTAAAGGCTTTCCGCCGCTTTACTAAAACGATCATCATCAACCTCGCTATCATCGTCATCTTGTGATGAATCACTCGCGTGGTTCATCTTCATATTTACTTGACAATGTTTTAACATTGAACCATATATTTTTACTTTGACACTGGCAAGTAAATACTAAAGCCATAAACAAGAAGAAAGGAAAGGCATAATACCGGTGGATGCAACTGGCATCTTTTCGTTCGGAATGGCGTTCTAAAGGGGAGGCCTATGTTCAGCAGTGGACGCCTTCTAAATGATAATGATGTTAGTGATGGTGATAAATTGACGAGATATAAATAGAATCAAGGTTAAAAAGCTCATCGGAATCTTGTTCCTACCTAGTATTTTCACACCCGTAATACCCGCACAGGTCGGGGGAAGTATCCGCATTCTGTCGACTGAATTGAAAGTCGAACTAAATGTCAGTTAATTCAGTCGTCGGTCGCAGTAAGCTTACCAGACGGTAAGTAAGATTACCTTGCTTACTTATCATCTGGTAAGACAAGGACAGATCTCGCGTCAGTTTAGAGAAATGTTATGTTATTACTCAGGAGGACGTTTTTCGACCAAATCAGAGACATCCTCAAGAAAGCTGGGTTGCCTATTGCCCATAACCATAGAGCTTATATGGAGAGAATTGTGGATGTGAGGAAAGCATGGGAGTTGTGTCAAGACCGTGGCAAGCGGCGCTCTATTGTTTGGGAAAAAAGCTTTGATTATATATTTTTTTAGATTTTGCGCGTACATTGATTATTGAATTAAACAAATTTTTTACAGCTTACTATCGCGTTTTGGTTAATTTTTATTCTTCAGACGTTTCGAGAGCTTTGCAGCTATCGCGGTCTCTAAGAGATAAATCGTAAAATCAATAACCAATAATAAACGCAATAATAAGTCGAAAAAAAAGTCTCTCGAATCTTCGGAACAATTAATAATTGTTAAATCAAAACCAAAATAAACGCGATAGTAAGCCGCATAAAATTTGTCTAATTCATTAATCAATGTTCGCACATAATCTAAAGAAATACCGTATAAACTTTGTTAAGTTCATTATCAAAACAATTTATGCCGATTTATTTATTAGGTTTATCTAAAAAAAATTGCACCATTATACCTTACAATGGCGGTGTTTTGACAGTGGCTACAATGACATTTTTATAGGTTTAAATTTATAGATCGGTTTGACATCAAAGTCCCTTGAAATTGTCAAAGCGACTTACCTGTTTCTTTGGTTGTATATTGAAAACAAAATCGGTGCCTTTTGATTGTGGGTGGTCTTCGAATCCGCGGCCACTGAGCGCCTTTTCACAATCAAAAATCTCTCATGTAAACTACTTTAAGGTGGTAAAAAAACTAAATTTATTAGTTAGTTGGTTTTATTTCTTTCACTAGCTTTAAGGGTTGTTTCCTAATTCGATTTAGAATTGATTTTATGTATAGATAAGTAGTATATAAGATAAAGGTGACTGTGGTTTGTGGTAGATTAATACCAATTGACAGTACCAATGTATGTTTGATATATGATATACTGTTGTGCTGTTTCTATGATACAAGCACGTTTGGTATAGAAATGTCGACATCTGACCTTGGCTTAAGACTTCCAAGAGTGATAACAACTGAAAAAAACGACTCAGTTAACGGTTGCTTCATTCGCCGTCACTATGCCGGCCAAAGGGGATTTTTCAAGCCTCGCTCGAAGGATTTAAGGATTTTTTGTATATTTTTATTGTGTCTCGACATTTAACGGCCCCCCGCCTGATGTTAAGATGGAGTGCGGTCCATGAATAGAGGTAACTGCTACTACAGCTAAACTAGTTGATTCCGAAACGCGACTAAGTCACTTCACGGTCCTTATACTTGTAAGTGGTGGTACTACCCCAGATCAGCAGACTGGGCACCACTGCCTACCACTCTTTGATATAATATCTGCCTTTTTTATTTACTAATATTTGTAAGTTTAATCTAATTTATTTACAATAAAGGAATAAATAAATATTTAGATTAAAATATTCAATATTTAGAAACATCCTATACACAAAAGGTATAAAATAATAATCCTAATCATGAGCCGCTGTTCACAGATGGACCCATAAAAAAACAATCTATTTCTCTCTACTCCACCCTAATTTATAAGTCCATCTCTTTCTAGCTATCAAATATGGCGTCTAAGGCACGAAATTAATAAATTACACCCATTCTATTGCTCCCAAAAAGTAGAAATATATCCGTAAACTAATTATTATCTTTTTTTAAGCTGTCATGTAGCATAGACAATCCCGCCATATTGGGAATTGTTTTTTAATGATGGCGGCTATGCGAGGCCGTGGGACGACTTTATAAATCCAAGTTTTTTTTGTTTTCTTTATTATTTATATCTTGATGTTATAATATTTTGGAGGGTTTGGATTTTGAGAGATTTACGACTTTTAACGATATAATCTGTTTGGTGCTTTCTTTAATGTTTTTTTTCTGTGATGATGATGATGATGACTGTGTTTTTTTTTATTTATAATATTTCCTGTAGATAATTAAACATTAAAATTTATAGCTAGTAATAGTATCTACATAGCGTCGGGGATATTCTTGAAGAAACAGTAGTCTGCAGTGCCCATAACCATAGAGTTTGTATAAAGATTATTATGAACGTGAAGATTTTGTCAGGATCGTGGAAAGAGGCACTCTATTATCTATGCTTTCCATGTGCCCAAACCATCGGAGCATTCCTTTGTCAATCCTTGTCACTACATCCTTTTTCAAACTACATTTATCGCGCAATGTGCTATTCCTCCTTCTCTCCGCTATCGTCATATTTAAATAACACAAAAAAATCAATATGGCGTCGATCGATAAACCACCAAGCCTCCTAAACACAAGAAGTGGGGCCATTACCGAAAAAAAATATCAAATTAAACTTTTTAAAGTAATAAAGAGTTTTTTTCATTGCCTTTTTTTAATCGGCCCTTGAGTTAAGATACTGGCTGCCAACACGGTTTTAAAACACTGGATAAGTTAACATTTGGGTATGTTATTGCCGTATTTTTATTACTTATGGGGCCGGTTTAACAAATACTAAATAATTTAAAGAGTGGTTGGCAGTGGTACCCAGTCTGCCGATCCGGGTTAGTACCACCACTTACAAGTATACATACCGTGAAGTAACTTGTTCGCGTAACGGGATTAGCTTGTAAGTAGCCGGTTCAAACTAGGCCGGTATAGTGGATGTAACTGTTACACACAGTTATTGAATTGTAGTAGCAGTCACATCCATTCATGGATCCCACTGCAGCTTAACATCAGACAGTCATGTCGAGTCACAATAAAAAATAAATAGTGCCTTCCACAATAGTTAGTGACGAAAGACTAAAGTTTCGTAAGTCATCGAAGGGAGAGAGAGTCCTTTGAGAGAGAGAGGTGGGGACAATTAAATGGGATAACACTTCAGCGATTTTAAAGGCACAATAAAACAAAACAAAAACAAAAACAGTTGGCCATGAAACATAAATTTATTAAAAATTGTTTGAATTACGTTAAGTCAGGTCAGTAAATATTAAGAATTTTTTGTAAGAAATGGGTTTATTGTATTGGATTAAGTCTGTAATGTACAATTTTCTGTTAAATAAATAAAACTACGATTAAGTGACGGAAAAACCAGTCTCTAACATACGTATATATTTTTTATTTACACTGATAGTTAATTGATTAGGTATACCGAATGTTTAAACTATAAAGTTACCGATCTGATTGTGAACGAAAAAGGACAAATTGCCTTTAAAAAATGCCTTACATTAAGTCTCGCTGCTTAGGTAGAAAAGGTGGGGCCGTAAAATTACAACAAATAAAAAACAGATATATGGAAACCGGACTCAAAGCTTGATGAAGTTTAGGTAACTACTTTTTATATAGAGACTCGTCATCTGACCTCTACTTTCCTAATGGTAAGTTTAAGTAAGTCCTAAAAAGCCTACGAAACCTTTCTTTGGCCGACATAGTGACGGCGACTGAGGCAGTCGTGAACTGGATTTTTTCAGTCGTCGTCTCTCTTGAACCTCCTCTTGCTTATCATCAGGCGGGTCGAGGTCAGATGTCGGGTCACAATAAAAAAAAACGTTTTATTTCAGGTTGCCTTCGCTTTTAATACGCGCCTGCTTTGTTACCTTGTTGTTACTGTTAGTGCGGGTTCGATTCCGCGTTTGAGTCCTCTGTTGATCTTTGTGCATTCTTCAAAAGTTTTCTCTCACCGGAGCAACCCGATCTCCTCCAGGAAGGCCAGGAGACCCTTCTTCTTCCGGAAGCGTCCTCGCGTCAGCCACGCTGCTGCAACATTTCCTCCTCGTTCACGCAGATACGAGTATCTTACAAATAAGGGTATCTGAAATGTTAAAGATGCTTAATCATGCTTCGCTTGAAGGATCCAAGGATGAGATGCATTCCACTGTTCGATTGTTTTACAAATACTTCTTTCCCAGTCTAGTGCGGGTATTACGTGTGTGAAAAGACGAGGTAGGAACAAGGTTAAAGAGCTCTTCGTAAAATTCTCCGTGGTGTAGGAGATAGAGGACGCACAAACTCAGACAGCTCGGCGCTGCAATGAATCTAGGGCATTGAGAAGATTATTGGCAGAGCCGTTCCACAGGTGAGGACAAAACTCTGAGTGTATTATTTATATATGTTCTCTATGATTTAGGCACTTTTAGTAAAAAGATTTTGATCATAGAAAGTGGATGACCAAAGTACGCTTTGGTCATCCAAGATACATTAGTAGTATCGGCAAGTGGTTTTGAACAGCCTAAACTTAAAGTCTGCCGGTTCTATATTTTCTATATTCCAGTTCAATATTTCTTTATAACAATAAAGGAATAAATAAATGTGTGTAAGATGAACCAAAGAACGCTAGTTCATATCTCGGAACCACTCAGCTCTAATGCTCCGAAAAATAAGGGATTCAACAAAAAATATAAAGTGTCAAATAATAAAAATTACTGTAATTAAATCTAACACAGTTTGAAAAAATATAGCGCAGCATAAAAGTTATTTTTAAAATTCGAACAATAGCCCATTAGGGGACCGATAGATACGTATCGGGAACACAATTGTCGTTCCATTTTTAAAATCGGACCATAGATTCTTTTATTTTTTTAGTAGGCGCAGGACACGCTTTTGAGACGGTGTTGAGTTTAATGCGTCTTAATGCGTTGAATGAATAATTAAGTGGTTACCAATTAGATTGTAAATGTATATTTTATATTTGACCTTTGGCCGGCATAGCGACGGCGACTGAGGCAACCGTAGACTGAATCACACTCTCAAGTCTCTTTGACTTCTTCTTGCTTACTTACCATGAAGTGAGTCGAGGTTGATATCTAGTCTCAATTTATAAAAAAGACGTAGAGACGCCACTCTCTTGTTTTCATAATTCTTCTCTTTTTAAAAACAAATAAATTAATACATTCTTCTGGCACTTAAAGTATTGTAGAAAATTAAAAAAAGGAAGCGAGATAAGTTACGCGTAAAGGCCGGGTTCGATTCCCGGTCGGAATAAATATTTGTTTCAAAGCTTTTATTAGTAAGTAATATTTAACAATAGCATTTTTTTAAATGCGCGAACATTGATTATTGAATTAAACAAATTTTATGCGGCATACTATTGCGTTTATTTTTTGTTATTGATTTTACAAACACAATAAAATTTGTTTGTAAAATGAAATAAAAATTGTTTTAATTTAATATTTGTACAATTTAATTGAATATTACAAAAATAAGTATTTGTTAATATTAGTAATAATAAAAGAGGTGGATATTTGCTTCGGGTCTGGTTATCAAAGAGTGGTAGGCGGTGGTACCCAGTCTGTCAATCCGGGGTAATACCACCTCATACAAGTATACAGACCGTGAATTGACTCGCGCTTCGGGATCAGTAAGTTGCCGGTTTCAAATGGGCCGACATAGTGAATGTGACTACTTTTCAGTTATGTCACTTTAGTAGCAGTCACCTCCACTCAAGGACCGCACTCTAGTTTAACATCAGGCAGGGTGCTGTCAAATATGTCGAGCCACAATAAAAGACTAGGTCTGCTTATCCTAATCTATTTTTATTGTGACTCGACATATCTCAGAGCCTAGCTTGATGTTAAGCTGGAGTGTGGTCCATGAATAGATGTCACTGCTACTACAATTAAATAACTGTAAGTAAGCAGTCACATAACTATGCCGGCCTAGATGGAACCGGCAACTTACAAGCTGATCCCGAAACGTGACCAAATCACTTCACGGTCTGTATACTTGTAAGTGGTGGTACTACCCCGGATCGGCAGACTGGGTACCACTGCCTACCAATCTTTGATAACCAGACCCGAAGCAAATATCCATCTCTTTTTTTTATTAACAAATATTTAATAATATTAAATATTACAAATAAAAGCTATGAAATAAATATTTAAATCTCGAAATGCGACTAAATCACTTCACGGTCTGTATACTTGTAAGTGGCCCGTACCCACCACGGCCTATCAATTGAATTTGAGCTGTGGTTGATAAAACTGGGATACTGTTAACCTACCTCATCTTCCCGAATCGGCTGTAGAACTAAGAGGTTCGGTAAAAACAATGGGCCTGAGTCGTCGTCACTACGCCGGCCAAAAGAACAAAAGTGAATATTTTCAGTTGTATTTAATTTAGTAATTCATTACATAGTTGCATTCGAATACCGCACACAAACTCGAATTCGTTACAGTTTAAATTGTTTAACTGTCACTTGTTAATATGATTTATAATTTCAGTGGAATCTCAACTCTTCTATTTTTGAATTCGCTCCAAACCGCATAGTTTGAAATACGAATGTGCTTTTGGCGCGAATCTGAGAACACGGAATAGTGATGTACCAATTTTAGATTGCTATTTTTTTCTTCATCTTTTTGGAGTTAACTCCTTAAGAACCGTGGTGTAGCGGCAGTGCAATGGCTACGTAAGCCGACTGGCACGAGTTCGAAACCACTCACCGGCACCAGTGTATCTTTGATATATGCACTTTGGTTGTCCTGTTTCCATGATACAAGCACTTAAGTAGCTTAGTATAGAAATGTATAATAAAAAATAAATAAAAAACAATGGTTTTCTTTGGCCAGCATAGTGATGCTGACTGGGGCAACCGTAAACAGTCGTCGGCATTCTTGGACCTCCTTTTATGAGTAGGGAAATTCATACAAGCGTTAACTTGGAAGCGTTGCGTTTTATGTCAAAAACATTATGTTTATGTGCAAAGTTTTATGTGTACACTTATTTTTATCTTTTTTCGAGACGACATAATATGACAGCACCCCGCCTGATGTTAAGCTGGAGTACAGTCCATGAATAGAGGTTACTACAATTAAATTTGTTAGAATTAGAATGTGCCGAAGCTACAACGATCATGTCAGCAATCAGAGCGTCATAGACATTTTAAACCCAATTTTTTCATCTTTAAAAGGTCAATTAATGCAATATTCAATAAATAACGTTAATGTTTGTTGTCTAAGTGATTATAAGTATGTTTTTTATATTATTTTATTTCCTATGATTTTATATTAAAATGAAATTATAATGCCTAATATGTTTGTATAATGGATTAATAGAATGTTTAAATAGTAGTTAGTGAATTGTAATATTGTTTTGTTATATTTAAATTATGTAATTATTAATTATTGTTCGCAGTGTGTGCATAATTTTTGAGTTGCAATCGAGTTTGAAGTTTACAATGATTTTTTTTATACTGAATTAAAGATTGCAACTTGTTTTGCACACCTATAAAATAAATAAATAACTGTAAGTAGCAGTCACATCCACTATGCTGGCCTGGTTGGAACCGACAACAAGCCGATTCTGAAATGCTAGTCGTATCACGATCTGTATACTTAAAAAGAGATGTGAAGGGATCAGGAAAGTGGCATTACTACATATTTTATTAAATCAAGAATCATATTTCTCTATCGCTCCCTAATGATACGTAAAAAGCATTCGCATAATTGATTACTATATAATAAATTGGCATTGGGGAACAACACTAGAGACCCCACACGTCGCCTCGTACAAATATGCAGAATGGTTGCTGGAGCACGTTCCCAATGGAGCTTGGCCACGATAAAGAACTTAATGTCAAAAAATTGCTTCCAAAACCAAACACGAAATAGATTCGAAATTTAATTGTTACGCTTTTTTAAACAGCTCATGGCTTTATTATTTTTATTATTTTAAACATTTCTTTATTCAGCTACTAAACGTGCTTGTATCTTAGTAATAAGGCAATCAAAGATACATTTATATTGCATTTCTATACTAAGCTACTGAAGTCCTTGTATCATAGGAACAGGACAACCAAAGTAGTATTTTCTTAGATATTGCGCGAACATAAATTTTATGCGGCTTACTATCGCGTTTATTATGGTTTTGATTTTACATTTTTTTAATTATTCTGACGTTTCGAGAGCTTTGCAGCCATCGTGGTCACGGAGAGACAGGTGTTGGTCATCCTATTGGTTGATGCTGTTATTGTTTCCAAAACTACCCTGTTTGATGTTTTAATTTTGTTTTTCAGATCCCGGTTTAATACATCTGGTTTTGCAGTTTGCTGGAGTTGGGACTTGAGTTTGCGTATTATTGAGCCACAGGTGTTAGGCATTGTGATACGAAACCTTAAATTATTAGACGACACACGTAACCCATTAGTTAGTACACCTATCTGTTACTCGTAAAATCCCAGGTTCAATTCCCGGTCGGTGCAAAATTTGTTCTTTAGCTTTTATTTGTGTCATTCAAAGCGACGGTGTAATAACAGTGCAATGGTCATGCAGACCGAGAGCCCGGGTTCAAAACTTTGGTCGTTCTGTTTTAATGATACAAGTACTTTGGTAGCTTAGTTTAAAAATATATAATAAAATAACAATAAATATTTAAAGAAATGTTTACTTAAAAAAAAAAGGGAAATATTGCTCCTGGTCTAGTTGTCTCAAAAGTGGTAGGCAGTGGTGCCCAGTCTGCCGATCCTGGGTAGTACCACCATTTACAAGTATACAGACCGTGAAGTTACTTAGTAGCTTTTCGGTATAAGCTTCCAACTAGGCTTGCAGTTATTTGATTATAATACCAGTAGCCCAGCTTATATCGGGCTACAATAAAATATCGAATTTTATAATCGGTTTAACTATGATGTAATAATTAATTGCGTTTTATTCAGCAAATGTCACGGTGACATTTGATTTAGCGCGCTTTCTGTTACCATAGATAAAGGGTTTACTTTTTTTATTATCCAGGGGCCCTGATTGCAATGTTTTGGGGTCGAATTAAAACTAAATATTTATTATAATTCTCAAATTGTTATTCGTGTCACAACTGTGTTTTACAAAACGGAAGTCAGTGTTTTTTTCTAAATAAATGCGGCTCGTACCTCTAATTCTAGTTTATGCATCCGGTTTAATGTAGTTGTTTTTTGTGGAAAATTATTTTGTGGTATGTCAGCCATTTTGTAAGGTAAATTTTTTGAATAAATAAATAGATAATGGCGTTTAATGGTTGTTTTGTGTGTACGCTTCCAAATAAGCGATTAAGTATGTCGATTAGGTTTATTTTTAAATTATAATTGTTTGGAACGAATAGTCGTATTCCAAATTGCTTTTTCATGGGAAATTATTTTAATGACTGTATTATTATTGTATGTTCTTTGTAAAAATGTATTTTAGATCTATTTGGGGACATTTTTAAAATATCTAAATCGGTTAATCTATTACTTTTTTAATATAATACATACATTGTTTAAATTAACTTACATATGTGGTGCAATGGTCAGGCAAACCGAGAGCACGGGTTCAACCACTTGCCGGTACCAATGTGTCTTTGATATTTGTACCTTTGTTGTTCTGATTCTATGATACAAGCACTTTAGTAGCTTAGTACAGAATTTTTTTATTTATTCATTTAGTCAACAAACAGTCATACAAAATGTAAATAATATTAAAATATGTACACATTGTATTACGTATAATATGTATTGAAGCTATTTATTTTTCACATTAAAACTAATTATATGGGCCTGGTGGTAGGCAAGGAGAGACTTAAGAGTGCCGACGACTAAAAAACCCGTCTCTGCTTACAGTCGTATCAGTCGTCACCACTATGCAGGTCAAAGGTGCTTTTCATACGTTGCTTAAAGGATCCAAGATAACTATTAAGTACATACAAATATTAACAAAAGAAAAAGTAGTGTACATACATTGGTACCTTATATATATAAAAAAGAGCAATACACAGACCTATTATATGTAATTGAATAAGACGCACTTTTTGCAAACTAATGCGTTTAAGTTTAAAGAAAAAACTAAAGAAAAAACAATTTTACCTTGTTATTGTTTGGGGCGGTAAAGTTAAAGTGTAGGCCGCCGGGCTCTGGGACTTTATTTTGAAAATATTTTGACATTAATAGTTTTCTTTGTGGCAAACGCCGTGACATATTGACGTTCTAAAGTTTTTTTTTCTAAACGAACGGCATTGGCGACGAAATCTGTGCCCCGTGTAGCGAAATTTTTTGTTGTCTATTGTTAAGTTTGAATTTCGAATGTTGTAATTGGATTGTGTTTTGACGTTTTACGGTTTGGTTAATTATTGGGTACGATGTTACAAAAATGTTAAAAATAAACCTTCATTTACATTTTATAATTATAGATATATATATTTTTATTGTGATTCGACATGTGACACCACCCCGCTTGGTGTTAAACTGGAGAGCGGTCCATGAATGGACAGAACTGTTACCACAGTTAGAAGACTGTAAGGAGCAGTCACATCCACTATGCCGGCCTAGTTGGAACCAGCAACTTATAAGCTGATCCCGAAATGCGACTAAGTCACTTCAAGGTTTGTATAAATGGGCTAATAATAACAATAATTAGCCAATAATAACCAAACTCCCTCGCTTTCTTCACATTCACAATTCTCTTCATACAAGCTCTTTAGTTATGGACACTAGGCAACCTAGCTTTCTTGGAGATGTCTCCAATTTGGTCGGGAAATACACCATTCATTTTGGGATTAAAGCCCAATGATGTCCAATGATGAAAAAATATATAAATGGTTGTTTCGATACTTGTGTTGATAAAACTAATAACAATTTTGCTTTTAATTGCTGTGCAATTGAGTTATTTGGAAAATAAGATATGGATTTTGTATCATCTGTCAATCAACACCATAGTTGTTCTGCTTTCAAATGTCATAATTATAGTTTGATTATTTTGCACACATTAACTATGCATAATAAAGGATATATTCCAATTACATTGTAATCTTCGTTCATTAAACTATTTTAAAATGTATATGCAACTTTTAATACAATTAAGCCCAAGTCCCCATACAATGTCCTTTAATATTTTATAATAAATCCTTTATTGACAAAAAAATGTATTTTCTTTTACCGACAAAGTAACGGTCAAGGAACAGGAAATATGGTCCACTTTCTAAAAAGGTACTACATAAAAGCACCTAACAATTACCTTACAAAGTAATGGCTATTTTTTTCTTTCACAAACCGCAAATCGCAATTGTTAGTTCAAGAAGACAAATGTTTCTTGACCCTCGAATTAAAAGGGTAGGACGTAGGAAGACAGTTTTTTTTATTATGACTCGACATACAGCACTGTCTTACAGCACCCGGCTTCGTGTTAAGCTGAAGTGTGGTCCATGAATAGATGTCAGTAGCAGTCACATCCACTATGCCGGCCTAGTTGAAACCGGCAACTTGCAAAGCTGATCCTGAAACGCGATTAAATCACTTAAAGGTCTGTAAACTTGTTGGTGGTGGTACTACTACGTACTACTAATAAATTTTACAAATAGAAGCTATTTTACAAATATTTTCTACGACCGGGAATCGAACCCGGGACTTTACGAGCAGTAAACCAATCGCTAACCAATCGGCCACGCCTGTCGTCTATTTTGGTGATCATTCGCCCAGTCTGCCGATCTGGGGAAGTATCACCACTTTCAAATGTACAGACCGTGAAGTGATTCAAGGATCAGAATCAGCTTGATAGTAGAAAACTGCTGCTTGCAATTTGCCGCTCCACTATGCCAGCCATAAATCTAAAAAGAAGCAAAAATCTATCTCATTTATTTTATTAGATAAGTACGAAATTATTTGTATTTTTTTATTGTGATCTCGACTCGCCTGATGGTATGCAAGAGTGTCGACGACTCTAAAAACCGAGTCTTCACTATGCCGGCCAAAGGTGCTTCTTCACGCATCGCTTGAAGGATCCAAGGTCATAGGATGGAGAGAACACATGGATTCCAACAGCATTCCACTTGTCGATTGTTTTACAAAGAAACGACGCGTCGAGCCTCTTAGTTCGACTGCCGATTTGGTCGACAGAATGCGGATCCTTCCCTCGACCTGTGCGGGTGTTGCGGGTCTTAAAAGACGAGGTAGGAACAAGGTTAAAGAGCTCCTCAGAACATTCTCCGTGTATTTACCTAAATATTACAAATACATGCTATAAAACAAATCTTTGCTTCGATCGGGAATCAAACCCGGGTCTAACGGTTAATATTTATTTATCTATAAATACATATTTAATAAAATCCATCGACAAAGACAAGATAATACCAAACAACACATAAACAAAATTGAATGCGCACTGTGTTCTGAACATTTGCTTTCGGCATTTCTGTATTATATTCAAACCGCAAAACTGACCGATACAAATAACAGCTTTGACTTGTAAACAATATTGTATTATTGTTTATTTATACAATAACAACAAACAAAAAAATTGTATATACAAAACGTTATTGTGTTTTGATCCTTTGTTAGCGCGTGCGACGCTAAGGGTATGGTTGAAAAAATATGGCGTAAGTGCAGTAGTTAATTGAAGTTTGAGGTACTTCTTTTTAATTGTCAAGAATTGGTCATAAATCTTTGTTATTGTTTTATATTTTAAAACTAAATAGGCTTATAAATTCCGAGTGGAGTAGGCAGACGATAGTGGTTACATTTCCAAGTGTAAAAACCGTTAAAATATTTTTAAGAGCTTAACAATTATTTGGATAAACTGTTGGATAAAAGTTGCTGGCTTCAACTGGGCCGACATAGTGGACCCTGGTTCAAAACTATATAATGTATCTTTGATATATGTACTTTGGCGTCCTGTTTCTATTATACAAGCACTTTTGGTAGCTTAGTATAGAAATGGAAAGAAATAATTGGTTTTAAAAAGTCAAGTTTTCACATTATATTCTTATTCTCAATTTTATTCTTTTTATAAAATATTTTTTTATTATGACACGACATATGACAGACAGAACTCCGCCTGATGTTAAGCTGGAGTGGAGTGCAAGTAGCAGTCACAGCCAATTTGGCAGCCTAGTTAGAACTGTTAGTTTTCAAGCTGATCCCGAAACGCGACTAAGTCTCTTCACGGTCTGTATACTTGTGCTGGATCTCAAGACTGGTCACCACTGTCTACCAAACCCGAAGCGTATATTTCGCTATTATATTCAATATATCATCCTTCTTGGACCCCTCCCCTATCCTATTGTCTGTACAAACAGTCCCCTCCCCCGAGAGATATTAGTTGTTTTATTAACACCGTATTCAATAAATGTAACAGATTATGGCGGGATAAATATCACAGGGGTCCAGATGAACACAAATAGGGTTGCCAGATGAAGAAATAAGTCACTGGGAAAAAAAAAGTTTTTTGAATTACGTAGTAACGGCGACTAAGTCTAAATCAACCGTATAATGAAAACCCTGTCTTGTTTAACGCATTCATCCACATCAGATTTATAAATTGCTTTCGTCAATCTACTTTCAATCATCCTTTCCGTGTGCCCAAACCAGCTAAGCATTCATTAGTCAATCTAAGTGATTTAAAGCTGGGTAGCCTAGTGCCCATAACCGTAGAGTTTCTATGAAGAGAATTGTGGATATAAAGAAGGCAAGGGAGTTGTGTAAGGATCGTGGTAAGTGGCGCTCCATTGTCTCTGTCTATCCCTGTGGGAAAAGGGCGTGACAATTTGATTGATTGATTGAATTGATAGTACGTATAGCTTAGTATAGAAATGTAAAAATAGAAAAAAAAATTATAAGTACTAAAATTATAAGTACTATTAAAATAACAAAAATTTTGACATTTATTTAACTGTAGTAGCAGTCACCTTCATTCGTGGACCACACTCCAGCTCAATATCAGGCGGGGTGCTGTCATATCTATCTATACTAATATAATAAAGCGGAAGAGTTTGTTTGTTTGTTTGTTTGTTTTTTTATCGCGCTAATCTCAGGAACTACTGGTTCGAATTGAAAAATTCTTTTTGTGTTGGATAGATCAATCATCGAGAATGGCTTTAGGCTATAAAATATAATTTACGCAGAAGTACTTTAAAATATATTATTTTTAAAACTACTTTAAAATATATTCTATTAGTTATGTAATTTAATCGTCTAAAATAAGTCGCGGGTAACAGCTATAGGTAATTTATAATAAAGCTGAGCAGGTAGGTAAACAAAAAATTAATATGATTCCCAATTTAACTATTCCACGCGGACGCAGTCGCGGGCACAGCTAGTACCTATATATATATATATATATATATATATATATATATATTTTATTATGCATCTCTATACTGAGCTACTAAAGTGCTAGTATCATAGAAACAGGACAACCAAAATACATATATCAAAGATACATTGGTACCGGTGAGTGGTTTCGAACCCGTGCCACTCGGCTTACATAGCCATTGAAAATATATATTTTTTTAAATTTAGTTTTTATTTTATTTTGTAAGAAAGTAAGTTTCCTTTGCCTTTAATTTATACGAAAAAAATATCTGCCTATCCTACAAAATGACGTAAGCAATTCGCACAATAAACTGTGGTTTTGTTAATCGGCCTAAAGTGGATATAGAGGGTGTTCTTGTAATCCACTGTGAAATTGTAACCCCTGTACACAGATTCGCCCCTTTTGCACCCCAGGAATAGGGGATGGTTCTATGGCGTTGTAAAAGAGGATGATATATTGATATCAAAATATAATAATGTACGTTTATTTACTCGCAGGTTTTAGATTTAAGTCTGGTTTTATTTAAGGCGGCCGTGGTATGGTGGTAGTGCAATTGTTGAGGAAACTGAGAACACGGCTTCAAAAACATTTACCGGTACCAATGTATCTTGGTTGTCCTGTTTCTATGATACAAGCAATTAAGTAGCTTTTTGTGAATGTGAGGGAAGCGAAAGATTTCGTAAGGATCGTGGATTTTGTTTTATAGTGACTCGATATCTGACCTAGACCCAAGGTAAGTAAGAAAAGGTCTAAAAGTGCCGACGACTGTAAAATTCGAGTTTTCACGGTTGTCCAAGCCGCGGTCACTGGCCAAAGGTGATTCTATACGCATCGCTTAAAGGATCCAAGGTTATTAGAATCTCTGACTATCCCTGTGGGAATTAAGGCGTTATGATAATGCTTTTTAATATAAAGTACTGTGTGTATATAATTAAAAAAATGTTTTTTGTACTTTAATTCAAGTATCATTGTCTATTTGTACATATGCGTGAAGAAGCACCTTTGGCCGGCATAGTGACGGCGACTGAGGCAGCTTTTGAACCTCCTCTTGCTTATCATCAGGCGGGTCAAGGTCAGATCGTGTCACAATAAGAAAAATTAAAAAAAAAGACTTTTAATTATGCAATTGTGCCAATTCATGTATTACTCATAATTTTGTATTTGTCGCTATGGCCTAGATGCCATTTATGATACATGATCTTTTCTTTGTTCTATGTGCTAAATACGAATATGGTAACGATGTAATTAGTAATCTTCATGTATATTTCTAAGGCACTCTTTCGCCAACCTTTCACTTGTGCAGTTCACTCAAATAATATCAATTATACCTTTACCTTTAATTCTATTATTTATTGCCTTCTACCAACTCTTCGTCGAATATAGCCGACAACCAGGCAAAGTGTAAAGTATTTGTGTAAGTGTAAGTATAAATGTATTTCTAATCCGTATTAAAGTAGGATCAAGGAGGGTAGTGTTAAAAAAGGAATTACATTAATCTTTAAAATCTTTAACGAAAGGCGGGAAAATATTTCCAAACAATTAAACAACAACGAAATCCGTCACAACAGAAAAGAAAAAGTCGAGAAATCACATTTTGAAATCTACACTGATGCAATTTACAAAAACTCTTACCTACCGCATTGATAGGCGGCGAATCCTTTGCCAGTGACACCTTTTAAAAAAAATAAAGTCAAATCTTGGTTGTGTAGTATCGAAACACAGTATGGTAGTTTTAGCAGGTCTGAGAGAATGTGCCGTTTTAAATTATTTGTAAAACTCATGTTTTTTTGAGTATAAATGTGTAAGTATAGTTAGGAGAATAGAAATACTGTCCAGTTGAATTTAAAAAAAAATGGAATCGATTTATGAGGGAATTTTCCGACCAAATTGGAGACCGTAGAGCTTGTATATAGAGAATTGTGGATGTGAGGAAAGCGATGTAATTGTGTCAGAATTGTGGCAAGTGGCGCACCATTGTTTATGCGTATCCCTGTGGGCAAAGGCGAATAAAAATTAAATAACGCAACTTTATCAATATGAGATTATTCATTATATAAACTAGTAATAAAAATCGAATAGAAAAATTAAGACAAGGAGTTTTTGTCTACCGACTAGACCACCGTACACTGAATCCATTTTTTTCACTTCCTTACCAATAAGCAAGAAGAAGTCAAAGATACATTAGTATAGTCTGTCTATACCAACGTATCGCCCCTCTACCGCATTTGCGCACATGAAAAAACATAAAATATGAATGCAACACACCGAAAATGCAATTGTAATTGGTTCAGTTGCTGGTTGGACACAAAAGGAGAAGCACGCTGATAAAGTATAATTGTATAGTTAGTAATATTTGCATTCACACATTTAAATAAACTAATAAAGTGGAGGGGCGCGTCCTTTATAGTTAGACAAGCTGTACCGGTGGGTGGTTTTGAACCCGTGCTCTCGGTTTGTGTAACCATTGCTACTACACCAGGGTCGCCTACACCATTGCGCTTGTTCTGTTCATATCTTATCAAAGTTCCATTATAAAATTACTTTTAGCATAATCTTTAATCCCAATTCCTACTATTTGTTTTTATTACTATGTACTTTGATTTAAGACAGCAATCCTATGCCCCAGTGGTCATGATGACAAAGGACCTTGGTGTCCGCCGCCATTGCCGCTATCCTATTATGATTTTGCGCGAGCCCCGTTCCACGACACACACACACCTACATCCATCCATCCATCCATACATACATACAATTATATAAACTACAATGGAAAACACAACTTGTTATCTCCAACCAAATACGTGCATTATAAATATAAATAATAGACAAGGAGGTAGACGCTCAAATATACTGTCATTTTATTTTACTGCTAGTATAACTGTAGTAGATTGACGAAAGGAATTTATAAAACTGATGTGGATGGATGCGTTGAACAAGGCAGATCAAGGAGGGTCTTCTCCTACCAAATCAGAGACATGCTTAAGAAAGCTGGATTGCCTAGTGCCCATAACCGTAGAGCTTGTATGAAGAGAATTATGGACGTGAGCGAACCGAGGGAGTTGTGTTAGGCAGGATCGTGGCAAGTGGAGCTCCATTGTGTTCATTTTCACAGCCTATAAAAAAGGTGTGACAATTTGATTAACTGATTTATAATTTCATGTATAGTTTTAGTTTAATTTTATTTATTATTATTTTTCCTTTCTTTTAATGTTTCTTATTATTTTGGATTGATAAACTTGGAAATGTTGTATTTACCCTTAATTAAGATTACATTCAAATAATATGGAGTAAATTATAGCACAGTTAATTTTGTTGATATTCAATAAATAAATACAAAGTTACAAGCATGAAACTTTTTCATTGAAAAGATTACTGTGATAGAGAAGCGGTAAGTACTTGAGAGATGAAATTTGAACGAAAATACACCCCTTTCGCAGCGCTCCACTACTGCAGGAACCCACCAGTTAAGCGCTGTATCTGATGCTGTCGTAATTTATACAATAATTTTGTCTGCCGCCTCTCAAATAATAAATAAAGAAAAAGCTTAAGGATATAATACTGCTGTGATACAATGGTTTGAACAGAATGTTTTCTCTGTTGGTGTCGCTTTTTGTAAATTGTTAACATGTAATTTGTGTGTTGGACGATGTCCGCCATTGTTCGCGCCATTTCCACATCTGTCAAAGTTTAAGAAAAAATAGGCTATGGTATTAAACTTATTAGATGTTTTCTTTTTTTTATGATGATAGGCGTGGCCGATTGATCAGCGATTGGTTTGTTGCGCGTAAAGTCCCAGGTTTGATTCCCGGTCAAAGCAAATATTTGCGGACCCTCGCTCGGTAGACACTGGGCAACCCAGCTTTCTTAATTAAAAGTAACATAGGATACTTTTAATTTTAAAAATTATATATATTTTTGGCTATAGTTCCCCAATTGACTTAGAATTGAAATAGAATGACTTAGATTCCACTTCTTAGAATTAAAAAATGAAGACGACTTTAATGAAATATTTGTCAATAAAAAAAGAGATGGATTTTTAGTAAATAAATTTAATTATTTATTTTTCTATCCTAAGGTACTGGTATCATAGAAACTGGGCGATAAAAGTACACAAAACATCAAAGATACCATGGTGCCAGAATGTGGTTTGAACCTTGGTTTATGAATCCACTTTACTACGATCGCTCTATTGATTTATTAATTACTAGCTGTGCCCGCGTAAAATTAGGTTTATAACACAGCCATAAAAAAGGAGGAGGTTCTCAATTCGACTGTATATGCCTTTTTTGTATTTATAACTCGATAACTGATATAAAAATGATAGACAGAAATAAAAATAAATATAGAAAAATTCCAAACAGCTGAAACTATAGTCAATTGGAAACTATAGTCAAAAATATATATATTTTTAAAATTAAAAGTATCCTATGTTACTTCTAGCACCTCCAAAATTATATGTACAAAGTTTCAAGATTATCGGTTGAGTAGTTTTCGCGTGGAAGCGTAACAAACAAACTCACATGTGAATTTTAATAATAGTAGTAGGATTTAACTGTAAAAGCAGTGGCCTGTCATATGTCGAGTCACATTAAAAAAAACGTACAAGGCATGGATATTGCCAGAGGTTCTGCCGCCCATTCCAAGAAAGAAGGCGTGTCTATATATGCTCTAACAATAATAAAAGTATAATATAATATTTTGCACATCACCACATTTTGGCGGCATCTGTTGACAACTACTTTCCCGCCAATATTGCTTCTTATGTCAAAGTTTTTTTTTTAATAAAATGGCACCGAATGTTATTAGGTACTTTTTGGAATGCTGACGCTGTGGTTATTATGATATTAGATGTGTTTCCCGAGATATAAGTTATTAGATATTGGAGTTTTGTCTTTCACAAGAACATCATTCATTTTGGGCTTCTATGTACTACGTTTGTAATGTCCAATGATGAAAAAATATATAAATGGTAGTTTCGATACTTGTGTTGATAAAACTAATAACAATTTTGCTTTTAATTGATGTGCAATTCAGTTATTGAGGAAAATAAGATATGGATTTTGTATCGTCTGTATTACACAGACACGCCATATTAATAGTACTGCTTTGAATTGTCATAATTATAGTTTGATCATTTCGCACACCTAAACTATGCATAATAAAGGATATATTCCAATTACATTGTAATTTTCGTACATTAAACTTAAATAAAATGTATATGCAACTGTTAATATAATTAAGCCCAAGTTCCATATAAAATGAATGATGTCCAAGAGTTTTGGCAAGCAACTGCGGGACGTGCAATATTGAATTATTTGAAAAGCTTGTGTTTTTCATAAATATTAATGTGTAATAATGGTGGAATTGTTATCCAGATATCATTTTTAGGTTGATCAAGTATAAACAAGTGAAACATGAAACTCGTGAAAAGTCGACAACAAGCGACAACGGTTAGCGATTGGTTTGTTGCGCGTAAAGTCCCGGGTAAGATTCCCAGTCGGAGCAAATATTTGTTTCAAAGCTTTTATTTGTAACATTTATTATTAATATTAAATATTGCAAATGTTTGGTAATAAGAAACGGAGGCGGATATTTGCTTCGGGTCTGGTTATCAAAGAGTGGTAGGCAGTGGTACCCAGTCTGCCAATCCGGGGTAGTACCACCACTAAGACCGTAAAGTGACTTAGTCGCATTTCGGGATCAGCTTGTAAGTTGCTGATTCCAACTAGGCCGACATAGTGGATGTGATTGCTGCTTACAGTTACAGTTCATGGTCCGCACTCCAGCTTAACATCAAGCGGGGTGCTGTCATATGTCGAGTCACAATATAAAAATTCCCTCACTTTCTTCACATCTAAATATAAATTATTAAAAAAAAACATTACAGTACAAAGATAACAATCAGTTAAACCCAATCTTTAATTAAATCATATTATTTAGGATTAATAAATAACTCCATTTCTTTTATAATTAAATAATATTGAATATCATTATTTTGTGTTTATGTTTAATTGTATGCGGGCCCGGAATCGAACCCTGCAGACCTCACCCATAGATACCTCTAATGTTCACAAAAACATATAGGGTAAAAGCATGCGGTATGGCACATTAAGTTAAATATATTTTTTGTTTTCTATTTTGATGACCAGCTTGAAGCATATATCCCGGTTTCATTCCCTGTCGAAGCGAATCAATCAATCAATCAAATTGTCACACATTTTTCCATAAGAATAGCAGAGACAATGGAACTCCATTTGCCACAATCCTGACCTAACTCCTAACATCCATAATTCTCTTCATACAAGCTCTATGGTTATGGGCACTAGGCAACCTACCTTTCTTGAAAATTTAATCGGAAAACCTCGTTTAACGCATCCATCCACTTCAGATTTATAAATTGCTTTCGTCAATCTACTTGCACTCATCCTTTCCATGTGCCCAACCCATCGAAGCACTCCTTTGTCAATCCTTGTCACTACATCCAGGGCCGTCTTTACCCAGGGGTTCAAGGGGTGCGGTGCACCCGGGCGCAGAGTCCTAGGGGGCGCATGCCGACCGCCATAAATTTCGATAGGTACCTACTACACTGATACCACGCGAGCGGAGTCTTGACTTTCGCACCCCGGCGCTGAATATGCTTAATACGGCCCTGACTACATCCTCTTTCAAACCACATCTATCGCGCACTGTGCTATTCCTTATTCTATCCGCTATCGTCACTCAACATACAATCCTTAATGACCGCATTTCTACAGCGTTAATTCTACTCTTATGTTGTTCAGTCTCAGTTGTAATATTGAATATTAGAAATATTATTATTATTTGCCCATAAACTTTGCGCAATAGAATCCGGAACGAGGATATTCGCCAAAGAACCAAAGTTACCGACATAGCTCGTGGGATTCTCAAGCTGAAGTGGCAATGGGCTGACCACATCGCTCAAAGAACCGACAACCGGTGGGGAAGGTTCTAGAGTGCAGACCACGACGCAGCGTAGGTAGGCCTCCCACTAAGTAGACTGTCGACATGGTGAAGGTCGCGGGTAACCGGTGGATGCAACTGGCATCTTGTCGTTCGGAATGGCGTTCTAAGGACGAGACCTATGATGTTCAGCAGTGGACGCCTTCTGGCCGATGATGATGATAATACTTGGTAAAGACCTCCCTCTCTTATTCTAAGACTCGTGCACGTGCGGTCTCTCTTCACGAACTATTGTATGAGTCTTTCTAATCCCGCCATCTTTGTTTCGGTGTAACTTAATGTCAATATTGGACTTTGCCCATAATGCATTTTACATTTTTTAGTTTTGTAGCTTTCTCAGCCGATAATCCAACTAGGCCGGCATAGTGGTTATAATTGCTACTTACAGTTATTGAATTAAAGTAGCAGTGCCATCCAGTCGTGAACCAAACTCCAGCTTAACATCAATTCAGGTGCCGTCATATGTCGAGTCAATAAAAAAACTGTTAAATTTGTATTCAGCTATGAAAATACTATTAAATCGTTGATCCGACTGCGAATTGAACCCGGGGCTTTACGTGTAGTGATGTGCTTACAACGGATTAATATTTTAATGTGGGTAGTCGTTAACTATACACTTTACCCCAAAACAAGGGCGATAGTTAACCGCAGATGTTATGATATTACTATTACCTATATATTTAAAAAAAAACTATAATGTCTATGGCGTCTTCCTATTGGTCGAGCCATTATAAACATCTGTCACTTTTGTCTATGCATTATAGTTTTTATGTTCAGCCAAATATGGCGAAGATATAGGTACTTTATGGCGTATATGTGAGTTACTGTTTCTTTATTATACTATGTACAGTTTATTAGTGTGGATCATGTGTCTGTGTTTTTTTTACTGTGGTCTATTGTTAGGCTGGAGTGTGGTCCATGAATGGAGATGACTGCTACTACAGTTTAATAATTCGACAGGCGTGGCGTATTTGTTAGCTAGCACACTAGTTCGTAACGCTCAGTCCCGGGTTCGATTTCCGGTTTTAGCAAAATCGTTGATTTATAGCTTTATTTCAATCAATCAATAAAATTGTCACACTTTTCCCACAGGGATAGGCAGAGATATTTATTGCTGGAGCCTAGATTTTTTTATAGAGAAATTTTATTTTGGCTCGACTTTAAACAGTTCTTTTTCTTTTTCGAACAATCGACAAGTGGATTGCTTAACAAGCCCATGTGTTCTCTTCATCCTATAACCTTGGATCCTTTAGGCGATTGTCTCTGCCTATCCCTGTGGGAAAAACGCTTGACAATTTAATTTATTAATTTGTGAAAATTGCTTTGTACAAGTTGTGGTACGCGTGGTATAGAATTACGAGTTCAGCCTGAAAGAGGATTTTTGACCGCTCCCGACGGAACCTCAGAACAGTGTGTCTTCTTTTTACTGTTCTTAATGAACCTAATACCCCTTCATATCTGAAAGAACAATTTTCCTTCCTTTCCTCATTCCATGACAGAACCCTAAGGTCATCGGAAAACTCCCTTCTCTCCACTCCTGTTCATCGCACTAACTTTGTATCAAAATCCTTTTCAGTTGTTGCAACCTCTCTCTGGAACAATCTACCTGTCTCAATTAGGCAAGCACCGAATAGATATGTTTTTAAAAAATTGGTTTATGCACACCTTTATAAAACGTAACGGTTGTATTTTACTTTATTGTAATATTATGTTATATTATATTATATTGTATTGTATTGTATTATATTATATTATATTATATTATATTATATTATATTATATTATATTATATTATATTATATTATATTATATTATATTATATTATATTATATTATATTGTATTATATTATATTATATTATATTATATTATATTATATTATATTATATTATATTATATTATATTATATTATATTATATTATATTATATTATATTATATTATATTATATTATATTATATTATATTATATTATATTATATTATATTATATTATATTATATTATATTATATTATATTATATTATATTATATTATATTATATTATATTATATTATATTATATTATATTATATTATATTATATTATATTATATTGTATTGTATTGTATTGTATTGTATTGTATTGTGTTATATTGTACTATATTGTGTTATATTAAGTTATCAGTTTTATATCTAATACTCCCATTTAACTTTTCGACTGTCCCGAAGGTTAACTGGCAGATAATGTCTAGCGGCATTAAGTTCGCCTTTACACAAATTGTAATAAAGTTTTTAAATAAATAAATAAATAATAATAAAAATTTCTCTATAAAAAAAATTAATCTTGGCTCCAGGAATAAATGGCGTCGGTCGGGGCGTGCCTTATCTGCATTTTGGCTTCACAAAACCTAATATCAATTTATATGTTAATTAAGTATTTTGGAGGGAAAATATACCCACAAAATGGAGGCACGGTCTATCACAAAGACATTTATTTACTGGTTTTGTTTTTACGTGAGGTTTTTATACCTTCAGGGCCGGACTGTGAGTTTAGGGGGCTCTGGGCTAATACTACTTAGCCGGACTGGAGTTTCTTGAGTGTTCTTCTCAGTCTGTAGCCTTTCCGAACACTCGGTAGAGTCCCCTCACTCTTTCTTAATGACGTTTTTAAGTGTTTGTAAAAACCAAATGAATAAATGACTTTGAATTTAGAATTTTAGGGGCCCACCTAATTAGTCAAAGTATAAGAAAAAAATAAGTCAGTTCGAAGTACCAACACCTGAACGTAGACTTAAATTAAATAAGGTTGATTAATCGCAGGATTTGCAGGGCTGCAAACTATAAGATCTGTTTAATTTTATAAAATTATGGATTTTTTCGCATTATTGTCCTTGAATCCACGGAGCCCTGGGCTGAAGCCAAAAAGCCATATGGTAGATCAGGCCCTGTATACCTTAGCACCTATGAATATGGAAAGAATAGACGCTGTGCTAAAATAAGAACTAATTCATTGTTATTTGTTTCATTTATATTATGTTTATACCACGTGTGACAGAAAGAGACAACTACTTGTACTTTAATTCCTTTATTTCAAAGGTTATCACTACTTTTTGCAATTACAACCACTTGGTTGACTTTTAATACTGTTTAATTAAAAGTCACGCGGTAGTAAGAGTAGCGGCATAATTGTTCCGTCATCCTTTTTTGAAGTATTTTAATGTCATTTGTTATCTGTCAAATTAGGTTGTCAAATGATCATCAAAACTAGTGACAACCTTTTAAATTACGAATGTAAAAATGTATATTCATCCTCTTCTGACTTCTTTTTAATGCCATAAGTGAAAATAGTATAAACGGTTGTATTTTGTAGCTATTTTAGGGCTCCTTCTATTTCTTAAGTCCAATTCTTTGCCTTAGACTGATGTTAGGCTGCAGTCCAGGAGTAGAAAAGACTTCTCTTTCAGTTAAATACATGCATGAAGTAGTCGAGTTAATTATGTCGGCCTAGTTGGAGCTGGAAACTTACAAGCTGATCCCGAAATGCGACTAAATCACTTCACCGTCTGTATACTTGTAAGTGGTGATACTACCCCGGATCGGCAGATTGGGTGCCGCTGCCTACCACTCTTTAATAACCAGACATGGATCTAATAACTACCTTTTTTTTATTATCTGAAAAATATTTGTGATATTCAATCTCATTATTCGAAACAAATCTTTACTCCGACCGGGAATCGAACCTTACGCGCAACTTACTATTGTGCTAACTAATCCGCCTGTCATCAGGGTAGTTTTACCCAGGATGTAGACTGGACAAATTATTATTATAAAACTTATCTATTTATTATTATTTACATTTCAATGTAAATGTAAGGATCGTGGTAAGTGTAACTCCATTCTCTCTGCCTATCCCTGTGGGGAAAAGGCGTGACAATTTGATTGATTTCTATACTAAGCTACTAAAATGCTTGTATCATAGTAACAGGACAACCAAAGTACATATATCAAAGATACATTGGTACCGGTGGTCGGTTTTGAATCCGTGCTCTCGGTTTGCGTAACCATTGCGCTACCACTACACCACGATCGCCTAAATGACTACCAAATGTCTGCCTACCACTCCTTAACAATCAGTATAATATCTACCAGGCTTAAAAGAAAGGACTAATTTTATGATTTTTATGTGTTTACTTGTGATTTTATTTGTAATATTTAACAATTATATTAAATATTACAAATATTTGTTAATAAAAAAGAGGTTTATATTTACTTCGGGTCTGGTTATCAAAGAGTGGTAGGCAGTGGTACCCAGTCTGCCGATCCGGGGTAGTACCACCACTTACAAGTATACAGACCGTGAAGTGATTTAGCTTGTAAGTTCGGTTCGAACTGGCCCAGCATAGTTGATGTGACTGCTACTCTCAGTTATTGAATTGTAGTAGCAGTGACATCTATTCATGGACCACACTCCAGCTTAACATCAAGCGGGGGTACTGTCATATGTCGAGTCACAATAAAAATAAACAATAAAAACTTATTTTTTTACTACCGCTATATTGGATGTGACTGCTACTTGCAGTTATTTAGATGTAGTAGCAGTCGCCTCCATTCATGGACCGCACTCCAGCTTGACAATATCCACAATAATATGGAGCCCTACATACGACATATATATTTCCCGAATTGAACGAATTCAAAAAAGATTCCTTTCTTTCTTAATTAAAAGAGAAATTCAACCCAAAAGTACATATAAGGAACGCTGTACTAGACACCATTTACTTCCTCTATCTGTCAGGAGAGACATAGGTGATGTAGCTTACTTGTTGATGATAGCTAAAGGAAATGTAGACAGTTTTCAACTCCTAAACCGTGTGTCTTTGCGAGTACCCAGAAGAAATTATCGAAATCATGATATCCTCCATATACCATTGGCTACCACTAATTATAGAAAGTTCTCATTCTTTATTCGATCGGCAAAAACTTTTAATTCATACTGTCCAACCATGGACCTGTACTGTAGCAATATTGATCAGATAAGAAAACACTTGTCCGTTGTATTACTCAATGAATATATGCCTTAAATTATATTTTTGTTAATGCTAAGATATTTTTATTGTAGTAGTTACTTGTTTTGTAGTATTTTAGGTTGATTTTTCCTTTGTATTATACATAGGTGGGAACTAATTAGGCTTAGTTTTATTATAGCTTGTATCTAGATTTATAAAATAGCTGTAAGTTTCCCTAAAATAAATAAATAAATAATAATAAAAATAGAGTGTACTTTAAGTTGATAGTTATTAACCCTTGAAAAGTCGACACCGTCTTTGAAATGAAAACTAAAAAGGAAATATCTCTGTGTAATGTGATATCTATTCTATTGTATGCAAAACTGCTTTACTACCCTTACGAATAAGGGTTCAAAACAAATCAAATTTTCCCACAGGGATAGGCAGAAACTTGCCGCTATCCTGACACAACTCCCTCGCTTCCCTCACATCTACAATTCTGTATACAAGCTCTATGGTTATGGACACTAGGCAACCTAGCTTTTTTGACGATGTCTTCGATTTGGTCGGTAAACATCCTCCTGGGCCTGCCTTGTTTAACGCATCCATCCACATGAGATTTATAAATTCTTTTCGTCAATCTTTTTTTTTATTGTGACTCGACATATGACAGCACCCCGCTTGATGTTAAGCCGAAGTGTGGTCCGCTACTACAATTCAATGAATGTCACTGATACTACAATTCAATAACTGTGAGTAGCAATCACATCCACTATGCCGGCCTAGATGGAACCGGCAACTTACAAGCTGATCCCGAAACGTGACCAAATCACTTCACGGTCTGTATACTTGTAAGTGGTGGTACTATCCCGGATCGGCAGACTGGGTACCACTGCCTACCAGTCTTTGATAACCAGACCCGAAGCAAATATTTATCTCTTTTTTTTATTAACTAATATTTGCAGTATTTAATATTATTAAATATTGCAAATAAAAGCTATGAAAAGAATATTAGCTCCGACCAGGAATCGAACCAGGGACTTTACGCGCAACAAACCAATCGCTAAACCGTTCGTCCACGCCTGTCGTCCAAATCTACTTTCACCCATCCTTTCCATGTGCCCAAACCATCATTTTATAGATCATTCCTGGTGTTAAGAAAGATTTCCTAAGGTTGTTACTATTTCTATGTATACAAAAGAAAATCTAATCTATATAAACAACAGCTATCTCGCCTAAATCACAGGGAATGTACCGAATTATATTTTTTATACTGGTATCCCTATGTGCGTGTGTGAACGCTCTACGGCCTAGCGCTTCGCCGCGGGGTTTAAAAAAAAAGAAACCGTGTTTTGAAAAAAGAACTCCGATGATGAGGTAACGAACGAGGCGCGGTTGGCACGTTCCTTTTTCAAAAGCTACGCCGACGTCGTGTGTGGTCCACGTAATGATATTGTCGAAAGATTTTCATCTGTATTGCCTAGAAAATAGAATTTAATTTTGTTTAAATGTATCTTATATCTTCAGTGTATATGAATATATAGAGATTTTATTCTTTAATGTAATAACAATAGATGCTATTTTCCTTTCTAAATTACAATTTTCTTCATAGTATATAATTATTAAGCGATTGTAGACTTAAAGGCAATAGGGATAAAGTAAAAAATCGCTTGTTAAGTTTATTTGTTATTAAATTTTCCCGCGTCTTGTTTTGAAATTGGGTAATGTTTAATTATTCACTTTTGTTTTTTTTTTAATTATAGGTATTATTCCAAGCGACATAGAAATAATGAATACGTTCTGTATTCGAATACTTTTTAATGCTAAAATTTTAAAGAAATAACGACATTTTTCTTACAAAAGAATATTTCTGACCAAATCGAAGACATCCTCAAGAAAGCTAGGTTGCCTAGTGCCCATAACCATAGAGCTTGTATGAAGAGAATTGTGGATGTGAGGGAAGCGAGGGAGTTGTGTCAGGATCGTGGCAAGTGGCGATCCATTGTCTCTGCCTATCCCTGTGAGGAAAAGGTGTGACAATTTGATTGATTAAGATTACATCTTAACATTAATAAAAATAATACGTCCATCCAATCCGTCCGTCCGTCCGTCAACATTTAATTCCTCCCACCTTTAGGTGAGGCAGGGTGTCAATCAAGGTGTTGAAAAGATTTCGACGTGAATTCAAATACTAATTTCATTCGAATGTTTTTTTGTTAAAATACGAATACCTACATTTCGATTCGGATTGGATGGACGTATTATTTTTATTAATGTTAAGATGTAATCTTAATCAATCAAATTGTCACACCTTTTCCTCACAGGGATAGGCAGAGACAATGGAGCGCCACTTGCCACGATCCTGACACAACTCCCTCGCTTCCTTCACATTCACAATTCTCTTCATACAAGCTCTATAATTATGGGCACTAGGCAACCTTTCTTGAGGATGTCTCTGTTTTATTACAAATATAAATACTAATAAAGATCCTGAAAATAGTTATTTTTCAGGATTCACCTTGAAAGCCTAAGACGGCCATTTGCAGACTGATTTATAACCGATTCAGTCGGTGCGTCTTTTCTTTGTAGAACAATCGACAAGTGGAATGCTTTGCCTGCTCATGTGTTATGACCTTGGATCCTTCAAGCGATGCGTGGAGAAGCACCTTTGGCCGGCATAGTGGTATCAAAGAGTGGTAGGCAGTGGTACCCAGTCTGCCGATCCAGTGTAGTACCACCACTTACAAGTATACAGACCGTGAAGTGATTTGGTCACGTTTCGGGATCAGCTTGTAAGTTGCCGGTTCCATCTAGGCCGGCATAGTGGATGTGATTGCTACTCACAGTTATTGAATTGTAGTAGCAGTGACATTCATTCATGGACCACACTTTGGCTCAACATTAAGCGGGGTGCTGTCATATGTCGAGTCACAATAAAAAAAAAATTAAAAAAAAATAGTGACGGTGACTGGGGCAGCCGTGAACCGACTCGGTTGTTTCAGTGGTTGTTACTCTTGGACCTCCTCTTGCCTATCATCAGGCGGGTCGAGGTCAAATGTCGTCAGGATAAAAACTAAAAAAATGTTACCTCAGTCGTCATCATTGTGGACGTATCGGGTTCGGTTCCAGGTTGCAATTGACCAATGAGACTGTATCATAGAAACAGGACAACCAATATACATATATCAAAGATACATTGGTACCGGCAAGTTGTTTATGAACCCGTGCTCTCGGTTTATGTAACCATTGCATTACCACTAGACCACAGTCGCCCAATGTTAAACAATTAAATTGACTGGAAAAAACGTTTTTTTTTATTGTGACTCGACATATGACAGCACCCCGCTTGATGTTAAGCCGAAGAGTGGTCCATGAATGAATGTCACTGCTACTACAATTCAATAACTGTGAGTAGCAATCACATCTACTATGCCGGCCTAGTTGGAACTGGCAACTTACAAGCTCTTTACTTCACGGTCTGTGTACTTCTTTATACGGTTGCCTCAGTCGCCTGCACTATGCCGGCCTAAAAGTTTATAAAGTAATTGCTGTTTTTTTATTTAAAATAAAAATGGAGGTGTTTTTGTTAAAGCAAAAAAGTGTATAGGAAATATTTTGACAGGTAGACAATGGGTGAGTGGTGGTTGTATTAGAGACCCCCTGTCGTGGGAGGGGTCCGCTTTCACATTCAGAATGTTATTTTGAAGTTTGAACTAATGAGGTTTAGGTTTGATTCCCGGTTTAGTTAAAAAACAAGTATATACTAATTCCTCGATTTGCAATATTTAATAAAATAAAAAATTATGAAATTAACAAATTTTTTGCGGCTTACTATTGCGTTTATTTTGGTTTTGATTATTCTGTTATTCCGAGTCTCTCCGTGACCACGATGGCTGCAAAGCTCTCGAAACGTCTGAATAATAAAATAAAATTGTAAAATCAGAACCAAAATAAACGCGATAGTAAGCCGCATAAAATTTGTTTAATTCATTAATCAATGTTCGCGCAAAATCTAAGAAAATATTAGAATTTATACTGCAATTTTTTATAATTATATTAAATTTGCTCCGACCGGGAATCAAACCCGAAACTTTACGCGTAACAAACTGATGTGCCAACCAAATTAGCCACACCTGTCGTCGTATCTTCCAAAAAGCTAGGTTGCCTAGTGCCAGGAGTTGTGCCACGGTCCTGACACAACTCCCTCGCTTCCTTCACATCCACAATTCTCTTCATACAAGCTCTACGATTATGGGCACTAGGCAACTTTTACCTTCGTTACTTACCTTACCTTAGTTAACAAACTAACATCAATTATATCTACCTATCTCTGTTGTGTTTAGACCGTGACGATATGTTTGTATCTTCTTAGAACTAATCTCGTGTTGCGCGCGACTAATTCGGCAACTAAATATTGATGTCATTTTTGAAGAGAAAAAATAACTAAATACATTGTATTTCAGAATATCACCTGCGGCTAGGGTGTTTTGGGATGGGGTCAAAAACTCGGCCCATGGGACAATTTAGGCGGCAGGCGTGGACGAACGGTTTAGCGATTGGCTTGTTGCGTGCGCGTAAAGACCCGAGTTCTATTCCCGGTCGGATCAAATATTTGTTTCATAGCTTTTATTTGTAATATTTAATAATTATATTAAATAATGCAAATATTTGTTATTAAAATAAAAAAGAGGCGGATATTTGCTTCGGATCTGGTTATCAAAGAGTGGTAGGCAGTGGTACCCAGTCTGCCGATCCGGGGTAGTACCACCACTTACAAGTATACAGACCGTGAAGTGATTTGGTCACGTTTCGGGATCAGCTTGTAATTTGCCGGTTTCATCTATGCCGGCAAATTACAAACTGACGCTCCTTGTTAACGCCGAATTGTAATAAAAGAATCGAGGTCAGATTTCGAGTCTCTATAAAAAAACTCAGAAATTAATTAGGGCTAAATTATTCCTAAATTAGTCCCATGGTCCGAATAAGATAGAGGTTTAAAAAAGCTTGTATTTCTGTCACCTGCCTTCGACAATAATAGAATAAAGGCATGTTTACACCGTTGCGAATCCGCATCTCATTGTTACGGTCCATTGTGCACGAGGCTTTATGTCATTTTGTTTGTAAGTGTTTACGTGTGAAAAATTAATTATTTATACTTTAAAATACTTTTTACAATGGCCTCACTTGCGGGGTGGCCAGACGGAAATAATTTGGATATTATTTTTTATACTTTACTAATCTATACAAGCTACTAAAAGTGCTTGTATCCTAGAAAATACCTTCCTAGCCCCGTTCCTACTCTTTGAAACACCTCCCTCGGTACCTCGGACAGTCTACAGATAAATACAGATAAAAGGCGACCGTGGTGTAGTTGATAGTGCAATGGTTACGCAAACCGAGAGCACGGGTTCAAAACCACTTGCCGGTACCAATGTATCTTTGATATATGTACTTTGGTTGTCTTGTTTCTATGATACAAGCACTTTTGTAGCTTAGTATAAAAATGTAAAAAAAGTAATAACAATAAGATTACATCTTGGGGATGTCCCTTCGCAGCGTCTTGAATCACAGGGACTACACCGAGCGGGCCATTATGACCGCCTTTCGCAAACTTGTCATCCTGAAGAAGGTGCGGCGGTTCTTAGCACCAGAGCTTCGCCTGATTACAAGGCTCAGATTCGCTCTTGCGCGGAGTACTGTTCGCACCTCTGAGACGGCTCTGCTAAGTATCCTTTCAATACCCTGGATTCATTGCAGCGCCGAGCTGTTCGAATTATAGGTGATGCAGAGGTCACGCGAACTCTGGAGCCCTGTTCCTAACACCCGTAAGACCCGCATAAGTCGATGGAAGACCATTCAGTCGACCGAATCGGCAGTAGAACAAAAAGGGTTGCACGTCGTTTGTTTGTAGAACAATTGAGAAGTGGAATACTGTACCAGCCCATCTGTTCTTTCTATCCTGTAACCTTGGATCCTTCAAGCGATGCGTTTTGGTGGGAAAACACCCTCCTGATTCTGCCTCGATTAACTGCCTCGAGTTTATTATGTTTTTTTTTTCATTTTAATTTAATTTATAAAAAAATGTTAGGTAATGAATTAAATGAAATGAAGGTAATGAATTAAACAAATTTTATGCGGCTTACTATCGCGTTTATTTTGGTTTTGCTTTAACATTTTTTATTATTCCGACTTAATCAAAACCAAAGTACCTAAACGCGATAGTAAGCCGCATAAAATATGTTTAAATCATTAATCAATGTTCGCTCAAAATCTAAGAAAGTACCTACCTATTTACTTCCTTTTTTCTAACATTTTCTTAGATTTTGCGCGAACATTGATTAATGAATTAAACATATTTTATGCGGCTTACTATCGCGTTTATTTTGGTTTTGATTTTACATTTTTTTATTATCTCCGTTAACACGATGGCTGCAAAGCTCTCGAAACGTCGGAATGAAAAAATGTAAAATCTAAACCAAAATAATCGCGATAGTAAGTCGCACAAAATTTGTTTAATTCATTATTTCTTAGGTAAAAGTTTACAAAACAATATTCACCATTTTATTATGCGTTTAAAAACGTATCCAAATGCACGAACGAAACGTGCAGTTTTAATAATTAAATTAACGACACATAAAACACCCTCGTTTACCTTGTCTATGATTAAAAATGGCCGCCATGTTACGCGAACGCTTTAATTAAATTATGTTGTAGGAAGCGCGCGATTAACAGCCTATTTGCATATTTACTAATTAGGTGAAGGTAATTTCATTATTATGCTTGAAAAACTTTTTTATGAAGACTTTCTTTTCTTATGAAAAGAACCGATTCACCCAATTGTCCACATTGTGGTCATGTTGAAGATGTCATGCATATTTTGTGGGATTGTGACTTGTGTCGGTCTGAGCGCACTAGTTTAATTAGTCATCTTAATATTAATTTACTTAATGTAGGCGTCTTAAATGGCATTCTGGCTGAACCAACTTCTGATTCCGCTAGAATGTTATTTGATTACGTAAATGTATATATTAAACATAGAATAAGTTAGATTTATTATTACATTACTATAGATATAAGTTGCCAGTATTATGTTTAGTGTGGATATAATGAGGCCGACATATTCAGATTTAATGAAAAAGGCCTCGACAAAAATTTTGAAAAAAAAAAAAAAAAAAAAAGACTTTCTTATACTTATATAGGTAAGTAGGTACGCTCCACGTACCTCCAAGTAGCAGTAGTCACTGCGCTGACCTAGTTGAGTGTCGCATCATTTTCTGGCTTATTTTTTGCAATTACAATTAAGGTTTATAATATATATATATAATCTAATTAATAGGTATATTAAAAAAATACTATGATTATTTTACTTTGACCAGAAATCGAACCCGGGACGTAGTGGACTGTTTAATGTAGATAAAGGTAATGTAATAAAACTTAAGGAATTTAGTCTGCTTTACAAATTATTGATGTAGGTAATCGCCCAAAAGCCCAAAAAGCAGTGGTGCCCAGTCTGCCGATCCGGGGTAGTACCACCACTTACAAGTATACAGACCGTGAAGTGATTTGGTCGCGTTTCGGGATCAACTTGTAAGTTGCTGGTTCCAACTAGGCCGGCATAGTGGATGTGACTGCTACTTACAGTTATTTACCTGTAGTAGCAGTGACATCTATTCATGGACCGCACTCCGGCTTAACATCAGGCGGGGTGCTGTCATATGACGAGTTATAATAAAAAAAACATATTATCTTAATCGATTTATCGCTTTATAAGCCCGGTAAAACTGTTAATTCAATTGGACGTTTTGCAAAAAATCCGTTTTAATAATTTAACAAGCGACCGACCACACACGAAGCTCATTAAACCCGATTCAAAACAATAATTATATACACGGCTAACGTTTGTAATTTCGCGGAGGCTTTTTTTTGTTTTTATTTATAAAAAAAAGAAAATATTAAAACATAACCTCAACCTTATTAAAGTGTCAACAACTCAATTTATGGCGCGTAAACTTGTACTGCACGCCCTCGCCGCAACTCAAACTAACCAATGAGAATTGAGTATTTCAAATTGTTAAACCGGATCCGAGAAAAATATAACTATCTCTTTCTATCTTAGGAAAAGTAAATCAGGAATATGAAAGGGGATAATGATAAATCCGTGCGCATATAGCTCGTTTGTTTTTTTTTGTGGCGGTACAATTTAATGAGGCCTAGGCAGCGATGACATTATTTATTTTAAAGTTCTTTATCGTTGCCACACAGCAGTAAATGAATGTTTTTTTTTATATTTATAAAAAGGTATTTTTTGTAATTAAAATACTTTCGGTATTATTTTAAATGGCCTTTTATTATCTTATATAATAGAATTAAACAAATTTTATGCGGCTTACTATCGCGTTTTATGATTTTAATTTTTTAATTTTTATTTTATTTTATTGTGACACGACATCTGACCTCGACCCGCCTGATGATAAGCAAGAGGAGGTCCAAGAGTGACGACGACTGGAATAACCGAGTCAGTTCCCGGCTGCCCCAGCCGCCGCCACTATGCCGGCCTATTTAATTATTCCGACGTCTCTCCGTGACCATGATGGCTGCAAAGCTAACAACGTCTACCACTAAAAAAGTCGACTAAGTCGCGGTTGCGTCAGGCAGTCGACATTATAGCGGCCAGAAATGATTGTTCACGCATAGCTTGAAGGATCCAAGAGAAGATCCTAGAAAGAATGAGAGAACACAACCAATCAAATTGTCACGCCTTTTTTCCACAGGCATAGAGCGCCACTTGCCACGATCCTGACACAACTTCCTCGCTTCCTTCACATCCACAATTCTCTTCATACAAGCTCTATGGTTATGGGCACCAGGCAACCTAGCTTTCTTGAGGATGTCTCCGATTTGGTCGGCGAACACCCTTCTAGGCCTGCCTTGTTTAACACATCCATTTACATGAAATTTATAAATTCATATTCTTTATTATTATACTCAACACAAACAATTCCATTTAAACTAGAAAACAAAACAATAATATACACTGAAAAAGCCTTAAAAAAGGGACAAAACCGCAGCCATTTTGGTTCCCCTATATATATATATATATTTATAAATACAATATAGAAAAAAGTTGATTACTTTTCGAATGGGCGAGGCCGCGGAGCGATTTAAAAACTTCATTCGTCAAGCTATTAAGGTGTCCGTCCGGGTTTGAATCCCCGACCGACCATACACATCTATAACTTAAGCGTAGAAATACAGCATGTTTCATTTTAGCGGGTAGAATTAGAAAGAAACTAGCACGTGGTTGTTTGTTAAAGAAGATGTAGTGACAAGGATTGACAAAGGAATGCATCGATGGTTTGGGCACATGGAAAGGATGAGTGAAAGTAGATTGACGAAAGGAATTTATAAATCTGATGTAGATGGATGCGTTAAACAAGGCAGGCCGAAGAAGGTGTTTTCTGAACAAATTAAAGACATTCTCAAGAAAACTGGGTTGCCCAGTGCCTATAATAGTAGAGCTTGTATGAAGAGAATTGTGGATGTGAAGGAAGTGAGAGACTTGTGTCAGGAATATGGGCACTAGGCAACCTAGCATTCTTGAGAATGTCTCCGATTTAGTCGGAAAACACTCCCCTGGGCCTGCCTTGTTTAACGCATCCATCCACAACAGATTTTTAATTTTCTTTCGTCAATCTACTTTCACTCATCCTTTCCATGTGCCCAAACCATCGAAGCATTCCTTTGTCAAACCTTGTCACTACAACTTCTTTCAAACCACATACAAGCTCTACTAATGATTTTAACGTTTTGTCATTTCAAAAGATGCTTTTAAAAATAAAATAAAGAATAAAATATTTAAAAAGGAATAATTTATACTCATACACACATTGTCTTCTTTTGTTATATCTGGTTTTAGTTTCTTTTATTTGTTAAAATATTTTTATTTGTTGCAATATATGAAAAACAATACACCTACCGTATTTTTGTCTAAATTATAAGTTCAGAATAGTGAAATTCATTATTGGCAATGTTTTTAGTTTTAAGTCTGTTATAAAAATTGTTAGTAATAATGCTGTAGATTTAAGTTTAATAAATAAATAAATGAATCATAGAAACAGGACAACCAAAGTACATATATCAAAGATACATTGGTACCGGTGAGCGGTTTCAAACCCGTGCCAATCGGCTTATGTAGCCATTGCACTGCCACTACACCACGGTCGCCTTTAAGTTCAATAAATTAATTAAAAACTATATATCTATTTTTCCGAACATCATTTATAAGAGCACTAGCTCATACACGTGGTAATAACCCGTCGAGGGTTTTAATAATATCTTCATAGTTTACCCTACAGCTAAAGTGCGCCGTAATGATTTACATCTTATCTTAAGAAATGCCCCTGGGCGATCGATAGGTATACTGGGCATTAGATACTAACAGCCGGTTGTATCAAAAATTATAATTTACGAATTTGTGAAAAGTATCGTATAAGTAAAAGAAATATTTGTTTTATAACTTTTATTTGTAATATTTAATAATTATATTTAATATTGCAAATATTTGTTAATAATAAAAAAAAGGTGGATATTTGCTTTGGGTCTGGTTATCAAAGAGTGGTACCCAATCTGCCGATCCGGGGTAGTACCACCACTTGCAAGTATACAGACCGTGAAGTGATTTGGTCACGTTTCGGGATCAGCTTGTAAGTTGCCGGTTCCATCTAGGCCGGCATAGTGAATGTGATTGCTACTCACAGTTATTGAATTGTAGTAGCAGTGACATTCATTCATTAACCACACTTCGGCTTAGCATCAAGCGGGGTGCTGTCATATGTCGAGTCACAAAAAAAAGTGTTGCACTACTTTTTAACTTCACATTTTACATTTACGTTTAACGGATATTTTATACAGAGCTAAAGGACATCATTCATTTTGGGTTTCTATGTACTACTTTTGTTATTTCTAATGATAAAAACATATATAAATGGTAGTTTCAATATAAAATTATTAACAACCCAATTCACGATTTCGTAATAGTAAACGTAATAGAATAAGTATAAAGTAAAACTAAATTCGTAAATTGTAACTTTTTTGGTACAACCGGCTGTAAATGTATACCAATGATATTTTAATAAGAAAACACGTAGATATTATACTTTTTTTTATTGTGACTCGACATATGACAGCACCCCGCTTGATGTTAAGCTGGAGTGTGGTCCATAAATGTATGTCACTGCTACTACAATTCAATAACTGTAAGTAGCAGTCACATCCTAGTTGGAACCGGCAACTTATAAGTTAATCCGGAAACGTGACCAAATCACTTCACGGTCTGTATACTTGTAAGTGGTGGTACTACCCCGGATCGGCAGACTGGGTACCACCGCCTACCACATTTTGATAACCAGACCTTCGGCAAATATCCACTTTATTTTTCTATTAAAAAATATTTTCTCCGACCGGGAATCGTACCCGGGACTTTACGTGCAGCAAACCAAACGCTTACCGTTCGCCCGCATCATTTTCCACTCCGAACACGTTAAAATTTTACTAATAGAAACGCAGAGACATGGCGGCTCTGTGCGTCCTCTATCGCCTATACCACGGAGAATGTTCTGAGGAGCTCTTTAACCTTGTTCCTACCTGAGGCAACAGTGAAGACTCAGTTTTTACAGTGGTCGGCACTCTTGGACCTCCTCTTGCTTGCCAGCAAATGAAAATACAAAAATCGATCCACAATCATACACTAATTAAACAAATTTTATGCGGCTTACTATTGCGTTTAATTTGGCTATGATTTTACATTTTTTTTATTATTCCCACGTTTCGAGAGCTTTGCAGCCATCGTGGTTTCGAAGAGACTCATGGATCAGGGTTCATGCAAAATTTAAGAAAATTCTATTGCAAAACAAGTTAAAATCCACACATTTCTATACTAAGCTACTAAAAGACGTTGTATCATAGAAACAAGACGACCAAAGTATATAAAAAATACATTGATACTAGCCAGCAAATGAAAATACAAAAATCAGTCCACAATCATACACTAATACACTTGAATTGAACAAATTTTATGCGGCTTACTATTGCGTTTAATTTGGCTATGATTTTACAATTTTTTATTATTCTGAGAGCTTTGCAGCCATCCTGGTCACGAAGAAACTCATAGATCAATGTTCGCGCAAAATTTAAGAAAATTCTATTGCAAAACAAGTTAAAATCCACACATTTCTATACTAAGCTACTAAAAGACGTTGTATCATAGAAACAAGACGACCAAAGTATATAAAAAAATACATTGATACTAGCCAGCAAATGAAAATACAAAAATCAGTCCACAATCCACTTATTTTAATACCATAACGTGATAAAGCATAGTTATTGTGACATTATGTATATATATAGATATACACATATGTCTGACTGTCTGTGTGTATGTCTAATAATAATAATAATAATGATAATAACAACACATCAGTGAATATAAACCTATTAGTTCCACATGCTATTAGGGTTACACAGGACAATTTTTATTTTTTAATTGTGACACGACATCTGAACTCGACCCGCTTGATCGCCGTCACTATGCCGGCCAAAGGTGCTTCTTCACGCATCGCTTGAAGGATCCAAGTTCATTGGATGGAAAGAACACATTGCCTGGTATTTTTTTAAATTTTGCGCGAACTTTGATTAATGAATTAAACAAATTTTATGCGGCTTACTATCGCATTTATTTTGGTTTAGATTTTACAATTTTTTTAATTCTGACATTTCGAGAGCTTTGTCACGATGGCTGCAACTGGTAAAGCATTCCACTTGTCGATTGTTCTAGTAAAAAAAGACGCACCAATTTTTTTAAGTTTGACTGCCGATTTGGTCGATAGAATGCGAATGCTTTTCCCGGCCTGTGCGGGTATTACGCTTCCCTCTCATTCACAATCCTCCTCATAAAAGCTTTACGGTTATAGGTACTAGACAACCTAGCTTTCTTAAGGATGTCTCTGAAAATAAACGGCCTTCTTGTTTTTTTTACTCGGATTTGGTTAAATAATTGTTGCGCTGATCTCTTGGAAAAGTTTAAAGTCGCCCAGCAGGCAATAGAGAGAGCTATGCTTGAAGTGTCTCGGCGCGATAGAATCCGGAACGAGGATATTCGCCGAAGAACCAGAGTTACTGACATAGCCCGTAGGATTTGCGAGCTGGAGCGGCAATGGGCTAGCTACATCGCTCGAAGAACCGACAACCGATGGAAAAGAAAGGTTCTTGAGTGGAGACCACGAACTGGAAGACGCAGCGTAGGTAGGTCTTCCACTAGGTGGACTGACGACATTTTTAAAGTCACAAATAACCGGTGGATGCAACTAGCATTTTGTCGTTCGGAATGGCGTCCTAAGGGGAGGCCTATGTTCAGCAGAAGACGCCTTCTGGCTGATGATAATGATGATGATCAAATAACTGTATATATACAAATGACTGTATGGAGCCTAAAATATATATTTTAATATTACGGAACCCATCATCAAATAAAACTTATATAGACACATAATAATCTTCATCTAAAAAAATATGTTCACGAAAATTATGATCCAGGCGGGTCCCTAAACAATATACCCATCCCTTTTTAACACACTACAAAAAACATCCTGCCCCACTCTAGTCATTTTGAAACTTCACCGCATGAATTAGTCCCGCGCTTTTTCATCTCCCGCCGCGTAAGATTTGAATTTGGAAGGTATTTTTTTTTGGAAAAAAGTCGTTATTTCGTCGGCCATCTTGCGTGTTCCTTTTTTAATTAGAATTTTTGGTGGGACTATGGATAAATGTCTGTGCCTCGATTACTGCCTTTTTTTATAACGAAAATAAATATATTTTTCAGAGTATGTCATTTGTTTTATATACAGGCTGATTATTTGTTTGTTAATTACATCAATAATTATTATTAATATCATTAATTTATGCAAGTGAATTTACATAAAGACAGTTAAAGCCCGCGACTTTCCACGATGCTGACACAGCTCACTCGCTTCTTTCACATGCACGACTGCCTTCACTAATTTATAATATATTAAATGACTCCTACAATAGTTCGTGACGAGAGATCGTAAAGTGTCGTGAGTCATGGAAATAAGAGAGAGAGGCAGTGGGAGAAATGGGACAATCATTAGGGACTTTTAATTGAATCTTAGTTTAGAGTTTTCTTAGATTTTGCGCGAACTTCTCGGAATAATAAATTGTACAATCATTAACCAAAAATAAACGCGATAGTAAGCCGCATAAAATTTGTTTATTCATAAACCTTTGTTTACCATTTTGTTATCAAGAAAACATTATCACGCATCAACTTTCAAAGAAGACGATTTTTCACTCTTTGTCTCAAGTCTCATTCTTTTAGCACATACACAATTTTCTTCATACAAGCTCTATGGTTATGAACAGTGCAGACTAATTCTATTTTGATAGGTACTACGAACAGAATGAGAAATAGAAAAATGTAGTGACAAGGATTAACTAAGGAATGCTTCGATGGTTTGGGCACATGGAAAGGATGAGTGAAAGTAGATTGAAGAAAGGAATTTATAAATCTGATGTGGATGGAGATGCGTTTAACAAGGCAAGCCTAGGAGGGGTGTTTTTAAGCCAAATTGGAGACATTCTCAAGAAGCTGGGTTGTCTAGCGTCCATAACCAAGGAGCTTGTATGAAGAGAATTGTGGATGTGAGGAAAGCGAGGGAGTTGTGTCAGGGACGTGGCAAGTGGCGATTCTTACCACGATCCTGTATCTCTGCCTATCCAATTGATTGCCCTGCCCAGACTATTTGATTGATTGATAATATGTAAATATGTAAATTGTATCTGAACAGTGAATAGTTTTGCCCATTGTATCTGCCTATCCCTGTAAGAATTGGAGCGTGACATGTTGATTGATTGATTTAAATAAGAATTTAACCACCTATAGGTATTTTTTTATTTAACTATTGGTGCTCATAGCTCATAGGCGACCGTGGTGTAGTGGCAGTGCAATGGTTACGCAAACCGAGAGCACGAGTTCGATACCATCCACCGGTACCAATGTATCTTTTATATATGTTCTTTGGTTGTCCTGTTTCTATAATACAAGCACTTTAGTAGTTTAGTATAGAAATGTAAATAATAAAAAAAACTGTGGCCGGGGTTCGATCCCGGTATCTGTCGCTAATTAATGCCCCCATCTTGTATTTTTCTAATTTTAATGATTAATTTATTGGTACACCATGTATAGTTAGGTACATAATATATAAAGATTTTATATCGTTTTTTAAATAAGCGCGGCAGAGGACGTCAAATGACTTTAGTTTTTTTATTTTGTTTTTTTAATTGAAGGCACCGAAATGAATACATTATGGTGCCTTTCAACGATTAGCTGGAAGCGAAGATAATTATCATTAAAAAAACCTTTAGGTACCTACCTACCAATCTATAAATATATATATATCTACCTACGTATATAAATTTAGGAGAATAAGATTTAGTTGAATATCGAGTTAATATTAAGACGTCTGTGGTGTAGTGGCAGTGCAATGGTCAGGCAAACCGAGAGCTCGGGTTCAAAACTACTGCCAGTACCAATGTATCATTGATATATGTACTTTGGTTGTTCTGTTTCTATGATACTTTAGTTGCTTCGTATAGAAATAAGTATAAAAAAACTAGTCATTTTATATCAAATTTTAATTTTCTACATACAATAATGTTGGATATTATTCTGTTCTGTTCTGGGAAGCATCATGATACGCTGCTGTCCGTCCGTCCGTCCATAGACAACTTCCCATTTCTAATTTTCATGATCAAGTCGATCATGATATATGATTTAATGATCAAATCATATATCAAAGATACGTTGGTACCCGGCAACTAGTTTTGAATCCGTGCTCTCGGTTTGCATGACCATTGCACTGCCACTACACCACGGTCGCCTTTATTTATTATAGATACATTAATACTGGGAGATGGTTTCGAACCTGGGACCCTAGGTTTGCGACTACCACTACACTAAATCGACAATTTATCGATGTTGCCTATTTCATAGCTGTATTACGCCCCCCTATGATGCATGAACACGTTCGATCCATTGTCTCAACCCATCCCTGTGAGAATGGAGGCGTGATAGAAAAGGACAGCTGATCTATTTGTATTATGGAACGGGAATCGAACCTTTATACCTACATTCATATTAGGGGTGAGAACAGATGTCTTTTCACAGGAGATCATTTATATAAGTGCAAACGAAAATAACCTTTAAATCTATTAAGATAAGATGGTTTTTGCCTTTAATATTTTTTTATAATCTAATGGAAAGTAAAGGGGATTTCCCCTTGGCAAAGAGCTACGGCAACTGAAGAAATTGACTTAGTATACGGTTGCCTAAGTCGTCGTCACTATGCCGACCAAAGGTGCTTCTTCACGCATAGCTTGAAGGATCCAAGGCTATAGGATGGAGAGAACACATGGGCTGGTAAATTATTCCACTTGTCGATTGGTTCTACAAAGAAACGACGCACCGAACCCTTTTGTTCAACTGATGATTCGGTCGACAGAATGCGGATGCTTTCTACCTTGTCTTTTCGCATACGAGTTTTCTCGACGAATCGGTCGAAAAAGTGATTTGGTCACGTTTCGGGATCAGCTTGTAAGTTGCCGATTCCACTTGATGAGTAGAAAGTCCAGTTAGGTCCCGTACCAAATAGGTAAGTTAGCATTAAACATGTAACCCAAAAATCCGGTACCAATGTATCTTTGATATGTACTTTGGTTGTCCTGTTTCTATGATACGAGAACGTTAAGTAGCTTAGTATAGAAATGAAAATAAATAAATAAATAAGTAGGTATAGGGGTGCTTTGTATAGACATTCAATTATCTTTTTTTTTATGAATTAAAAAAAGGAATCCATTCTTCAAAACCATTAGGAAATTGTAAAGAATCTAACGAGCCTGCCAAAAACCTATATTGTATGACACGCAAACGTATAGAAAAACACGGTAAAAACGACATAAATCTAATTAAAATTGCAAACAAAATTTAACCTAATCTGCATACTATTTATATATTAATAAGAGTCATAATTCTTTAAAAATAAAAGACTAATACGACCTTTAAGAAATAAACATCTAATACGTAACTATAAGACGAATAATTCAAAAAGGTCGTATAATTCATACATTTTGTATGGCGCTTAAGTCGTTTTGTGTTCGTGAGTGAATATATTTGTTCGGGGAAAATTGAAAATGGAACCGCGCCTTCTTCGCGCGGGAAATATGACAGCTGAAAATGGCGGACGGTTTTCTCCTTTGATAAAGATGGGCGAAGGTAATTTGTTATTTTAAATCCATTTGGAGGGTAAATATATTTAGTTACTTTTACCTAACTGGGGTAATATTTTTTTATTGTGACTCGACATATACGACATTTCCTTTGGCCGGCATAGTTACGGCGACTGAGGCAGCCGTGAACTGACTCGGCTTTTTCAGTCTTTTTTTTATTGTGACACGACATTTGACCTCGTCCCGCCTGATGATAAGCAAGAGGAGATCCAAGAGTGACGACGACTGAAACATCCGAGTTAGTTCGCGGCTGCCTCAGTCGCCGTCACTATGCCGGCCAAAGGTGTTTCCTCGAGCATCGCTTAAACTTTAAAGGATCTAAGGTTATAGGATGGAGAGAACACATGGGCTGGCAAAGCATTCCACTAGCCGATTGTTTCACAAAGAAAAGACGCACCTAACCTTTTAGATCGACTGCCGATTCGGTCGATAGAATGCGGATCCTTTCCCCGACCTGTGCGGGTATTACGGGTGTGAAAGGACGAGGTAGGAACAAGGTTAAAGAGTTCCTCAGAACATTCTCCGTGGTATAGGCGATAGAGGACGCACAGAGCCGCCATGTCTCTGCGTAGTTGCAGGGGCTCCAGAGTACGCGTGACCTCTAAGCTGTTTTATGCAGTTTTAGAATTATGGCATCCACTATGCCGGTCTAGTTAGAAGGCGACCGTGGTGTAGTGGTTGTGCAATGGTTATGCAAGCCGACGGTTTCGAAACCACTCACCGGTATCAATGTTTCTTTGATATATATTTACTTTGATTGTCTTGTTTCTATGATACAAACACTTTAGTAGCTTAGTATAGAAATGTAAATAATAAAAAATGTGTGAGTGAGTTGGAATTGTCAACTTAAATGCTTTTATAAAGAATTGTGCATTTGAGAGAGTTGTGTCAGGATCATGACAAGTGGCGCCCTATTGTCTCTGCCTATCCCTGTGGGAATTGAGGATGGTTTTGGCTAAAGGAACAGCGCTACACATCCTATACTACGAATTACAGTCCGTAAAATTGTACTGCGCATGCGCACGTTAAGTTTATTTATAAATCTACGTGTGTGGCCCGTGTTTCATGGGATAGTAACAATAACCCTATAGACGCCGCGTCATGAACAAATTGTTTTTCACACCTTGATGAAAAGTTCAATTTTGACCTTATTACGGGAGAAAAGTGCCACATTCTTTTTGGCCGGCATAGTGACGGCGCGGCGACCGAGGCAGCCGTGATCTAACTCGGCTGTTTCAGTCGTCGGCACCTTTGGATCTCCTCTTACTTATCATCAGGCGGGTCGAGGTCAAATGCCGTGTCACAATAAAAAAAAACGGTGAAAATTTGATCGTTTATCCAAGCTGTGAAAATAATTGTATACGAACCTAGAGAGAAAATTTTCAAGAAAAAAAGACATGAAAAATTTTTAATTTTCCATGGTGTCACAATTTTTTATGAATTAAAAATTGTACAATCCTTAACCATAAATAAACGCGATTGTAAGCCCTATAAAGTTTGTTTAATTATTTTTCATGAAGTCATCAATTTTCATGAGTCATAATTTTATTGTCTCTGCCTATCCCTAAGGTAAAAAGGCGTGACAATTTGATTGATTCATTGGTCATCATTTTTCGTGAAGTCTAAATTTTCCATGGTTTTATTGATCATAACTTTTCGTGAAGTCAAAATTTTCCATTGTTTTGATTGATCATAACTTTTTGTGAAGTCAAAATTTTCCATTGTTTTGATTGATCATAACTTTTTGTAAAGTCAAAATTTTCCATTGTTTGATTGAACATAACTTTTCGTGAAGTCAAAATTTTCCATGGTTTGATTGATTTCTTGAAATCAAAATTTTCCATAGTTTGTTTGATCATAATTTTTCGTGAAATCAAAATTTTCCATTGATTGATCAGTTATATTTTTTAATGATGTCTATTTCCAATTAGTCTGCCTACGCCTAACCGAGTTAATTGCTTGAAATAATCAATTATTATGATTAGTTTTCAAGATGTTGTAATAGGATATATTCACGGTGTTATTACAACTGTTTGGTGTGGGCAGGCGGTTTGGATTTTATGTTGTGATAAACATACTTTATATTTCAAAATAAAATGCTTTATTGTTGAGAAGAGAAGATACTCTATTTTAATAGTACCTACAAACAACCTTTACTAAGCTGTTAAAAAGGACATCGTTAATTTTGGGCGTTTATGTACTACTTTTGTAATGTCCAATGATGAAAAACATTATATATAAATTGCTTTTAATTGCTGTGCAATTGAGTTATTTGGAAAATAAGATATATATTTTGTATCGTCTGTCAATCACAAAGACACGCCATATTGAAAGTTCTGCTTTGAAGTGTCATAATTACAGTTTGATCATTTTGCACACCTAAACTATGCACAATAAAGGATATATTCCAATTGTAATGTTCGTTTATCAAACTTGTATTAAAATGTATATGCAACTGTTAATACAATTAAGCCCAAGTCCACATACAATATGAATGATATCTTTCTTAATATTTTGTGGTAAGTGGCGTGACAATTTGATTGATTGATTGACAATTTATGAACTATTAGGTATTTGTAATAATTAGATTGAATATTGTAAAGTAGATTAGCAAAAGGATTTATTACACCACGGGACATGTAAATAAAATATGAAATTATATTTAGGGTGTTCTGTACATTAAACGGAACAGGCCCAGGAGGGTGTTCTCCGACCAATTGAAGACAAAGCTTCTTCACGCATCGTTGTCGATTCTCAATTAAAAAAAAACTTCGAGAAATATTCCTTATATAGTCATTCCTAAATTGAATAACCGATTCAATTTAGAAGTGACTTAGTTGCGTTTCGGGATTAGTATAATAAAAGGAAACCAAGATTATAAATCCAAGTACACTGCATTCAATTGACAATTACAAAAGAACAAAACAATAATAATATAGTGAACAAGCGAACAGTTTAGTGCAACATATTATTATTTGTACAAAATGCACGTTTTATATATTTAGATACGTTGGAAAATGAGCGAAAAGTAATGAATATTGAAACAGCAAACGCCATGTTTACCTAAATAACACGTTGTGAATGACAATAAGGGTAGGGTGACCATCATTGGAGTGATGTTTATATCAAAGAATTTGGACTTAAGACATAAAAGGAGCCCTAAAATAGCTACAAAATCAAAGAATTCGGACTTAAGACATAAAAGGAGCCCTAAAATAGCTACAAAATCAAAAAATTCGGACTTAAGACATAAAAGGAGCCCTAAAATAGCTACAAAATCAAAGAATTCGGACTTAAGACATAATAGGAGCCCTAAAATAGCTACAAAATACAACCGTTTATACTATTTTCACTTATGGCATTAATTAAAAGTCAGAAGGGGATGAATATACATTTTACATTCGTAATTTAGAAGGTTGTCACTAGTTTTGATGATCATTTAACAACCTAATTTGACACAATAACAAATGTCATTAAAATACTTCAAAAAAGGATGACGGAACAATTATGCCGGTACTCTTACTACCACGTGACTTTTGATTAAGCAGTATTAAAAGTCAACTACAATTACAAGTGGTTGTATTTGGAAAAAAAGTAGTGACAACCTTTGAAATAAAGTAATTGAAGTGCAAGTAGTTGTCTCTTTCAGTCACACGTGGTATAAACATAATATAATTGAGACAAATAACAATGAATTAGTTCTTATTTTAGCACAGATTCTATTCTTTCCAAATTCTTTGGTTTATATATAGACGTTATATGACAGTAGACGTTAAATGGTTCGATACGAGTAAAGCCAGGGTTCGATTCCTGGTCGGAGCAAATACTTTTTTAAATACATTTCTATACTAAGCTACTAAAATGTTTGTATTATAGAAACAGTACAACTAAAGTACACATATCAAAGATACATTGGTTCCGGTGATTGGTTTTGAACTCGTGTTCTCGGTTTGCGTAACCATTGCACTGCCACTACACCATGGTCGCCTATTTTATAGCTTTTTTTGTAATAATTTATATTAAGACATAATATTATTGTTTTTGTATTAGGCTATCTTCTAGTTTTATACAAAGTTATTAATATTATAATATGAAGAATTCACGCTTAAGAAATGCAGCCATTAAGGAGTATATGTGGAGTGACGATAGCGGATAGAATAAGGAATAGCACAGTGCGCGATTGATGTGGTTTGAATGAATATGTAGTGACAAGGATTGACAAAGGAATGCTTCGATGGTTTGGGCACATAGAAAGGATGAGTGAAAGTAGATTGACGAAAGGAATTTATAAATCTGATGTGAATGCATGCGTTAAACAAGGCAAATTCAGTATGGGGTTTTCCGACCAAATAGGAAACATCCTCAAGCTCAAGCTAGTGCCCATAACCGTAGAGCTTTTATGAGGAGATTTGTGGATGTGTGGGAAGCTAGCGAGTTGTGTCAGGATTGTGGCAAGTGGCGCTCCATTGTCACTGCCCATCCCTGTGGGAGAAGGCGTGAGAATTTGATTGATTGCTTGATTGATTTATATCCTAGATTTTCTTCCTGAATTCATATGTATGGTATTTAAAATGACATATTATCATAGCTAATACAATGTAGAGAATTATTAAACAAAAATGGCGGATGCATCGTAAATCGGTCGTTTAGTAATTTAACATTAGATTAGGTATACGCCCATAAACACACGTAAAGGGGTAGGCAGGCAGAATAGATTATATTTAAACAATTTTTATGCGGCACACTATTGAGTTTATTTTGGTTATGATTTTACAATTTTATTTTATTTTATTAGTCCGATGTTTCGAGAGCTTTGCAGCCATCGTGGTCACAGAGAGACGCGATAGTAAGCCGCATAAAAATTTAAAAAAAATAAAAATTCGCGTAAAATCTAAGAAAATATATATAGATTATATTTTTTTTTATATTCAATACAGATCGTATCATATTGACTTAGCAGTTTACAAAGGTTGACAGTAGTAGTTGCCTCTATTCATAGACCGCACTGAAGCTTAACATCAGCTGGAATGCTGTCATGTGTTCTTTTATTGTGACTCGACACATACGACCGCTTGATGTTAAACTGGAGTACGATCCATGAGTAAATATCACTGTTACTAAAATTCAATAACTGTAAGTAGCAGGTATATTAAGCTACTAAAGTGCTTGTATCATAGAAACAGGACAACCAAAGTACATATATCAACGATACATTGGTACCGGTGAGTGGTTAGAACCCGTGCACTCCATTGCATAACCATTGCACTGCCACTACACCACGGTCGCCTAATTATAGTTTTATTATTCATTGTGACTCGACATTTGACCTCTACCTCCCTGATAGAGGTCCAAGAGTCCCGACGACTGAAAACACCGATTTAGTCTAAATAATAATAACTCTAAAATCTCTATAATTAATTTTCTACGCCGCATCTAATTAGCACAAACAAAATAATGAATAATATTGCAAGAAACCGTATAAATAAAATAATTTATGACTAAAACGGCCAAAGATTCGACCTTATTATTCCAACCGCGTTCGTAAAATAAAAATGATATCAATTATAAAATTAAATGAACGTAAAGACATCATAATTTAAAAATATAAGCTATCATTTGCAACGATCATTTAGCGTGTACACGACCAATTGAACCGAGACGCAAAAAAACGAATTGTCTATGGTAAAAAAAACGTAATTTATAACTAAATTATTCGTATAGTCTGTCTAAGCCGAAATGACGCGCCGCATGAAAACATAAAATATGAATGCAACACACCGAAAATGCAATTGGAATCGGTTATTCAGTTGCTGGTTGGACACAAAATGAGGAGCACGCTGATGAAGTATAGTAGTATAGTTGGTAATATTTGCATTCACACATTTAAATAAACTAATAAAGTGGAGAGGCGCGTCATTTATAGTTAGACAACCTAACAAGCAACGAAATCAAAGAAATATTATTTGCATCAAAATTCGTACTAAACGAATGTATCTTATAATCTTTGCCTGTCTATCAAAAATAATAATACTGTCAATGTTAAATTGGAATTCTTCACAGACGGCCGAACAAAGCCTCTCAATAATATTGAAACATTACGAGCCCCGCAAAAGACCTATCGCCAATTTACAACTGAATTACAAATCACTATAAACACTAAATACACAATCACGAACAACGAAACACTTCCCACTCTAACAACAAACAAAACACGCGAGTTAGAAAGAGATAAATACACTTCAAGGGGTGTGTCTGTTAATAAAAAGCGCGCGAACATATACCGCCCACGAAGGTGGAAAGAGCGGGAAAAAAAGTCTTGTTTGTCTATGGGCGTGTCGCCCTATCCTTTTGGGGCAAACACTGCAGTCTGTCGGCTGACGTCGCCGGGAACGCATCTCCGAGCGGTCGCGTCGTTAATTAACTTGTCAAACAAACATTGTAATTTTAAATTACGCTTGTGACGTGACGAATAATGAATAATACATTCTAAACAAATTAAGAAATCAAAACTCTATTCAAATTATGTTTAAACAGTGTTATTATATTTAAATTTTGGATTAGAACATTTAAACATCTTTGCCTAGGAACTTTTTTTAAACGTTTTTGAATAAAGAAGTAATGGCGTTCGAAGACCGTTGCAGCCCGAACCAGGCGAACAGCCCTGGTCCCGTAACAGGCAGAGTACCTGCTCCTCATCCAGAAAACATCAGCCAGGATTTCACTCCACAAACTCAATACACCTGCACAACAATAGATCAAAGGTACGAGAGGCACACGGCTTTCAAAATCCAAACACCACCCCACAGTCCTGAAGAGAGCTACTACTATGACGGGGAAAGGTCAGAAACTCCAGACCTTAAGCCAGTACTGCCAATAGAAGAGAAGAATCAAACCTTTAACTTTTCTATTTCAAATATTCTTCATCCAGAATTTGGATTGAATGCAATCAGAAAGACGAACAAAATTGAAGGAAGGAAACCAGTTGGGCCTAACCACAGTATTCTTTACAAGCCATACGACTTATCCAAACCAAATTACGGTGATTATATGAAGAGTAGAAGCGAGATAGGTAGACATCCATTAGGGCATCTGAAAGAGACAGTATCGCAGATTGGGGAGGTTGAAAAGGAGATGCCAAGGGTTGAAATCCGTAGGCCTGATTCTGCTGGGTCGGTTGTCTCGTCCACGTCAAGTACGCCGTCTACGAGTGAAAGTCAGTCTGGGAATTCTTTATGGCCTGCTTGGGTTTACTGTACGAGATATAGTGATAGACCTAGTTCTGGTGAGTCTTTTATTTTAATATTTTATCGGGACTCGACGTATGACAGCATCCCGCTTGATGTTAAGCTGGAGTGTGGTCCATGAATAGATGTCAATGTTACTACAATTCAATAACTGTGAGAAGCAATTACATCCACTATGCCGGCCTAGTTAAAACAGGCAATTTACAAGTTGATACTGAAACGCGACTAAATCACTTCACGGTCTGTATACTTGTAAGTGGTGGTACTACCCCGGATCTTGGTATACGAAGATTACAATGTAATTGGAATATATCCTTTATTTTGCATAGTTTAGGTGTACAAAATCATCAAACTATAATTTATGGCGTTTCTTCGTGATTGAAAGACGATACAAAATCCATATCTTATTTTCCAAATAACTCAATTGCACAGCCATTAAATGCAAAATTGTTATTAGTTTTATCAATACAAGTATCGAAACTACCATTTATATATTTTTTTATCACTGGACATTACAAAAGTATTAACCAAAATGAATGGATGTCCTTTTGTATTCCCTACAAAACTCCGACGGAAGATTGTTAGGAAAGTTTTCCCGTCGTATGTACTAAAATCATCATCATCATCATCCTCAAGTGAAGGATGATATATAAGCGTATTTCATCTTCATCATTCATCCATTGACGACATTTAAGGCGACCGTAGTGTAGCGGCAGTGCAATGGTTACGCAAACAGAGAGCACGAGTTCAAAACCACTCACCGACCAATGTATCTTTAATATATGTACTTTGGTTGTCCTGTTTCTATGATACAAGCACTTTAGTAGCTTAGTATACAAATGTAAATTAAAAGAAAGAAATGAATTTAACTGAAGACGATTTCTTTTCATTGTTATTGTGACTCGTCCAATGGCGTCACCCCACTTGCTATTAAACTGGAGTGCGGTCCATGAATGGAGGCGACTGCTACTACAGTTAAATAACCAAGTAGCAGTCGCATTCACTATGCCGGCCTAGTCGGAACCGACAACTTACAAGCTGATCGAAACGAATCGCGACAAAAACACTTCTGGTATACCTACTTAAAAGTGGTGTAATTACTGGATAGTGTGCGGTCCATGAAACTAGACGACTGCTACTACAGTTAAACAACTTCTAATAGCATTAGCACCCACTATGCTGGCCTAGTTGAAACCGGCCTATTCGGCAATTTACAAACTGATACGCGATAGGCTAAACGTGACAAAAACACTTCACGGTCTGTATATTTACTTATACTGTACTTAATTACTGGGCAGTGTGCAATCCATGCACGTATGCGACTGCTACTCCCGTTTTTTTTTTTTTTTTTTTTATTGTGACTCGACATATGACAGCACCCCGCTTGATGTTAAGCCAAAGTGTGGTCCATGAATGAATGTCACTGCTACTACAATTCAATAACTGTGAGTAGCAATCACATCCACTATGCCGGCCTAGATGGAACCGGCAACTTACAAGCTGATCCCGAAACGTGACCAAATCACTTCACGGTCTGTATACTTGTAAGTGGTGGTACTACCCCGGATCGGCAGACTGGGTACCACTGCCTACCACTCTTTGATAACCAGACCCGAAGCAAATATCAATCTCTTTTTTTTTTATTAACAAATATTTGTAATATTTAATACTATTAAATATTACAAATAAAAGCTATGAAACAAATATTTGCTCCGACCGGGGATCGAACCCGGGACTTTACGCGCAACAAACCAGTCGCTAAACCGTTCGTCCACGCCTGTCGTCAAACTTCTTCTAGTAGCATTCACAAAAGTACAGTCGTAAATACTCTGCGGTTTTGTAACAATGTTCCTATTGAATTGTTGCGGTTAATATTTAATAATATCAATATTGCTTGCGTTTAACTAAACCGCAATTTGAAATTTATTATTATTTTAAATTATTTTTAACTATTAAGTACAAGGTTTTTAATTAACTGTTTGTCTGTTTGTTCTTCGTGGTCTTTTGTATTTACATTTCTATATTAAGCTACTGGATCATAGAAACAGGACGAAAAAATCATGGGTACCTATATCAAAGATACGACAAGAGGTTTTTAACCAGGGATTATTGAATTACCACTATACCACGGTCATCTTAAATTTAAATATACAATTTTCCATATATTCTTATTCTCAAGAAAGCTGTGTTGCCTAGTGCCCATAACCACAGAGCTTGTATGAAGAGAATTGTGGATGTGAGGGAAGCGAGGGAGTTGTGTAAGGATCGTAGTAAGTGGCGCTCCATTGTCTCTGCCTATCCCTGTGGGAAAAAGCGTAACAATTTAATGATTGATTGATTAGTCATTATGCCAGTAATTTTTATATATCTAAATAGATTAATAAAATTCTTATTAGAACTAATAAGTTTCTTCATTGTGTTTTTCCGTGCGTTGTTTATTTTAACATTTCTATAATAAGCTACTAAACGTGTTTATATCAAAGAAACAAAGCGACTAAAGTACATATCCAATTATTTACACTTCTTATTAGGCTAATAAAGTGCTTGTATTATAGAAACAGGACGGCCAGGGATTATATTGATCATATCTCTGACAGTGATGTAAATAATTGGATATAGGTATGTATGTACCTTAGTCGCCGAGTTTCTATGATACAAGCACATTTAGTAGCTTAATATAGAAATGTATTAAAAATTCGATGTTTTTTCCCGCGAAATAGAAGGCGTTTGTCGCAAACTCGCAACATTGGATTTCAGGCCAATCTCAGGCCAATAATTGGCCGCATAGAATGTGAAAGACGTCAGGGTCACAGTCAGGAATCATAAACAGTAATTTTCTTTCATAAAATTAAACTTTTATAGTACTTTTTTTTCAATACAAAGAAGACAAATTAACTATAAATAATTTACGTGTTTAAACTTGACAGCTGACAGGTTTTGACAGTTGACAGTTGGGCGTTGACAACTGTCATTGTGACAATCAAACAAGAGTTGCACTCCTTTTTTTATTGTGACTCGACATATGACAGCACCCCGCTTAATGTAAAACTGGAGTGTGGTCCATGAATTGATGTCACTGCTACTACAATTCAATAACTGTAAGTAGCAATCACATCCACTATGACGGCCTAGTTGGAACCGGCAACTTACAAGCTGATCCCGAGACGCGACCAAATCACTTTACGCTCCGTATACTTGTAAGTGGAGGTACTCTATGATAACGCCTCTTTATTTTTATTACAAATAAAAGCTATGAGACAAATATTTGCTCCGACCGAGAATCGAATTTGGGTCTTTACGCGCAACAAACCACGCCTGTCTTTAAAATTATAATAATATTTTGCATAAATTGTTTGCATTACGTTCACGATTTTCCAATTGGGATATGTAGAGCTGTTGGAAATTGGTTTCTAATTGGTTTTTTAAAATATTTTTAAATACTGGCATAAAATAGTCACAGAGCCAAAGCGTGAGAATTAAAAAAACAACATACAGTTTTGAAATTGGAATTTAAATGGAGGCAAAGACATTATCGCAAAGACTTTTAACACTAGAAAGACAGTCAGTGGAATATAAAAATACCCTTAACGGGGTATTTTTATATTTTTTATCATCATCAGCCAGAAGACTACCACTGCTGAACATAGGCCTTTCCCCTAAAGCGCCAATCCGAACAACAAGATGCCAGTTGCATCTACCGTTTATTCGTGACTTTCACTATGTCGTTTCCACCAATTGGAAGGCCTACCTATGCTGCGTCTTCCTGTTCGTGGTCTCCACTCTAGAACCTTTTTTCCCCATCGGTTGTCTGTTCTTCGAACGAAGGTTAGAATATCACAATTTGATTAAAGTCAAAAGGGAAAAATAAATTAATAATAAATTAATTTTATAAAATAAAATAATAATTAATACTGGTTTCTATAATAAACTATCCGTCATCGGTAACAGTAACCATTCGTTGTCCACTTCACAATTCACTGACGAGCGAAAAATAATATAAAAAAACAGTTTTACTATATTTCATACTTATTGCTAGTAGTTATCGGTAACTTGACTTACGAGGGTCATTTTATAAGAACGGTTTTGACCTACGGTTTGATAGCTGGTTGTACCAAAAAAGTTTCAATTAACGAATTTAGTTTTACTTTATACTTATTATATTACGTTTACTATTACGAAATCGTGAATTGGGATGTTAATAATTTTATATCAAAATAACCATTTGTATATGTTTTTATCATTAGAAATAACAAAAGTAGTACATGGAAACCCAAAATGAATGATGTCCTTTAGCTCTGTATAAAATATCCGTTTTCCTTTTACTAATACGATACTTTTTACAAATTCGTAATATATAATTTTTGGTACGGGCGTTAAATAAATATTATACATACATAAATATTTGTAAATTATTTTTAATTTGTCTTTTCCGGTCGTTCAAGTGTTAAGTATGTTTTTTACGCTGGCAACACTTCCAAGTATACAATTATCGATTGAGCGCGAAAAAGTGGTGTGAATCGACTATTTCACCTTGCGTACAGCAATAACCGATAATTACTTAACAAGAATTTTTGTGAATTTTTTACAATTTACAAATATGAAACTTAATTTGAATGCGTTTCTCGATCGGTTCGGGGACATTATTTTAAAAGTAGGTCTGCAAATGAGGATGTGGGGAAGCTTTTAGTTAGTTGGGTCAGGATCGTGAAAGGTGGCGCTTAATTGTCTCTGCCTATCCCTGTGAAAATCGAAGTGTGACCATTTGGTTAATTAACTTGTAAAATAATACAAAATTCATTTCTATTATAGAGACTGGATGACTCTAGTATAACTAATATCAAAGAAACATTTTTACAATTGTGTCTTGACATGTGACATCACCCGCTCCATTTTAATAATGGAGGCGGCTGCTACTACAGTGAAACTGCCCATAATGGTTCATTCAGGTCTGGTAATTGCGTTGGTGAAGGAAGATGCTTGATAATATTTTGATGCTCCTATTAGCCAAAAGACTAAACTTATTTGGCTCTGTGTATAGGTGCATTATTACGACCGTGGTGTAGTGGTAGTACAATGGTTACGCAAACCGAGAGCACGGGTTCAAAACGCCCACCGGTACCAATGTATCTTTGATATTTGTACTTTGGTTGTCTTGTTTCTATGATACAAGCACTTTAGTAGCTTAGTATAGAAATGTAAATAAATCATATAGCACTGTTTGGTAGCCATATTTAATATAATAATTCATAGGATGTCGATATATACAATCAATCAATCAAATTGTCACACCTTTTCCAGGCAGAGACTATGAAGCGCCACTTGCCACGATCCTGACCAAATTCCCTCGCTTTCCTTCAGTCCAAAATTTTCTTTAAACTAGCTCTACTGTTATAGGCACTAGGCAACCCAGCTTTCTCCTGGATCTGGCTCGATTAACGCATCCATCCACATCAGATTTATAAATTCCTTTCGTCAATCTACTTTCACTCATCCTTTCCATATGCTCAAACCATCGAAGCATTCCTTTGTCAATCCTTGTCACTACATCTTCTTTCAAACCACATCTATCACGCACTGTGCAAGTTTTTTTAAAAAATTTATTGTGACTCGACATATGACAGCCCCGCGCTTGATGTTAAGCCGAAGTGTGGTCTATGAATGGATGTCACTGCTACTACAATTCAATAACTGTGAGTAGCAATCACATCCACTATGCCGGCCTAGATGTAACCGGCAACTTACAAGCTGATCCCGAAACGTGACCAAATCACGGTCTGTATACTTGTAAGTGGTGGTACTACCCGGGATCGGCAGACTGGGTACCACTGCCTACCACTCTTTAAAAACTCTTTGAAAAAGGTACTCCTTATTCTATCTGCTATCGTCACTCAACATTTCTACTCTCATGCTATTCCTCTGTACCTATCTATATTTTAAGTAAATACTGCACACACTGCACCGGTCTTTAAACACTTCATACGTCAAACGCACTTAAAAAGAGTTAATAACGCTCAAACAATGTAATTAACTACAAATAGTATTTTAACTAGCAACTAGCAACAATTTAGCATTAAATAGACCGCCTCAAATAGGTGTGCTCGATAAATAACCTTTTTTTAATCATTTTTCCATTGGCAACACTGGGCGTGCCATTAAGACAAGATGGCGGGTGGAATAAAAAGTTAATAAACGAGCGCAATAATTGTACTTAAATTATTTACACCTGCCAGTAATAATTTTTAAACGCGGCGGTGAATTTGTGACTTGACAAGGACCTTTGGTATATGCACTTTGGTAGATCTGTTTCTATGATACGAACACGTTTTTATTTATCGTGACTCGACATATGACAGCACCCCAATTGATGTTAAGCTGGAGTGGGGTCCTTGAATGGATATCACTGCTACTACAGTTTAACTGTAAGTAGGAGTCACATCCATTATGCTGGCTTAGTTTGAACCGGCAACTTACGAAGAGATGCCAAAACCGCGACTAAATCACTTCACGGTCTGTATACTTGTAAGTTGTGATTCTACCCCGGATCGGCAGACTGCGGGGTTAGGTTGGGCAAGTTAAAACGGTTATCGTCTCTCGTCGGCGATTGTCAAAATAAATAAAAGCTAAGCTAAATCCAATAAAACGAGACTATTAATCGTTGTGACGAATATCGTCTGTGCGAGGACACGTTTGATCATTATCATCAATAGTCTCATTTTGGTAGATTTAGCCAAATCAGAATTTTATTCGACGAGAGACGATTATCGTTTTAATTTGCCCAACCTAACCCCGCTGGGCACCACTGCCTACCAATCTTTAAATGTTCATGTACAAATGAATCGATTTTATATCGTCATTTAAATTAATAAAAAGTAAACCTAGAAGTATTTTTTTCAAGACAATAATTACGTATATTATCGTTGTATTGTATAATTATGTATTTTTCCGTAATGAAGTGACGATGGGCTTTTATTGCTAACTGTCAGTTCTTGTTGGTTTTTTTCTTGTGCTAATTAAAGGCAAAGGGGACGAGTTTATACAGCCAACTTACAATATTAATTATAGCTAAAGCCTTTATAGTTTTAATTTTTAATTACTCGTATAGATATGTTCATTATGTTTCTTTCTTCTTATTTATGGCTTTAATATTTATTAACTTGCCAGTGTCAAAGTAAAAATATATGGTTCAATGTTAAAACATTGTCAAGTAAAGATGAAGATGAACCACGCGAGTGATTCATTACAAGATGACGATGATAGTGAGGTTGATCATCATCGTTTTAGTAAAGCGGCGGAAAGCCTTTATTAGTCTACAGCTTTAAATAACTTTTTTATACTCGATCAAGTTAAAATTAATTACTGGATAACAATTTTACTATTATTACACATTAAGATTTATAAAAAACACAAGCTTTACAAATAAATCAAAATTGCGCGTTCTGTCACTTGCAGTTGCCAAAACTCCCTTCATTATGTTTCTTTTTATTGTGACACGGCAATGATGTAGGTGGATGCGTTAATCGAGACAGATCCAGTAGGGTGTTCTCTGACCAAATCTGAGACATCCTCAAGAAAGCTGGGTTGCCTAGTGCCCATAACCGTAGAGCTTGTATGAAGAGAATTGCGGATGTGAAGGAAGTTGTATCAGGATCGTGGCAAGTGGCGCTCCATTGTTTCTGCCTATCCCTGTGGAACAAAGGCGTGACAAATTGATTTTCCACTTATAGACATTGTATGAATCTGTATGAGATTAATTCTGTGCAAGGCGACACTGCAGTCTTTAAAACCACATTCCGTTATCATAATAAGTACTTCGCTCGTCCAGTGTCTATGATACAAGAACGTAGCTTTGTGTAAAAATGTGTATAAAAAATATGTCACATGTAATTTAAGAAATAAATTAAAAAAGAATCAACAATTCCAATTAAATGACTTAATTAGAGGACAATTATTTACAAGTTATAAAAATCATACCAAAAACAACTTTATTACAACGGTTATAGAGTTTAATATTAGTATCTTATTTAAGTTGGTACTTACAGAATACAGAAATACTCGAATACATTGTAAGTGTACTGTTGTATGCAAAAGTGTGTAGCAGAGATCCCTATTTTTTTTACAACTTAATGAAAAGTTACATTTTTCACCCTATTTTACCGAAGAAAAGTAATAAACTTTTCGTCATGAAGCGATAATACTCTGCCTATCCCTGTGGGAAAAAGGCGTTACGATTATAAATGGAATGGATGCGTTAAACAAGGCAGGCCGCCCAAGGACCCATCAATTTTTTTACATTTCTATACAAAGCTACTAAAGTGCTTCTTATATCATAGAAACAGAACAAACAAAGTATTACATATTTATTATGTATTATTATATAAATAACTATAATATTATGTACATACGAGTATATCAATGATAAATTGGTACAGGCAAGTGGTTTTGAACCCGTGCTCTTGTTTCGTGTAACCATTGCACTGCCACTACACTATGGTCGCCTTTTATTGCCTGCCTACCACTCTTAGCTCTTGAATGTCTCTATGAATTTTCTGTATTAGTCCCCGTTTTATCCTACCTTTAACTCTTATCTAAATACAAGTACATAAAACCTCCATTACTTAATTACTCCTCTCTTCTGACTACTCTATGACAATTGCTTACATCATTTAGTGATGGAAAGATATCGATAATAATATATATCGATATAACAATATGCATTTTAATGAATTGGACTTTTATGCGGCTTACTATCGCGTCTATTTTTGTTTAAGAGTGGTAGGCAGTGGTGCCCTGTTTACTAATCCGGGGTAGTACCACTACTTTCAAGTGTATAGAGATAGTAAAGTTACCCAGACAGCTTGAAGGTTATAGGTTCTAACCAGGTATAACTATAAATGAGGCGCCCCTCCTCCTTATTAATAGTATTTAAATGTGTGAATGCAAATATTACCAACTATACTTTATCAGCGTGCTGCTCCTTTTGTGTCCAACCAGCAACTGAATGACCAATTACAATTGCATTTTCTGTGTGTTGCATCCATATTATATTTGCTCGTTTGCGTAAATGCTATAGAGGGGCGCGTCATTTCGGCTTAGACAGACTATATAGTGGATGTGACTGCTACTTACAGTTAAATATTATTAAGCTGCACTCTAGTTTATCACCAGGCGTTTTTTTTATTGTGACTCGACATATGACAGCACCCCGCTTGATGTTAAGCCGAAGTGTGGTCCATGAATGAATGTCACTGCTACTACAATTCAATAACTGTGAGTAGCAATCACATCCACTATGCCGGCCTAGTTGGAACCGGCAACTTACAAGCTGATCCCGAAACGTGACTAAATCACTTCACGGTCTGTATACTTGTAAGTGGTGGTACTACCCCGGATCGGCAGACTGGGTGCTGTCATATGTCGAGTCACAATAAAAAAAATGACCATGATAACTTCATTTACAAAGTAATTAAGTCATTAACAACTTGTTAACAAACAATAGAACATACAATGAAGCTAAATTATTATTATTCAAATTGATTTATTGAATTGTAAAGTTATTTAAAGTTTAAACATAATAACTGGGCATTATTTAAATTTAATATGAATAATAACTTATTTTGTGACATACCAATCAATGACGACAGGTGTGGCGCATTGGTTAGCGCACTAGTTTGTTACGTGTAAAGTCCTGCGTTCAATTCCTAGTCGAAGCAAAGATTTGTTTTATTGCTTTAATTTGTAAGTGGCCGATGGGGAAGGAAGGTTCTAGAGCGGAGACCACAAACCGGAAAAAAAAGCTTATGTTCAGCAGTGGACGCCTTTTGGCTGATGATGATGAATTTAAAAAAATGGTGGATATTTTCTTCGAACCTGGTTATCAAAGAGTGGTAGGCAGTGGTGCTTAGTCTGCCGATCCGGGGTAGTACCACTACATACAAGTATACAGACCGTGAAGTTACTTAGTCGCGTTTTGGGATCTGCTTGTAAGTTGCGAGTTTTGACTCGGCCGGCATAGTGGCCGCACTTCAGCTTAACATGAGGTGGAGTGCTGTCCTGACTTAACTCACAATAACATAATATAAAAGAAGACGTAATTAAATGGGGCATTATTAAAAACAATAGTTATATAATCGGCCATTTTCTTTTTTCGTCCCTCCATTTTGAGGACGCGGGAAAACTGACAGATGTTTTTTTTAAATATTAATATAGACTTTGGTAATGATAAATACACTTGTTTGTTAAGTAATTATTCCCTCTTAGTTGGACATACTTTTTAATAATAATAAAAAAACCTATTAAGTTTTCAAATTACTGTTTTTATTTCACAAAAACCATTTATATTTATTATAAATAAATAATTTTTTTTTAGTTTTATTGTAACAGAGAAATTGAAACGAATACATTTAAATATAATAATAAAATATTATTGAATCTTTTTCATTATTTTTTATTTATTTTATTTTGTTGGTGTGCAAAACAAATTGCATCTTTGATTCTGCATAAAAATACATTGTCAACTTTAAATTAGATTGCAATTCAAAAATTTGCAAAATTTGCAATTGCAAAAATTGCAAACAATAATGAAAAAATACATAATATTGAATATGCGTGAAGAAGCATCTTAGGCCGGCATAGTGGCTAGTGGTTGTCCCAGTCGTCGTCAATCTTGGACCTCCTCTTGCTTATCATCAGGTGGGTCGAGGTCAGATGTCGTGTCACATAAAAAAAAATATTATGTCAGTGTCAAAGAGTGGTAGGCAGTGGTACCCAGTCTGCCGATCCGGGGTAGTACCACCACTTACAAGTATACAGACCGTGAAGTGATTTGGTCACGTTTCGGGATCAGCTTGTAAGTTGCCGGTTCCAACTAAGCCGGCATAGTGGATGTGATTGCTGTTTACAGTTATTGAATTGTAGTAGCAGTGACATCCATTCATGAACCACATCCAAGGTCATAGGATGGGGAGAACACATGGGCTGGCAAAGCATTCCACTTGTCGATTGTTCTACAAAGAAAATAATTACTACTTAGTAATAGTATTATCGATATTATCGTACAAAGTCACACGCGCATCACTATTAGCAATCCCAATACAGTACCGGGAATCGAACCGGCCACCAAACATGTGTTTTTTTGCGACAGGTAACACAGGAATTTACTAATAACTTGATTTTAAACTCCTGGTGGGCCCGAGAACATGTTTTCTGACAATTCTTTATAATGATTTTATTTATAAGACGCCTTTATCATAAATAAGCCGGCATAGTGACAACCACTTGCCTGTTAACGTAAAACCATTTGCCAGTGCCAAATACCCATAACCATAGAGCTTGTATGAAGAGAATTGTGAATGTGAAGGAAGCGAGGGAGTTGTGTCAGGATCAAGGCAAGTGGCGCTCTATTGTCTGCCTATCGCTGAGGAAAAAGGCGTGACAATTTGATTGATTGATTTAATCAGCAGTCGAACTAATAAGTTCGGTGCGCCGTTTCTTAGTAGAAGTGGAATGCTTAACCAGCCCATGTGTTTTCCATCCTATAATAGTGACGGCGACTAAGGCAACCATGAAGACTCGGTTTTTTCAGTCGTCGGCACTCTTGGACCTCTGCCTGCTTGCCATCAGGCGGGTCGAGGTCAAATGTCGAGTCACAATAAAAAAAATCTTTGGTCGTCTTGTTTCTCTTGAATTAAACATTTTTTTAAATTTAATAATCAATTCGATAGTTTGGGCACATAGAAAAGATGAGTGAAAGTCGAGGCAGAGCCAGAACCCCAGTTGTCTCTACCTATCCCTGTGATTGATGTTTAGAGCTGATAATAAAAATAAAAGTCATTATAATTAATTAGAAACATTACATTAGCTTTCCAAAAGCTCTGCCTACCCCAAAATGTAATTGAAATTCAAGTATTTGTATACCTTAGGGAAGTAAAATCTGTTATTCACACTTTTAACACACTAAAAGATTACCAGAGAAAGAAAACATTCAACAACAAATACAATTAAATGAAATTATATGGATGCGGTATTTTTATTTTTTTATTGAGAGTTCTTTTTTAGCAGCACCCCGCTTGATGGTAAGCTGGAGTGTGGTCCATGAATGGATGTCACTGCTACTACAATTTAATAACTGTAAGTAGCAATCACTTCCCCAAGCCGGTCTAGTTGGGATCAGTCAAATGAAGTTAGTCAACGGCCCGACCTATTCTTATTCTTATAGCGTAGTATATCTGCAAAATTGCAGTGGCTTCAGAGTTCTTGTGACTTCTGCATCTCCTATAACTCAAATAATTATTAAATAAAATAAATTGTTTTTTTTGTGGGCATGGACTTGATCATCGTCAGATTATACCATGATTTTAAATGGTATATGACGAAAAGAAGAAAATTCTTCAATTATAGCCTAATTAATATCCCCTTAATGGTCCAATTGATTAATTATTAATTTACAAACAACCCTTTAATTATATTTGTGTAAACTATTACACAACTATTTATGTAATTATTTTATAATTACTAATAATTAAATTTCGTATTTTGTAATTGTAAACATAATTATCTTTATTATGTAAGTAATAAATACACATGTACAATAAATACAGATATGATTGTTTTGTTGTTCTTGAAAGAAGCGACAGTACTTATGTAGTTTTATTTAAGAAGATTGCTAATTAAATCGCTTTTCGGGATTAGCTTGTAAGTTGCCGACATGTTGGATATGATTGCTACTCACAGTTATTGAATTGTAGTAGCAGTGACATTCATTCATGGACCACACTTCAGCTTAACATCAAGCGGGGTGCTGTCATATGTCGAGTCACAATAAAAAAAATATATACGTAGGATGATAGGGCACACAGTCGCATGAACGGTCTGTTCTTTACGCCTGACAACACCGACGTCACACTAAGACAAAGAAATGCGTTAGTTGTATGCTTGAATGATAATATGTGTTTGGATTTGAGACTTTTTCAAATCTGCCTAATCGACGTTGAACATTTAATTAGCGCCATCTATGAGTTAACGGGGGAACCTTTGCGCGACGTAATGGATCTTATGGTCATGCGATCATTATTTTTGCAATTAAATATCGTATTGTTATATTGAATTCATACTATTCTTTTATTATTTTGTAAATAAATAAATAATTCAGTTTAAGCATTATTTGATTAGGGTAGGTACAGTCTTTATGTCTGTTTAGACCGCATACCACTGGGAAGTTCCAAAACCGATTCAGTTTACCGTTCCTTCAGTCGACGTGTCTTGCAATAACTTATAATTTACTACTTATCTTTATGATTTTAATCGACATCTCATCTTAAAGCGACCGTGGTGTAGAGGTAGTGCAATGGTCATGCAAACCGAGAGCACGGGTTCAAAAACCACTTACCGGTACCAATGTATCTTTCATATATTTACTTTGGTTGTCCTGTTTCTATGATACAATCACTTTAGTAGCTTAGTATAGAAATGTAAATATAAAAAAATAAAAAGAATCTCGACTTGCCTGTCATAAGTAAGGGGAAGTCCCTAGGGGAACTTACCGCATCCACGTGTTGTTTTCTTACTTGTATGTATTCAGGTTACTTTGTATGCGGGATATACAATGTAATCTGTGAGCGTATCTATTTATGCGAACGCCATTTTGGGGGAGGAAAGAACAAAATGGTTGGAAAGTGATTGTTTGAAATAGTGAAGTGACTTAGTCGTGTTTCGTGATAAGCTTGTAAGTTGCCGGTTCCAACTAGGCCGGCATAGTGGATGTGATTGCTACTTACAGTTATTTAGTCTGTAATAGGAGTCGTCTCTATTCATGGACCGCACTCCAGCTTAACATACAGTTGAATTCCTGCAAGTAGCAGCCTAGTTGCAACTGTCTGCCTATACTATATTACCACTTTTAAACAATCAGACCCGGACATCGATGTATCCGATAAACATCGATGGACCTGGAGCATAATAAAATATTACAATCTAATTAAATATAGGTACAATCTAAATTAATATACAATCTAATTAAATAAACAATCACAAATAATATTTAATCTATTTAAACACACAATCTAATCTAATTAAATAAGCAATCTTAATTAATATACAATTTAATTAAATAAACAATCACAAATAATATTTTATCTATTTAAACACACAATCTAATCTAATTAAATAAGCAATCTTAATTAATATACAATTTAATTAAATAAACAATCACAAATAATATTTAATCTATTTAAACACACAATCTAATCTAATTAAATATGCAATCTTAATTAATATACAATTTAATTAAACATTACAATCTAATTAAATAAACAAACACAATTAATATTTAATCTATTTAAATACATAATCTAATTTAATTAAATATGCAATCTTAATTAATACAAAGTCTTATTAAATATACAACCTAAATCAATACCACAAATAAATGCTATGAAACAAATCTTTGCTCCGATCGGGAATCGAACCCAACATACTAATTAATCCTTCAAAGCTTACATGTACAAATAGGTATAGATAGTAATTTTAGAAATATATTTGTTAACAAAACAGAGATATGTAATGTCCATTTAATTGTCTCATTAACCCGGAGCATAATTAAATATTACAATCTGACTTAATATACAATCTAATTACATATAACAATCTAATTTAATATACAATCTAATTTAGTATACAATCCAATTAAATATTACAATCTAATTTAGCATACAATTTAATTAAATATTACAATCTAATTTAGTATACAATCCAATTAAATATTACAATTTAATTTAATATACAATCTAATTAAACATTACAATCTAATTTAGTATACAATCTGATTAAATATTACAATCTAATTTAATATACAATCTAATTAAATATTACAATCAGGAATCGAACCCGTGACTGCACATATCTGACTAGTGTATTAATCCTTCAAAGTTAATATGTACAAATAGGTATAAGCAGTGATGTTAGAAATATATTTGTTAGTAAAACAGAGATATGTAATTTGTCCATTTAATGATCCCATTAACGGTTGCTGAATGTTATTTTAATTGCTGTTAATGTTCTCTCGCAACGACCCCTCGCAAACCCTCACAACTAGAAGTATATTCATGACTATTAATATACCTTTTTAGGGGTAAATAGATTGTTATAAATACATTAGGCAGGCCGTGGTGTAGTGGCAGTGCAATGGTTATTACGCAAACCGAGAGCGCGGGTTCAATACCACTCACCGGTACCAATGTATTATTTTTTATTGTGACTCGACATATGACAGCACCCCGCTTGATGTTAAGCCGAAGTGTGGTCCATGAATGAATGTCACTGCTACTACAATTCAATAACTGTGAGTAGCAATCACATCCACTATGCCGGCCTAGATGGAACCTGCAACTTACAAGCAGATCCCGAAACGTGACCAAACACTTTACGGTCTGTATACTTGTAAGTGGTGGTACTACCCCGGATCGGCAGACTGGGTACCACTGCCTACCACTCTTTGATAACCAGACCCGGGGCAAATATCGCCCCTTTTTTTTATTAACAAATATTTGTAATATTTCATCAAATGATTAAATATTACAAATAAAAGCTATGTAAAAATTATTTGCCGGGAATCGAACCTGTGACTTTTAGCGTAATGGTCGCCACGCATGTTGTCTAAAGGATTAAAACAGTCCCCTATTTTAATTGTAAAAGAATTTAATGAAATTAAAAAAAGAACGGGTAGCACTTTGTAGTGATCTATGGTGTTACCAGACGAGAGGAAATAAAAGAGGTGTGTTATGTTGGCAACACTGCGCTTTTAAAAGTTACGAGCTTGAAGAAATACGTTCTTTTTTCAAATTTAAATGTCTAAAAGAGGGTTGTTTTTTTCAGGACATTCCTAATAGAGTATGCATGAAAAGACTTGTAGATGTAAAGGCGAGAGAGTTGTGTTAGGATCGTGAAAAGTGGTGCTCTATTGACTCTGCCTATCCCTGTGGGAATTAAGGCATGAAATTGATGATTAATATGAAAAAAGGGATTCAATTCTCGTGAATACTTATATAGCCTGACCGAATGACGCAATAATAGTCGATATAGAAAACACTGGGTTGAACGAATGTCAAAGTAACATAATGTTAGGATCGGGGAAAGTGACGTTCTACCGTCTCTGCCTACCCATGTGACGTTACTCTTTGATTAAATTTAAATAATAATAAAAAATAAATAATACTGCCTACAAAACAGAGAAAATGCGTTTTGTTTTTGCAATATAATAAGCAAAAACAAAACGTTTTTTCTAAAACCGATAAATTAATCGAGTTCTAAATTTAAATTGTTGAGGAACATTCATCAAGCCCTTATCAAGTGAAATAAACTCCGAGTCGGCCACAATTTATTCTTACTAACTTAAGTGTAGGGGAAAATAGTAATTATGCGCATAGGTTTAAGTGTTAAAATCGTACACAAATAATTGGTTGTTAAGACATTTTCAAGTGTTCATACTCTCCCTTAGTAACATTCGATTTTTAAAAGTCTCAAGTCACAATCCCCATTTCGTATTTCTGACTTTTTAACAATTTCAATTTAATTCCAGAAGCACAATTCGAAATGCAATAAAAACTTTTAAAGACACAAACGAAAATAAACTCTATTTAGCCGCAATAGAGTTCACAACAGCACGAATTGTATAAACTCTAACCGTGTAAAAATACACCACGATTAATACTTTTCGAAATTGGTTCAGAAACTCGAGCGTGTTTTAAAAAGGTCGTAAGTCAACTTATTTCTGTGTTGTATTTTAACTCTTATTGCGGCTGGAATAAAGTTGAGAATTGCTTGTGAATTTAATGAATTAATTTTTCACATAGGAAATAGTCGGTAGTGTTTATAGGCCGTGTTTTCCTCTGTTGATAGCTTAGGAAATGTCCGATTCAACATTCACAAGATTTATTCAAAAGTACACTCGCACGCAAAAATGCACTTTATTTTAATAAATTTTCTTACGTTCCCTTCGTGCTAAATTATTATGATGAATTAGAGCGATAAATTAAATAAAAATTACACCTTTAGGTCTTAATTTTTATTGTGACTCGACATATGGAGACGACTGCTACTATAGTCAAATAACTGTGAGTAGCAGACACATCCACTATGCCGGCCTATTTGGGACCGGCAACTTACATTTTGATCCCGAAACGCGACTAAGTCACTTCACGGTAACAACCACTGCCTACCACTCTTTGATAACCAGACCCATTTGCTTCGGGCCTCTTTTTTTATTAACAAATATTTACAATATTTAATATTATTATTAAATATTACAAATAAAATCTATGAATTAAATATTTGCTTCGTCCGGGAATCGAACCCGGGACTTTACGCGTATAAAACTGTCGAAAATAAAATACTATCTATATTAATATTATTTTCTTCTTGTCCTCAGGTCCAAGAAGTAGAAGGATGAAGAAGAAGTCGTCACCCTCCGTTGAGGAGAAGAGACCCAGGACTGCTTTCAGTGGCGCTCAGTTAACAAGGTTAAAGGTGAGAATTTATTTAATTTATTATTCTTTTCTTAGATTTTGCGCGAACATTGATTATTGAATTAAACAAAGGACATCATTCATATTGTATGGGGACTTGGGCTTAATTGTATTAACAGTTGCATATACATTTTAATATAGTTTAATGTACGAAGATTACAATGTAATTGGAATATATCCTTTATTATGCATTATTGTGCAAAATGATCAAACTATAATTATGACAGTTCAAAGCAGAACAATATATGGCGTTGATTGACAAACGATATAAAATCCATATCTTATTTTCCAAATAACTAAATTGCACAGCAATTAAAAGCAAAATTAGTATTAGTTTTATCAACACAAGTATCGAAACTACCATTTATATATTTTTTTATCATTGGACATTACAAAAGTAGTACATAGAGGCCCAAAATGAATGATGTCCTTTATGCGGATTACTATCGCGTTTATTTTGGTTTTAATTTTACATTTTTTTTATTATTTTGACGTTACGAGCTTTGCAGCCAGCGTTGTCACGGAGAGACTGAGGTGTTGGTCGTCCTATTGGTTGATGCTGTTATTGATTCCAAAACTACGTTGATGTTTTGATTTTGTTTTTCTTTTCCCGGTTTCAATTTTTTGCAAAAATAACTGACGGTGTCATCTGGTTTGGCAGTTTGCTGGACTTGGGACTTGAGTTTGTGTATTATGGGGTCCCAGGTGTAATAAAAAAAAAGTTAAATCAATAACCAAAATAAACGCGATAGTAAGCCGCATAATTCGTTTAAATCAATATTATTCTTTGTCAATCCTTGTCACTACATCCTTTTTCAAACCACATCTATCACGCACTGTGCTATTCCTTATTCTATCCGCTATCGTCACTCCACATTCACTCCTTAATGACCGCATTTCTAAAGCGGTAATTCTACTTTCATGCTTCTTCTGCCACAATATTCACTTCCATACATTAATGTAGGAACAAGTAATTAATTTATTTATTTTGTCCGCAGCACGAGTTTGCTGAGAACCGCTACCTGACGGAGCGTCGCCGGCAAGCGTTGGCCGCGGAGTTGGGGCTGGCAGAAGCTCAGATCAAGATCTGGTTCCAGAACAAACGCGCCAAGATCAAGAAGGCGTCCGGCCAGAGGAACCCACTTGCATTACAACTCATGGCACAAGGATTGTACAATCATACTACTGCTAATGAAAGTGATGAAGATGATGAAATAACTGTCACATAAGTTGATGATCATAGAAAATAGTCTTCTAAGTAAACGTCTAATTGTACATTTTTTGTCAAATTGTATAATTTTGGTCTAATTTGTACAAATATGGTCTAATTGCATAATTTTGTAAAATTGTACAATTTTGGTCTGATTATACAATTTTGGTCTGATTATACAGTTTTGGTGTAATTGTACAGTTTTGGTCTGATTGTACAGTTTTGATTTAATTGTACAAATATGGTCTAATTGCACAATTTTGGTACAATTGTACAATTTTGGTCTGATTGTACAATTTTGATACAATTGCACAATTTTGGTGTAATTGTACAGTTTTGTTCTGATTGTACAAAAGTTAATAACTAATTTTTTTCATATTCGTACCTAATAAATGTTTTTTTTTATTGAGACTTGACATGTGACCTCGACTTGCTTGATGGTAAACAAGGAGGAGTCCAAGAGCGTTGACGACTGAACCAAAAAACGATTCAACTCGCGGCTGCCTCAGTCGCTGCCACTCCAGCTTAACGACAGGCAGAGTGCTGTCATATGTAGAGTCACACTTTAAAAATATATCTCTTTTAGTCATACTTTAAATATGTGACGAAATTGTTTCTTGTATAAAGTTAAAGAGAGGCTTATACGCGTTATTCTTTTGTAAATAAAAATAATAAAAGTTCCTGCTAATTATTAATATAAATATAATTATATTTAGAATTTAAAATATTATATCATTTAATATTATTTAGTTTTTAATAATTTATTCTATTATTAGTATTTGTATAGTAAAAAACTTTAATATAAGGAATGTTTAAAGGGATACCTGAAATATTAAGAAATATATTAACATTAATTGTAGATGTGAAGGAAGCAAGGGAGTTGTGTAAGGATCGTGGTAAGTGGCGCTCCATTGTCTCTGCCTATCCCCGTGGGAAAAGGCGTGACAATTTGATTCATTGATTGATATTAACCGACTTGTTTTTAGTAGACTACCTCTTTTAAATGTGCAGACCGTCACCGAGTTGAGCTTTAAAATTGACGATTTTAACTAGGCCAGCGACGTGGATGCGGCTGACATTTCGAACGACAAGATGCCAGTTGCATCCAGTGGTTATTCGTGACTTTTACTATGTCGTAAGTCCACCTAGCGGGAGGCCTACCTACGCTGCGTCTTTCGCTTCTCTAGAAGGTTCTAAAGTGGTGTAAGGTAGGTTCTAGAGTGGTCTCCACGTCTCCACTCTAGAACCTACTAATCTGTTAAAAATATCATAGTGTAAATATTTATATAGAGTATGTATTTACAGTTATAATGTGCTATTAGATAAATAAAAAATAATAAAGTTATTATTAAAAATATTAATTTATTATGTTTTTACAAAAGGAAGTGTGATCAATTTGGAATCTACGTATTTATGACGTATGACTATTTGTAGTCTACGCTTTTATGACGTATGACCAAAATGAAGTCTACGTATTTATGACGTATGACCAAAATGGAGTCTAAGCTTTTATGACGTATGACTATTTGTAGTCTACGCTTTTATGACGTATGACCAAAATGGAGTCTGCGCATTTATGACAAGTGACCAAATTGGAATGACGTGAATTTTTTTAATTTTTATTTTATTAAAAAAGATGCGATGTCTTAACCAATATATAACTAAGTATAATTTAAGTATTTGTCGTAGGCAGAAGATAATTTCTTTTAAGGATAAACACCAAAAAAATAGTCTACTATGACTGTATGTCACTTAACGGCGTACAGACCGTAAAGTGACTCAATCGCGTTTCAAGTTCAGCTTTTTCAGTTGCCACCTTTACAAGGACACCTTTATTCTTTATTTGAATCTTTCTGTTGGTCCTTAAGGTTAACTGTCAAGGAATATCTAGCGGCATTAAGTCCGCCTTTGTAAATAGAGCAATTAGGATTTAAAATAAAATTTTAGTCATTTTTATTTCTTCCACGTTTGTTTTGTCAATTTAATTTTTAGATTTTATTATGACTGTGCTCTAGTATTTTATTTGATAATATAATAAATTATAATTATTATGAATTAAAAACAATGTTTTATTTCAAATCTTTACCTAAGAACTATTGGCAAGTGAGAGTGGTAGGCAGTAGTGCTCAGTCTGCCGATCGGGGTAGTAACACCACTTAAAGATTGAAACCATGCGGGGTAGTAACCCATGCATGTACATTAGTGAAATTGCCGTTTTTGTAAAAGCTCATGTAAACACTATTTTTACTCTATACAATAGTGAATAGAAACGGAGTAAAAATAAATCCAATGGCATGTAATACAGCTCTTCTGGATAAGAGTGCACTCGGTATGTGTCCTCGTATATTTAATAGTCTTCCCAGGAGTATCAGAGATGTTGAAAATATTGGACGACAGGCGTGGACGAACGGTTTAGCGACTGGTTTGTTGCGCGTAAAGTCCCGGGTTCGATCCCCGGTCGGAGCAAATATTTGTTTCATAGCTTTTATTTGTAATATTTAATAGTATTAAATATTGCAAATATTTGTTAATAAAAAAAAAGAGATGGATATTTGCTTCGGGTCTGGTTATCAAAGAGTGGTAGGCAGTGGTACCCAGTCTGCCCATCCGGGGTAGTACCACCTACAAGTATACAGACCGTGAAGTGATTTGGTCACGTTTCGGGATCAGCTTGTAAGTTGCCGGTACCATCTAGGCCGGCATAGTGGATGTAATTGCTACTCACAGTTATTAAATTGTAGTAGCAGTGACATTCATTCACGGACCACACTTTAGCTTAACATCAAGCGGGGTGCTGTCATATGTCGAGTCACAATAAAAAAATAAAAAATAAAAGGAATCTTAATTCATTTTTAATAAATAAGACATATTATACAATTAAGGAATTTTTAAATGACGAATTGTGATTTATTATTTTGACTTTATATTTATTAGCTAAAAATTTTTAAAATATTTTGACATTATTGAATAAGTTATTTTATATTTTTATTTTTGTATGCCTTTTTAGGCGCAACATAGAGAATTTATTTTATTTACCAATCTTAATGTACCTATGTTTGACAAATAAATGATTTTTGATTTTGAAAGATTAATTAATCAAACCACTCGAATTTATTCAAACCGAGTCATCAATTCGCAAATCGAATTCGCAATTGATGAAGTTTATTGTAGATGTTAACCGACCCTACTCGGTTTAGGCCTTAACTCGGGTTAAAAAGTCGAGTCGTTACATCTCTACCACTACTTACAAGTATGCAGACTGTGAAATAAAATGAAGTTTCGGGATCAGCTTGTAAGTTGCCGGTTCCAACTAGGCCGGCATAGGGGAGGTGACTGCTACTTCATTTAACTGTAGTAGCAGTCACCTCTATTCATGGACCGCACTCCAGCTGGCATATGTCGAGTCACAATAAAAAGTCAGTGAAATTGCGTCGCGATCGCAACTGACCAATTAACGTGGTTTACCTATTGATGTGTTATTCGCTGATTGGTTAATAAGATGTCAAATATCAGTGCTACGTTATTTCATTGCCTTTTCGACGCTATTTTTTTAAAGAAAATCGAGGCCCTGTCTGCTAAGCGTAAAGTCTCGGGTTCAATTGCCGGTCGGAGCAGATTTGTTTCATTGCTTTTATTTGTAATACTCGTATTTAATGATTTGATTGTATGCCATTATAAAAAGAGGCAGAATTGCTCTGTGACTTATTTATTGTGACTCGTCATCTGACCTCAACCTGCCGTTGGTAAGCAAGAGGGGGTCCAACAAATGTCGGTCGACAAAATGCGGATGCTTCTCCCGACCAGTGCGGGTATTACGGGTGTGAAAATACGAGGTAGGAACAAGGCTAAAGAGCTCCTAGGAATATTCTCCGTGGTATAGGCGATAGAGGACGCACAGAGCCGCCATGTCTGCGTAGTTGCAGGGGCTACAGGGTTCGCGTGAACATCGAGCAGTTGGTGTGTGGACATTGTACATTCTGTAAAGTTGCGTGGACATTGAGGATTCCGCGACGTCACGTGAATCTTGTGCATTCTGTAATCGAGTATTCTGTGATGTAGACAGCGTAGACATCGAGCAGTACGTCGGACTTGGAGTGGATAGAGAGCAGCCGTAGTGCCTTTATTTGAGCGTGTTGCGGGTGTCGTGGAGATGAGCTACGGTCATAATTCATCTGTTACTAAATAAATTTCACCGGATTGTGAACAAACAAGACACGTTACAGGATTTCAAGAATCCATCTTAATAAATAATACTTATTATTAATGTTTCAGCTTACACTTTGATGTGTCATTTCTATGATTTATTATGACAAAACAAAATCACTCGCTAGAGTTGAAATAATATAGTATAGCTTGTCCAACTATAAATGACGTGTCCCTCCACTTTAATAGTTTATTGAAATGTATGAATATAGTCCGTGACACGTAAGTTGGCAAGATTTTAACGTAGTAAACGGGGAACGTTTATTGCACAAAAAAGGATCTCTTTAGCTTCATAAAAAATAATAATAGTGATTTAAATAAAAGTAGATTGACGAAAGAAATTTATAAATCTGATGTGCATGGATGCGTTAATCGAGCCAGACCCACGAGGGTGTTCTCCGACCAAATCGGAGACAACCTCAAGATTATTAACAACCTAATTTACGATTTCGAAATACTAAACGTAATAGTAATAACGAAATCTCTCCTTCCGTCATGGTTATAGCAGGTCACTATACTCATATGAGAGGAGACTTGAAGTTTTCAAGACTTAATATATCTCCATAAAATCATCCATGCGATATTGGATTCACCTACTTTGTTGGGTCTGCTTAATTTTACCACTAGACGAAACCCGCGACAACACAATAGAACATTCCCAATAAAAGTAAATAAAAATAACACTTCATACTTTAATCCTATGGTTCGCATGTCGACTCTATAATGAAATTAGCGAGAAAAACGATGAATTGGAAATATTCAATTCGGATCAAAGATTGTTAAAAAGACAGATTGTTGACATCCTCAGCTTCGCCCCTAATTGACGCGCACAATATTGTGTAAGATTGTATTGGTATTTTTTGAAATGAACAATAACATTATTATTTTAACTTAATAATTTAATTTAGCTTTTTAACATTATTATTATTATTTTAATTATTATATACCATTGTATTTTGTTGACATTTTATGCTATGCTTTTAATTAAGTTATGTTTAATCTGTTGTGTATGATACTTTTTGGGCTATAGTCCAGCAATGTAAGCTATTTTGTACTAAATGTTTAACTTAACCAAGATTATAGCCTGTTGTATCTACCTAAGAATTTAAATAAAATACATAGAATAGGTATAAAGTAAAACTAAATCCGTAAATTAAAACTTTTTTGGTACAACCGGCTGTAAGAGCGATGTTCATTTTCAAGCTCAATGAAACTCATTGTCTGAATGAATAAAAGTTGTTTTTGACACTCACAGCGACCGCGTAACTTTGTAACAAATTTTCATTACCATTAAAGATGCGCGGTCGGTCCCCTGGTTAAAATAAAATCTTCTCATTGTACCTATCCCTTAAGGCTAGGGTTTCCCACTGGTCTAAAGGGATAGGTATACAGGGGGGGGGGGGGGCAATTTGATTGTTAAGGGGGGCAATTTAAAAATGGACTCGAAACAACTATAACCCATTCGCTTTGGGTTATTTAAATGCAATGCTAGACAGGGCCGTCTTAAGCATATTCAGCGCCGGGGTGCAAAAGTCAAGGCTCCGCTCGCATGGTCTCAGTGTAGTAGGTACCTAACGAAGTTTATGGTGGTCGGCATGCGCCCCCTAGGACTCTGCGCCCGGGTGCACCGCACCCCTTGAACCCCCGGGTAAAGACGGCCCTGATGCTAGATATAGGTGACAAATTTAACAAAAACGCAAATTCCTAAAAATAACGCTCTAATCATTTATATTTCTTAAGGGAACAAACAATTTTAAAAGTTAAAAATTATAACAAAGTTAAAAATTATGTTAGGGGGATATAAAAATTTTAGAAATGTTAAGATGGGGCATGGCCATAAAAAGGTTGGAAAACACTGCTTTAAACTCTATTCCTTGAAGATGTCAATAAATAAGCATGGAGTATAAGCTTGGCATTAATTTCTTGTGATGTTTAAAGTTGATTTATTTGTGGCGCGATCGTTTAGTCTAATTGGCTGGCAATTACATCGTGTCATCTTGTGAATAATTACACGTTTTTCACTATAATTAACTTTTAAATTGTTCCATGTAACTACTGCTTATTATAGATAACTAGATGGGTAACAGGTGATCCTCTAGGATCCACTTTTAGGGCCCGGTCCTTTTGATACGTTATGGCGACGAAAAAGCTGTGAAATGGAAATGAAATGAGACGAAATTAAATGAGATGGAGTAACGAAAGTAACCAAATGAATTTAATGAGATGAAATGAAATGAGATAAAATGAGATGAAATTAAATGAGATAAAATTAAATGAAATGAAATGAGATGAAATGAAACGAAATATTTATTTGCTCAATATGTTATTCGTTGATTGGTTACGGAGATACCAAATATCAGAACCAGAGGCCTGGTCTTTAATTTGATAAATTGTGGTTTAAAAAAAACATCATTCTATCTCAAGCTTTATTTTTTTTATTGTGACTCGACATACGACAGCACCCCGCTTGATGTTAAGCTGGAGTGTGGTCCATGAATGGATGTCACTGCTACTACAATTTAATATCTGTAAGTAACAGTCACATCCACTATGCCGGCCTAGTTGGAAACGTCGCGTTTCGAAAGTTAATTTCGAAACGCGACTAAGTCACTTCACGGTCTGTATACTTGTGGTCGTTTAAATGTCGAACGTCATCACTTAAGCGAAATTGAGTTTCTAACTACGGCCACAGATAAATTTAATTCCAAGTGACGACAGGCAGTACACTAAGTAAATCTGTCAACGTACCATATATCATATTAAGTGCATATGGATTACATATTGAAAGATTGTGACTTATTGTGTTTTTAAAAAAGGGTTTTAAATTAACTAACTATATATAGAATATAAAGGGATGGACCTTGGTTTGGTTAATAAACAAGTTCGTTAGGCATAAAGTCTCGGGTTCGATTGCCGGTCGGAGCAATTTTTTAAATATACTTTATATTGAATATTACTAAAATTTTGCAAAAATATTCGTTTAGAAAAAAAGAGGCAGATATTTGCTCCGGGTCTGATTATTAAAGAGTGGTAGGCAGTGGTGTCTAGTCTGGGTAGCACCACCACTTACAAGTAAACAGTCCATGAAGTGACTTAGTCGCGTTTCGGGATCAACGTGTAAGTTGGCGGTTCCAACTAGGCCGGCATAGTTAATGTGACCGCAATTTACAGTTATTAAATCACACTCCAGCTTAACATCAAGCATATATATAAGCTGTCATATGTCGAGATACAATAGAAAAATATATAAAAAATAAATTTAAAAAATAACCGGGAATCGAACCCAGGAATTTCTGCTAACCAATGCTCCACGCCTGTCGTCAATATCTCTAGTCACAACTACTGGAAACGCGTATTAATTTTTTTAATATCACCTTTAATCTCTCTCAGTGGTATCCTATAGTAACCACATGAGACAGTCTTCGGTTGTGAGTTGAACACGTGTTCGATGGTTAACCGATTGCTTCGTGAACATATTTGATTGTCAGTGCGTACGACCATACCTCTCGCTTATTAATATCATCTCGGTTATGGCTTCCGAACGAAAGTGTTGTAAGGACATACCTTTTATACCTTTTATCCAGGTATCTCCGACGATATCATATTTTTAGGTACTTTTGACGATGAAATAACTATACTTTTAGTAACGTTATTAATTCAAAAAGAAATATATGTCTAAAGAAGAAATGCTCAAAAAAAGTATGATCCTGACACAACTCTATCGCTTCCCTCACATCTCTTCATACAAGCTCTATAGTTATGGATACTAGGCTTATAGGCTACTAGCTTCTTTGAGGTTGTCTCCGATTCGGTCGGAAAACACTGTTTTAGGCCTGCCTTGTTTATCCATTCACATTAAATTTAAAAATAACTTTTGTCAACACGCGTACTTTTTTTTTTTTTTTTTTATTGTGACACGACATTTGACTCGTGTGACTCGTCCCTCCTGATGATAAGCAAGAGGAGATCCAAGAGTGACGACGACTGAGAAAACCGAGTTTGTTCCCGGCTGCCTCAGCCGCCGTCACTATGCCGGCCAAAGTACTCTAGGAGAGCTCCTTTCCTTTTCTAACATAGTGGAATAATGCTCCGCTAAAACCATCGCAGCATTCCTTTGTCAATCCTTGTCACAACATCTTCTTTCAAACCACATCTATCGCGCACTTTACTATTTCTCATTCTATCCGAAAAATAAACAATAAAAATAATAAGGCGACCGTGGTGTAGTGGCAGTGCAGTGAGTACGCAAACCGAGAGCTCGAGTTTAAAACCACTTACCGGTACCAATGCATCTTTGATATTTGTACTTAGGTTGTACTGTTTCTATGATACAAGCACTTTAGTAGCTTAGTATAGAAATGCATAATAAAAATAATAATGAGACAGGTAATATCCATATAATGTTAACATATAACTTTTGACTATAAGGCGCCTGACTACGTGTGTGGTCCGTGCAGTACAACATACAAAAGTATGCTCTACAATAATATTTATTCTAATTTGAATCAAATAAGATATTTTTATTTATTTACTGTGTTTATTTGTATTTCTTATTATTAATGAATTAAACAAATTTTATGCGGCTTACTATCGCGTTTATTTTGGTTTTGATTTTACATTTTTTTTATTATTCCAACGTTTCGAGAGCTTTGCAGCCATCGTGGTCACATAAAATTTGTTTAATTCATTAATCAATGTTCGCGCAAAATCTAAGAAAATACTATAAATTATATTCTCAATATTAAGTACGATGTTTTTTTATCCTAGTTTGAGACATCCTCAAGAAAGCTCGGTTGCCTAGTGCCTCTAACCATAGAGCTTGTATGAAGAGAATTGTGGATGTGAGGGAAGCGAGGGAGCTGTGTCAGAAACGTGACAAGTGGCGCTCCATTGTCTCTGCCTATACTTGTGGAAAAAAGCTTGGGAATTTGATTGATTGCGGAAAAAATAAAAATATTGATTGCCTCATTGGAACTGGCAACTTACAAGCGGATCCCAAAACGCGACTAAGTCACTTTACAGTTTGTAAAGTGGAGGTACTACCCCGGATCGGCAGACTGGGCACCCCTGCCTACCACTCTTTAAAATTTAAAATGCCCCTGATTTGATTAAGAAATAATCTTCCAAGCCGAGAACAAAATCTTTTAAAATAGACTAAAATCTTGTAACTAAAGACTGTACGAACAAACACTGATCGTTATAGTTTTTTAATTAGAGTCGAACGCTTCCGATGTTTGCCGAAGGTTTCCGAATGTTTGCCGAACATGATCGACTTAGAATGCATCACTAATATTATTGTACCTTATTACCACTTACATGTTATTAGTCGATTGTCAATAGAAACAGTTCCAAATATTCCTATATGTCCCACCAACAAACGGGGAAATATGGAACTGTTTTCGTTTGGTTGAGTATGATGAAATTGGTCGAAAACACACACGTATTAATATCAATTCTATATATAATAATTTTATAATGATGAATATTTTGGTTGTATGTTTGTTTATTTAAACGCGGTAATCTCTAGAACTAGAAGTCCGATTTAAAAAAAAAATTCTAATGTTATAGGCCATTTAATAAGAAAGAGTGTTCGGTTCCAAAATTACTTATTTTCATACCAATATGTTTTATAAATAATGTTTTGTCTTTCTTGCTGGCAAACTTCCTTGTAAATTGGCTCATCTGTGACCTGGAAATCGAGCCCAGTATCCGCTGCTTAACGCGCTACAGCTCTGACTACTAAGCTATGTGCTACAATAGACACCGGATCGATGTGTGTGTCATAAGTTTTACATAGAAAAGACGGGCCGAACCTTTTAGTTCAACTACCGAGTAAAAAGTTTTTCTTGCATAGGTAAGAATTCGCTCGAAGAACCGACAACCGATGGGGAAGCAAGGTTCTAGAGTGGAGACCACGAACTGGAAGACGCAGCGTAAGTAGGTCTTCCAGTACTGACGATATAGTGAAAGTCACGAAAAACCGGTGGATGCAACTTGCATCTTGTCGTTCGGAATGGTGTTCCAAGGGGGAGGCCTATGACGTCTTCTGGCTGATAATGATGATGAGGTAACAGGGGCGTAGCTACCGCCGTATCTGCCGTATCAATTCTACGGGGCCCCCAACGTGCATAAGCAAAAATTAATAAAAACTTCCCAAATATTTTAATGTCATAAATGACAAAAGTAAAAAAAAGCAATATTTTTACCCGCGTAAAACATGCTTTTAAATCATCTATAAATGATTTATTAAATCAGTTTGCTAAAAAAAAGGCAAGGAGAGTGCATATTTAATTTGAATTGATTGTAAAAATTTTGGAAAAGTGACAGATAATTATGATGTCTAAATATTTCTTTAAATTTTATGCACAATTTTTTTTTTCAGAAATCTACGCTTCCTAAGGGGCCAAGTCACGCTACGCTTCTGTGAGGTAAGAATTATATATTTTTTTCTCCAAAAAGTACTAAAATGAGGTAGTAAACGGGCCCATATTTCTCTGTGTTGCCATAAGAAATAATAGTGAACAATGTTCCGTTTAATTTGTACAATTAGAAATGTTTAGAGGCGCCACTGTTTGTTGTTTGGTTTCCTTTTCACGTTAATTTTATTTTGTTTTTTCATTTGGCCGCCCATTTTTTATTGCCCGTAACGGGGCACCGTTTGCTCTCGCATTATGTGAAAGATTTGTAACAAAACATGGCTGTACATTTATAGTTTAGGTTTTGAATAGTGTAAATGTATTCTGATGTGGATGGATACGTTAAACAAGGCAGGCCCAGGAGAGTGATTTCCGACCAAATCTGAGACATCCTCAAGAAAGCTAGGTTGCCTAGTGCCCATAACCATAGAGCCGCTTCGCTTAAATTATAAAGTTTATATATTATATATTCTCAATATTAGGTACGATCTTTTTTATTTTAGTTTGAGACATCCTATACTAAGCTACTAAGTGCCACTCGGCTTACGTAGACATTGCACTGCCACTACACCACGGCCGCCTTAAAAGTATAGGCTCTTTTTCCCACAAGGAAATCCAGACCAATTCCCTCGCTTCTCTCACATCCAAAATTCTTTTCAACCCAGCTTTCTTGAAAATGTCTCCGATTTGGTCGGAAAACACCCTCTTGGGTCCACATCAGATTTATAAATTCCTTTCGTCAATCTACTTTCACCAATCCTTTCCATGTGTCTAAACCATCGAAGCATTCCTTTATCAATCCTTGTCACTGCATCTTCTTTCAAACCACATCTATCACGCACTGTGCTATTCCTTATTCTATCTGCTAACGTCACTCCACATGCAGTTCATAATTGTTTATAAATATTAATATTTGCACAATGTAGATAACTTTTTTCGCCATATTGACTGGACAGATAATATATTTCTGCTCACCACTAATACAGGTAATAGCTATGTTTATATGTATGTCTATATTATATAGGTAATAGGTATTTGTATTGACGATAAGTTAGCGACTTTTCAACGAATTTCTAACATACTTAAAAACCGTGAAGTGATTTAGTCGCGTTTCGGAATCAGCTTGTTAGTTGCCGGTTCCACCTAGGCCGGCATAGTGGATGTGATTGCTACTCACAGTTATTGAATTGTAGTAGCAGTGACATTCATTCATGGACCACACTTTGGCTTAACATCAAGCGAGGTGCTGTCATATATCGAGTCGCAATAAAAAAAAATTTGCTAGTCCTGTTTCTAAGATACAAACACTATGTTAGCTTAATATAATATAGTAATCTATAGTTGTTTCTAAATAATGTATCCACCCCATTTCGGGATAAAACCGTGAAATTATATTAAATTAATCTTTGATTTCTAACCTACGTATTAACCTTTTAGCAATACCTCTATCTCTTTTCAACTAATTGTAAAACTATAGATGTCTCCCTCTAACACAATTGCACTTTTGACCCCAACAAGGAATGTTGTTCTATCTCTTTCACATCAGAACAAAATATCTTCTATCTCTTTCTAATATGAAAGAAAAGATGATTGACGAAAGAGTGATAAATCAGAGGTGAGTGAAAGAATAAAACTAAGCGAACCGGGTTCAAATCCACTCGCTGGTTCCAACGTATACCTACTTATTACGACAAATGTAGGTAGGTACAACGAAAAAAAATATTTCTAATATTTATCTTAAAAATAAAAATTTGAAATAAAATAGTTTTAATTTTAATACCGAATCGGTGAATAGTTCTGCGACTAATCTTTTATCATTATGTTAGTGCGAGCGAGACGGTTATATGTCTAAAACTACGCGTGAAAAAGAGACAAAATGATGTCATATCGACTATCCCAAATCAAAACCTAGTAAGTGTAAAATACCTTGAAATATATTTTTTTGGAATATTATTGGTTTATTTTTATTTACACTTTTATATTAAGCTACTTAAGTGCTTGTATCATACAACCAAAGTAAATATATCTAAGATACATGATGATAAAGATACATGGGTTTGAACCCGTGCTCTCGGGGTGCGTGATCATTGCACTGTCACTACACCACGGTCGCCTGTCGTTTATGCTCTTGTCTAAAGATTCGCAGTGACACTTCACCTCAAAAAAGTTATGGATGTGAAGGAAGCGAGAGTATTGTGTCATAATTATTGAAAATGGCGCTTATTTATCGTTCCCTCTTCCTTAACACGCATTAAAGTTTTTTTTTAATATATATATATATATATATATATATATATATATATATATATATATATATATATATATATATATATATATATGTATATATATATTTTTAGAAAATAAGATATGGATTTTGTATCGTCTGTCAATCACAAAGTTCTGCTTTGAACTGTCATAACTATAGTTTGATCATTTTGCACACCTAAACTATGCATAATAAAGGATATATTCCAATTGCATTGTCATTTTCGTACATTAAACTAATTTAAAATGTATATGCAACTGTTAATACAATTAAGCCCAAGTCCCCATACAAAATGAATGATGTCTCTTTTATAATTCAGCATCTTACTATATTTTGATTTGTGACAGCAGACATGTTTGGACCACCCAAGTCGAGGCAATGGTATTCTTGAAATGCAATTCTTATTGAAATAAACAATCTTGATAATTTAATTAAAGGTTTAATTTTTTTTCGTTGTTTTTCGCAAAATGTTAGAAAGCTGAGTCATTGAGTTTTGTATAGTTAATTTGAATTTAATGTTTATATAATTTGTTTTTTTATTTATTTCAATTTTTGGGTTGCTAGGCATTATGGAAACCTCAGAAAATATATTAATATGGATATTATGTAATAAGGATATGTATGCGCCGTGGTTTAGTGGCAGTGAAATAATGAATTAAACAAATTTTATGCGGCTTATTAGCGCGTTTTTTTTGTTTTGATTTTACAATTTTATTTTATTATTCCGACGTTTAATCAATGTTCGTGTAAAATCCAAGAAAATGTTAGATAATGAATTAGTAACTAAAACTAAGTATTCCTGTTTCAAATCATTGCATGGTAAGTACCAATGTGACTGTGATATACATATATTATGTACATTGTTTGTCCTGTTTCTATGATACAAACACGTTTAGTAGCTTAGAATTGAAATTTAAAAACAACTCATGTTTTATTTTTATTGTCTTTCCGATGATAATAATGGTTTAGTTACTAACTTTTGTAGATTGACGATAGGAATTTATATATTATATTTAGTTAAACGATGGATGCATTAAACGCGACATAGGGGTTTTTTCCGACCAAATCGGAGACATCCTAAAGAAAGCTGGCTTGCCCATATGAAGAGAATTATAAGTGTGAGGGAAGCAAGGATGTTGTGTCAGGATCGTGGCAAAAGGCGCTCTACTGTCTCTGCCTATCCCTGTCGATAAAGGGCGTGACAATTTGATTTATTGATTAAAAATTCAACCACTTTGTGTTTGCCTTACCTTCTCCAGCTGCTAGCTGCTAGCAATCGACCTTCACGAAGTGGTCGACTTAGTATTATTTTATACATTTCTATACTAAACTACTAAAGTGCTAGTGTCATAGAAACAGGACAACTAAAGTACATATACCAAAGATAGATTAGTACCGGTGGGTGGTTTTGAACCCATGCTCTTGGTTTGCGTAACCATTGCACTGCCACTACACCACGGTCGCCTTCCAACTTATTTGTTGTAAAGTATCACAATGTGTTGTTCGTGGTTAGTAAGCGTGTTGTACAGCGATTTAGTGCTGCGCCACTTTCGCTGAACGAATCTGGTGTTTGTTTAGTCGATTAATTATTTTATATATATTTATATATATTTACTACTTTTATATTTAATAAAACATATATACATACTATATATAAGAAAAACTTTAAGGGCGACCGTGGTGTAGTGGCAGTGCAATGGTTACGCAAACCGAGAGCACGGGTTCAAAACCACCCACCAGTACTAATGTATTTTTGAATTACTTTGATTGTCTTGTTTCTATGATACTTTAGTAGCTTAGTATAGAAATGTAAATAAATAAAAAATATAGAGAAATCATATATTATATATTAGTCCAACAACGCCAACGACTATAAAAACCGACTCAGTTAGCGGTTTCCTAAGCCGCCGTCACTATACCGGCCATTTTTTTGTGAATCAACATCTGTACTCGACTTTCCTTTTGATAAGCAAGAGGAGGTCCAAGAGCGCAGATGACTGAAAAACCGACTGAGATCGTGGTTTTCTCAGTCGCCAGCACTATGGCCGCCAAAAAATTTTCAAAAACATTTTAATTTTTTTTCCATAACCTCTGTCTACACTTTACAATTGTCAATAAAGGCGTGATCGTACCTTTATAAAAACATAAAAATATAGATTGTAATCGATCAGATCAATTATGAGAGATAGATTTGACAGTTTTGACAGTCGTGTCATCATTTTGACAGCTGTCATGACAGGTCACGCCCTCTATCGGGCTTCGGCAATTAGATTTACATATAGAATTTTTTTATTTTATTTTTTATTTTCATTTTTATATTAAGCTACTAAAGTGCTTGTATCATAGAAACAGGCTAACCAAAGTACATATATCAAAGATATATTGGTACCGGCAAGTGGTTTTGAACCCATGCTCTCGGTTTGCGTAACCACTACACCACGATAGCCTTAATTATTATTTTACTTTTTATTGTGACTCGATATATGACAATACCCCGCCTGATGTTAAGCTGGAGTGCGGTCCATGAATAGAGGTGACTGCTACTACAGTTAAAGGACTCCAAGTAGCAGTCGGCCCAATTAGAACCGGCAATCTACAACTACGCGACTAAATCACTTCACGGTCTGTATACTTGTAAGTGGTGGTACTACCCCGGATCGGCAGACTGGGAACCACTGCCTACCACTCTTTAATAACCAGACCCGGAGCAAATATCAACCTTTTTTTTTATTAACAAATATTTGCAATATATAATAATTATAATAAATATTGCATAATTATTAAATATTTCAATTTTTAATATGCTTTTTAAATAAAAAATATTAAATATTTAATATAATTATTAAATAAAGTATCGATGTAGCGTTGATATCGATGATAAATAGTGTTCAATATGTGTGGAACTTGGAATCAAACAGGTTACCCATGAGTTAGTGGGTGGTCCCAAACTTAACATATCAATTTACAAAGATATCTATTACTTAATATGAATTAAATTAAAAATTATTTCGCGGTTGTTAGCTTTTTGTTATTGGCCGGCATAGTGACGGCGACCCAAGCTACTGTAAGTTGGACCGGTTTTTTCAGTCGAAGGCGCTCTTCATCTCGCTTGTAAGTTCTGATTAGGCAAGCTCAGAATTGTGGATGTAAAAAATAGAACCGTGGAAAGTGGCGTTAGGATTGTGAAAAGTAGCATGATGATTTGCAGGTTACATGGTATACAGTAGATAAAGGTTAGATGATAGTTTTCTCAGAAAGATGGTAGTTTCACAGATAGATGGTAGTTTCACAGATAGATGGTAGTTTCACAGATAGATTGCAGTTTCACAGAAAGATGGTAGTTTCACAGATAGAGGGTAGTTTCACAGATAGAGGGTAGTTTCACAGATAAATAATGGTAGTTTTACAGATAGATTGTAGTTTCTTGATCGTGGAAAGTGGCGTTATGGTGGTGAAAAGCGGCGATAGGACCGTGGAAAATGGGTGGAATTGAGTGGAAAATTTGGTGGAAGAATTAAGGCGTAATTGATTGATAATGATGATGATGAAATGAAAGGTGGTTATGGCGTTTCGAAGGCTTCGCAGCTAATGTGGTCGCAGGATGATGGCTACAGGCCACAGGCGTGGCGCATTGGTTGGCACATCAGTCCGTTACGTTAAAAGATGCGGGTTCGATCCCGGTCGGAGCAAAAAAACTTTCATAGCTTTTATTTGTAATATATTAATTAAAGTAAATATTAAAATTCTTCGTTAATAAAAAAAGAGTGGTAGGCAGTGGTGCCCAGTCTGCCGATCCGGTGTAGTACCACCACTTACAAGTATACAAACCGTGAAGTGATTTAGTCGCGTTTCTGGGTCAGCTTGTAAGTTGGCGGTTCTAATTATGAAATTATCTAACTGTAGTGGCAGTCCATAAGCCTAAAGCGTGTATGAAGAGGATTGTGGATGTGAGGGAAGCGAGGGATCGTGGCAATTGGCGCTACATTTTCTCTGCCTGTCTTTGTGGGATAAAGGCGTGACAATTTGATTGATTGATTGATTTTTTATTTATTTCTTTACTAAGCTACTTATTATGTTTGTATATACGAGATACATATTTTATGCTTTTGAAGTGGTTTTGAAGCCGAGTCTCTGGGTTTTTTTGAGACCAATTCAAGACCACAAGACCACGGCCGTCTGGTTGGAATTTATGCGAAATAGCGTAACATAGCGTATTTATGTTTTTTATATCTCTATTTAGTTATGTAGAGACGATAGTCATCGTAAACCTTTACAAATACTTATTCTCGCTACTCGATTTTCTGGTAGATTTATTTTCGAAATGAAAGTCGAAAACTGACCTTTTGACCCTTTTGGTATTGTGATTCAACATCCAAGAGTGGAAGTCCAAGAGTGCGGACGACTGTAAAAACCGAGTCTTTACGGTTGCATCGCTTGAAGGAACCAAGGTTATAGGATGGAGAGAACACATGGGCTGGCAAAGAATTCCACTAGCCGATTGTTCTATAAAGAAACGACGCACCGAACTTTTTAGTTTTACTGCCTCCTATAGCCTTGGATTCTTCAAGCGATGCGTGAAGATGCACCTTTGGCCAGCATAGTGACGGCGACTGGGGCAGCCGTAGAGGCTCGGTTTTTGCAGTCGTAGGCACTCTTAAATCTCCTCTTGCTTACCATCAGGCGGTTCAAGGTCAGATGTCGAGTCACAATAAAATAAATAGCTTTTTTTATATTGTGACTAGACATCTGATCTTGTCCTGCCTGATGGTAAGCTTGATGGAAGTCCAAGTGTAGCGACGACTGAAAATACTAAGTCAGTTCATGGCTGCCACAGTCACAGTTACTATGTCGGCTAACTATGTTATCTTAAAACGCTTAAAGGTTATGAGATAAGAAGTTCTTCTTACATGTGCTGGTAAAGTTTGATTTTGTTTGATTGATTGATTTAATAATTAGATTGAAAATGACAAATATTTGTCATTAAGAAGAAAGAGGCGGATATTTACTTTGGGGCTGGTTGTCTAATTTTGGTAGGCAGTGGTACCCAGTCTGCCGATCCGGGGTAGTACCACCACTTAGTATAAAAATGTAAATTAAAAAATATTTAAAAAATAATGGATAACTTATTTAACTGTAGTAGCAGTGACCTCCATTTATGGACCGCACTCCAGTCCCACCAAACACATAATAATTCTATTATACAAATCTTTATAATAACTTTAGACTGTCAAGAATAGGCCTCCTACCCGGGTCCCCGTCCTTGCTCCGTGGGTGGTCCATATCGCGCTTTTTTTTAAACAGTTCATTGACCCCAACGAACGGCCTCACCGCTCTCGTTTACCAAACACAGGTGTTTTTATATATATACACAAAATAAAAGTAACGTTAGCTTGGCTATAGAAGAGTGTTGCTGAATCTGTATTCCGGCATAGTGACGGCGACTGAGGCAGCCGTGAACCAATTAGGTTTTATCAGTCGTCGTCACTCTTGGACCTCCTCTTGCTTATCATCAGGCGGAATGAGGTCAGATAGCGCGTCAAAAATAAAAAATCTAGACAAACAGCCGGTTGCACCAAAAAAGTTTCAATTTAGGAATTTAGTTTTACTTTATACTTATTCTATTACGTTTACTATTACGAAATCGTGAATTGGGTTGTTAATAATTTTATATCGAAACTACCATTTATATATGTTTTTATCATTAGAAATAACAAAAGTAGTACATAGAATCCCAAAATGAATGATGTCCTTTAGCTCTGTATAAAATATCCGTTAAACGTAAATGTAAAATATGAAGTAAAGGAGTAGTGCAATCCATTTTTCTTTTACTTATACGATACTTTTTACAAATTCGTAAATTATAATTTTTGGTACAACCGGCTGATAGTGTTTATTTTTATTTGTTTTTGTGACTCGACATATGACAGCACTCCGTCTGATGTTAAGCTGCCAAGCGGGCTGTAATGCGACTACTACTTTTAAGTAGTAGTCGAGTCCAATATTAAGTTGAAACCGGCAAAGGACATCATTCATATTGTATGGGGACTTGGGCTTAATTGTATTAACAGTTGCATATACATTTTAATATAGTTTAATGTACGAAGATTATAATGTAATTGGAATATATCCTTTATTATGCATAGTTTAGGTGTGCAAAATGATCAAACTATAATTATGACAGTTCAGAAAAAATATGGCGTTGATTGACAGATGATACAAAATCCATATCTTATTTTCCAAATAACTCAACTGCACGACAATCAAAAGCAAAATTGTTATTCGTTTTATCAACACAAGTACCGAAACTACCATTTATATATATTTTTATCATTGGACATTACAAAAGTAGTACATTATAAGCCCACAATGAATGATGTCCTTTTAAACTGATCCTCAAAGGCAATTGACTTTTTTAACCGACTTCAAAAAAGGAGGGGGTTCTCAATTCGACCAGTATTTTTTAATCATTTATATTTAACTAAATGAAAATACGTATTACTTTGTGCGAAGAAAATTTATTTTTTGCTTTTTAATTTACTGTTTAAAGTCGTTTTTTTTTTGTTAGAAATTATTAAAGAGTTCTAGACAGTGGTACTTAGTCTGCCGATCGCGGGGTTGTATCTACGGGTTCAAAACTACTCGCCAGTACCAATGTATCTTTGATATATGTACTTTGGTTGTCCTGTTTCTATGATACAAGCAGTTTAGTAGTTTAGTGTAGAAATGTAAAAAAACGAGATACTCCGGTTCAAAACTGCTGCCATTATCAATGTATCCTTGATACAATTTACTATGGTCGTATAGTTTCTATGATACATACACGAATTAACTTACTATAGAAATGTATAAAAATAATCTATTTGTATTATTCTATGACTTCTGTGTACCCTTAAAAGACCAACTAAATGCCGTGATATATTTCGTTCAGACATACAGTGGAATTCTGAAATGGACTTTTTAAATTACCCTAGTCACTTGAAAATGTTGGGGGATGTAAAAAAGGTAGGCTTACATGAAGATTATTTATTTTTTATTGTGACTCGACATATTTATTTATTTATTAAAGGTTGACTTACAGCTAGTACAGTATAATAATATAAACAGAATAACTTTAACTAATTATAAGGCCATATGACAGTAGAGTCAGTCTAAGCCGAAATGACGCGCCCCTCCACTGCATTAAAGCACACGTGTGAATATAAAATATGAATGCAACACACCGAGAATGCAATTGTAATTGGTCATTCAGTTGCTGGTTAGACACAAAAGGAGGAGCACGCTGATAAAGTATAATAGTATAGTTAGTAATATTTGCATTCACACATTTAAATAATCTAATAAAATGGAGGGGCGTGTCATTTATAGTTAGACAAGCTATACCCCGCCTGATGTAAGCTGGAGTGCGGTCCATGAATGAAGGTGACTACAGCTCAAAGTTAACTAACTGTAAGTTTTGACGACAGGCGTGGCGTAGTGGTTAGGTTAGGTTAGTCCGTTACGTAAAAAGTCTCAGGTTCGATTCCCGGTCGGAGCAAATATTTGTTTCATAGCTTTTATTTATATTTAATCTAATTATTAAAATTACAAATATTTGTTAATAAAAAAAGAAGCGGATATTTGCTGTCAAAGAGTGCTACCCAGTCTGCCGAGTAGGTGTAGTATAGGTACAGACCCAAGTAAGCCGGTATAGTGGATGTGACTACAGTTAGTAATTTATTTATCGAGGTCAGATATCGATTCACAATAAAAATAAATAAAAAACTGTAGTAGATACATCCATTCATGGACCGCACTCCAGCTAGGTGCTATCTTATGTCGAGTCAGAATAGAAAAAAATATTACAAATAAAAGTTTAAAAACAAATATTGCAGCGACCAGGAATTAAACCTGAGACATTTTGCGTAACGGACTAACCTAACCTAACCACTACGCCATGCCTGTCATCAAAACATACATTCATTTAACTGTAATACAAGTACACAGACCGTAAAGTGACTTGGTCGCGTTACGGGTCAACTTGTAAGTTGCCGGTTCCAACTAGGCTGGCATGGTGGATGTGACTGCTACTTACAGTTATTGAATTGTAGTAGCAGTGACATCCATTTATGGACCACACTCCAACTTTACACCAAGCGGGGTGCTGACATATGTCGAGTCACAATAAATAAAATAAATAAAAAAAGGAAGTAGTAGTCACCTTCATTCATGGACCACACTCCAGCCTAACATCAGGCAGGGTGCTGTCATATGTCGAGTTACAATAAAAATAGCTGCTGTAAAGAGGCATTGTTAACTTATCCTTACTTATATTATAAACGCGAAAGTTTGTGAGTATGGATGGATGGATGTTTGTTACTCTTTCACGCAAAAACTACTGAATGGATTTTAATGAAACTTTACAACAATATAGCTTATACATCAGAATAACACGTAGGCTATAATTTATGAAGATATTGTGTGAATTGTCCAAAATATAGTATATTTAATATTTCATTTTCATGTAACCTAAGCATTATTCATAAAAATCTTTGGTATTTTCGACACCCCTTTCTTTCTAACTGTTACTAAACACTATTAAATCTAGTTTTTTTTATCCTGGCCGCCTTTTTTTTGTGACTCGACATATGACAGCACCCCGCTTCATGTTAAGCCAAAGTGTGGTCCATGAATGAATGTCACTGCTAATACAATTCAATAACTGTGAGTAGCAATCACATCCACTATGCCGGCCTAGATAGAACCGGCAACTTACAAGCTGATCCCGAAACGCGACCAAATCACTTCACGGTCTGTATACTTGAAAGTAGTGGTACTACCCCGGATCGACAGACTGGGTACCACTGCCTACCACTCTTTGATAACCAGACCCAAAGCAAATATCCAGCTCTTTTTTTTTCATTACCAAATATTTGCAATATTTAATATTAATAAATATTACAAATACAAGCTATGAATCAAATATTTGCTCCGATCGGGAATCGAACCCGGGACTTTACGAGCAACAAACCAGTCGCCAAACCGTTCGTCTCGTCCACGCCTGTCGTCAATAACTGCAAGTAGCAATCACATCCGCTATGCCGGCCTTGTTGAAACCGGCAACTTACTAACTAATCCTGCGATTAAATACACTTCACGGTCTGTATACATGTAAGTGGTGGTACTACCCCGGATCGGCAGACTGGGCACCACTGCCTACCACTCTTTGATAAGCTCGTAGGTAACGTATCTACTTCATTTAACTGAATATCATTGGCCTATGGTGTTTTCTGGTTAAAATGAACTTCTTACAACAATTTGTCCACCCTTAATCAAGTTGGGGGATGAAAGGCGTGAACAATCGACTGCTGATCGAGCGATGGGGGGTTCAATTGTGATGTACACAGGCTATACACTTATAGACACTGCTTTGTTTACGTGCTATGTGTGATTAGGGGTAGAGTAAGCAGTCTACAAGAGTCTACAAGAGTTTGAAAAAAATATATCGAAATTTAGAAGAGCTCTGGACGACTGTGGTGGAAGCACGTCCGCCTATCTATACAGTCGTAGACACAATTAATAATATTATAAATTTTATACATAAATGCGTAGTATGATAGGTAACAAAACAAGTTATTGCGCAGCTTCAATGAATGTATCTTTTTCGTTTTTTTTTCCAAACAGATTTTTATTTATTTCCGACAATACTTGCACAAACGTAAATAATAATAATTTTTGAAATATTGACAGAAAAATCAATCAATCAATCAAATTGTCACGCCTTTTCCCCTCAGGGATAGGCAGAGACAATGGAGCGCCACTTGCCACGATTTAATTTTATTTTATTATTTCAAAATTGTAAAATCAAAACCAAAATAAACGCGATAGTAAGCCGCATAAAATTTGTATAATTTATTAATCAATGTTCTCGTAAAATCTAAGAAAATATTAGGAAGAAAATAATTAAATAAAAGCCCTGAGCCATATAATTCATAGGAAGCAACGTCTATTTGAATGATAACCTGTGTGAAGTATTTTATTGAAATTGTTTTGTAGCATTGCGAATTAGATGTGCCCTCCACTTCGATTGCTACAACTTTAGGGAGTGATACACTTTAATTTTAACACGACTTTTTTTAAAATACACTCCCCAACACAATTATTTGTCCAGACAACGGATCGGGAAAAGCATTCGCATTTTGTCGACTGAATCGGCAGTGGAACTAAAAAGTTCGGTGCGTCTTTTCTTTGTAGAACAATCGACAAGTGGAATGCTTTACCAGCCGATGTGTTTTCTTCATTCTATAACCTTAGATCCTTCAAGCATCCATTTGACGACAGGCGTGGACGAACGGTTTAGCGACTGGTTTGTTGCGCGTAAAGTCCCGGGTTCTTAAAGACCGGGGGATCGGAGCAAATGTTTGTTTCATAGCTTTTATTTGTAATATTTAATAGTATCAAATATTGCAAATATTTGTTAATAAAAAAAAAGAGATGGATATTTGCTTCGGGTCTGGTTATCAAAGAGTGGTAGGCAGTGGTACCCAGTCTGCCGATCCGGGGTAGTACCACCACTTACAAGTATACAGACCGTGAAGGGATTTGGTCACGTTTCGGGATCAGCTTGTAAGTAGGCCGGCATAGTGGATGTGATTGCTACTCACAGTTATTGAGTTGTAGTAGCAGTGACATCTATTCATATGTCGAGTCACAATAAAAAAAATATAAATTTTTCTTATCACACGATTTTGACCACGACGCGCCTGATGATAAGCAAGAGGAGTTCCAAGAGTGACGACGACTGAAAAAACCGAGTTAGTTCACGGCTGCCCCAGTCGCCGTCACTATGCCGGCCAAAGGTGCTTCTTAGGCCACGCATCGCTTGAAAGATCTAAGGTTATAGGATGGAGAGAACACATGGGCTGGCAAAGCATATATATATATATATATATATATACATAATTTTCCCTGACTTTGGCTGTACACTGTAACTTTGCATCAAAGTGTAAAAGGGAGGAATAGAGGAATGATAGGTATTCCCTCTTCCAATGCGGAATGCGTCACTTTTTTTTTAAATTGTAACGAAATTTAATCTATTTTCTTTTACACTTAATTTTATTTTTTACTATAATAGAGCCATGGATAGAATTGTGGATGAGAGGGAAGCAGACAGTGGTCTACTTATATTACTTACAAGTATACAGATGGTAAAGCGACTTAGTCGCGTTTCGGGATCAACTTATAAGTTGCTGGATTCAACTAGGCTCATGATAAAATCTGACCTCAAACCGCCTGATGATAAGCAAGAGGTGGTCTTGAGTGACGATGACTGAAAAAAAAAACGAGTAGTTCACGGCTGCTTCAGTCGCTGTCACTATGATGACATAATGGAATTTTATTTTTATTTATATATATTTATTATGATTATACATTTCTACACTAAACTACTAAAGTGCTTGTATCATAGAAACAGTACAACCAAAGTACATATATCAAAGATACATTGGTACCGGTGGGTGGTTTCGAACCCGTGCCACTCGGCTTACGTAGCCATTGCACTGCCACTACACCACGGTCGCCTTTGAATGTTACTTGCAGTCGCATTCAAGGACCGCACTCCAGCTTAACATCATGCGGTACTAATGTTAAGTCACAACAGTTTACTATATAAAATTAAAAATAAAACAACTCCAATTGTGGATGTGAGGAAAGCGAGGGGTTGTGTCAGGATCGTGACAAGTGGCGCTTCATTGTCTCTGCCTATCCCTGTGAGAAAAAGGCGTGACATTTTTTTATTTTTTATTTTATTTATTTCTGTACTAAGCTACTAAAGTGCTTGTATCATAGAAACAGGAAAAGCAAAATACATTCAAAGATACATTGGTACCGGTGAGTGGTCGCGAACTCTAGGCTTGCATAACCATTGCATTGCCACTACACCACGGTCGCCTTGATTGATTGATTGATTGAAAAATAAAACAAAAAGATCAATTCTAAAAATTTATTTAGAATCACTAAAAATGCTACAAACATTAATAACAACCATTTAATACAATTAAAATTAAAATAGACATTTTTATATTTTGTATAGTTTCCATTATCTCTGCCTATCCCTATGACAATTCACTCCCCCCCTTTTCACAGAGATATATTTGCCTGTTTGTCTGAACTTTTTCGCCTAAGCTGGCGAGTATAACCGGTAGTTAAAAAAATGATTGAATTAATAAAATAATAAAAAAACATATTATATTTTAATTTATTTTTACTAAAAATACCTAATTACATTGCACAATAAATTACTTAAAATACCTAAACAAATTTACAATAATCGAAAATAATATTTTAATACTAAGGTACATCTTCCACTGCAACGCACGCAAAAAAATATTTTTTTAAGTCGACGGTTCCAACTAGGCCGGCATAGTGGATGCGACTGCTACTTACAGTTGTGGCGTGACTCCTCAGGCCTTAATTTAGTTTTTATCTAAAAATAGGGAAGGAATAGAAGCTGCACTAAAATAAGAACTAATCCAGTGTTATTTGTTTCATTTATATTATGTTGATACCACGTGTGACTGAAAGAGACAACTACTTGTACATCAATTCCTTTCTTTCAAAGGTTGTCACTACTTTTTTCAATTACAACCACTTAGTTGACTTTTAATACTGCTTAATTAAAAGTCACGTGGTAGTAAGAATAGTGGCATAATTGTCCCGTCATCCTTTTTTGAAGTATTTTAATGTCATTTGTTATTCTGTGAAATTGGGTTGATCATTAAATGATCATCAAAACTAGTGACAACCTTCTAAATTACGAATGTACAAATCTATATTCATCCCCTTCTGACTTCTTTTTAATGCCATAAGTGAAAATAGTATAAACAGTTGTATTTTGTAGCTATTTTAGGGCTCCTTCTATTTCTTATTCATAGAGTACACTTTAGCCTAAGTTTAGAATCTGGAAAACAAGATTAGGCATCAAAACTGACGTTTAAACTAAAGTCTACGCAAGCTCGATGGATGATAGTAATTGCTACTACAAACAACTGCAAGCAGCGGCCGCATCCACTATGCCGGCCTAGATGGAAACGCAACTAAGTCTCTTTACTTAGTTGAATATTCGTAATAACCAATCTAATAATTAAATATTACAATTATCTAAATTCTATAAAAGAAATTTTTCGACTGGGAATTGAATCTTACGTATGTTACTAGTGTGTTAACCAATCCGGTAGTCGACGTAAATAAAGGTGGAAAAATAAATTGGACAAATTTTATGCGGCTTACTGTCGGGTTTTAGATTGGTTTTGATTTTACTTTTTTTTTATTACTTCAACGTTTCAAGAGCTTTGTAGCCATCGTAAGCCGCATAAAATTTGTTTAATTCAATAATCAATGTTTGCGCAAAATCTAAGAAAATACTAATAGTTGTGAATTTACGTCGACTAGGCCGGCATAGTGGATGTGATTGCTACTCACAGTTATTGAATTGTAGTAGGCAGCAGTGACATTCATTCATGGATCACACTTCGGCTTAATGATGTTAAGCGGAGTGTTGTCATATGTCGAGTCACAATAAAAAAATAATTATTGAAAATCTACCTTATTCTAAACAGTTAAAGGTCTTCATTCGAGTGTCCTTACACACCCTCTGCGTGCATGACAGTGGAACTACGTTATTATTTACATCTTTATTAATTTAAATAATTATTTATTAATCGTATATTTTCTTTTTATTACAATTTAATTCGTAATTTTAATTAATTATAGTTATTTTTTAGAACTTGTGTACAATGTAAACAAAGAAAACTATAGTTGGAGAACGAGCTAAATGAATTCGGGGGCTGAAGTGCGGTGGGGCGTGAGACGACCACCACCCGTATCTTAGTGGCCGCTTTTAGTGACGTTCATAGCTTGGCGATGTCATTTAATATCGATAAAAACGTGTCCATATTTTCTTTGTTTGATTATTGAAAATTTAGTGAGTTAATGGAATAAAAGAAAGTCGTCATCCGTATTCAGGCTAGAACCATTATTAGAAATGTGATTAAAATGTGTGAAAAAGAAAAAAAACATGCAGTCACTATTCTCAAAATTAAATTAATATATAATTCATTAAAAATTGTTGCTGTCTAATGTTTATACTTCAATTTAATACACATTTATAATTTTTAATAACTAAACCTATTTGCATTTTAAGAAAAGTGTGTGTTTATTGTTATCGACATTTTGCATGTTACTTCACTATTCATAATAGACACGTGAACATGACGTCACAACTGCATTCCTCGCACGTTCCTTTAACTCGTTCCCCTACTATACCATTTTAATGCAAAGTTGCAAGGGCTAACAGGCTATGAATTAAGGAAACAGAGATGATACTTTGATATAGTCGTCTAAGCCTAAACGACGCGCCCCTCCACAGCATTTGCGCACACGAACAAACATAAAATATGAATGCAACACACCGAAAATGCAATTGTAATTGGTCATTCAGTTGCTGGTTAGACACAAAAGGAGGAGCACGCTGATGAAGTATAGTAGTATAGTTAGTAATATTTGTATTCACACATTTATCGACCGAATCGGCAGTCGAACTAAAAAGTTCGGTGCGTCTTTTCTTTGTAGATCAATTGACAAGTGGAATGCTTTGCCTGCCCATGTGTTCTCTCCATCCTATGACCTTGGATCCTTCAAGCGATGCGTGAAGAAGCACCTTTGGCCGGCATAGTGACGGCGACTGGGGCAGCCGTGAACAAACCCGGTTTTCTCAGTCGTCGTCACTCTTGGACCTCCTCTTGCTTATCATCAGGCGGGACGAGGTCAGATGTCGTGTCACAATAAAAAAAATAAAAATTAAATAAACTAATAAAGTGGAGGGGTGCGTCATTTATAGTTAGACAAGCTATACCTAAAATTATTCAGCTATACATTCAAAATAACTTTTCTTTTGTGTTTAACTAACGTGAAAAAATCAAGAGTAAAATGCTTTAGTTATAAACACAATTTTTTTACATACGAATACAATTTCTAAATGAATAAACTATAATAAACATTTGATCTTCCATTAGCTAATAATTTATTACTAAAAAGTTTCCTTCATTGACATATCCATCTCTTTTGTTTTTTAATAGGAGTAAAAGATATGACTATAGTTTCACAAGTTCACTCCATCCAATTATTAATTTAGGCTTTGTCGTCCTGGCCTAACAAATTGTATCTTTAATGTTTAATATTTTTTAATAATTATGGCAAGAATTTATTATAATTATTGTATTATTACTTTTTACAATATTTACTAACTTGTTACAATATTTAAAGTTATATTTTACAAATTTACAAAACAAGGATTAATACATATTTTGGATTAGTCTATTTCTGGTCCTAGTAAAAACTGGCCTCAGTTTTTACTAGGACCAGATACAGAATAACTTAAAAATATATTTTATTTGAGATTCATAAATTATTTTTTTATTTATATAAATAAAGAGATTCTTTTTTAAATTATAAACAAAATTAAATAATTTGTTTCTCTTAGTTTCCAGTGTTCGTAAAACCACTTTTATATTCTTACAAATTATTTAAAAACGTTTTAAATGTTAATAAAATAAACCAAAGGACATCATTCATTTTGGGCTTTTATGTACTACTTTTGTAATGTCCAATGATGACAAAAGATATATAAATGGTAGTTTCGATACTTGTGTTGATAAAACTAACAACAATTTGGCTTTTAATCGCTGTGCAATTAAGTTATTTAGAAAATAAGATATAGATTTTGTATCTGTCAATCACAAAGACACGCCATATTAACAGTTCTGGTTTGAACTGTCATAATTATAGTTTGATAATTTTGCACACCTAAACTATGCATAATAAAGGATATATTCCAATTACATTGAAATCATCGTACATTAAACTATATTAAAATGTATATGCAACTGTTAATACAATTAAACCCAAGTCCCCATACAATATGAATGATGTCCTTTAAACATGCGTATGATTCAGTCTGCACATACAAATGGCAACACTAAAAGCTATCTGTCAAATGAAGTATACAACGAAATAAAAATTTTAATACTTGTTTTAAAGTCAATAATTATAATAACTTTTTTAATTGTATTTTTTTAGTAAAATATATCCATGACTTTTTCTTGCTATTTAAGGTTTTCTCTATTTGTGGCCGTAAAATATATTACTCTTTTTATCTGCCTACACTACCACTCTTAAACTGGACGTTTATTATTTTTGAGAGAAGAATTGCTGGATTTTAATTAAACATTTCAGCGCGATTGAGTAGTGGAGCCCCCGTGAAGCTGGTGATCCCATGAGGAATAGAATGGACGTTCATCATGTGAGTTTGGACGTTCATAATGCGGTATTTCTAACTTATATTCTTAAAATTAACTTATGCAGGTCTACTTTGCTTCTCTCTCTCTCTCGCTTGCATTTCTAACTCCTCTTCTTCTCTCGTCAACGGCACCGTACTGTGATTGTACAATCCTTGTGCCATGAGTTGTAATGCAAGTGGGTTCCTCTGGCCGGAAGCCTTCTTGATCTTGGCGCGTTTGTTCTGGAACCAGATCTTGATCTGAGCTTCGGCCAGGCCCAACTCCGCGGCCAACGCTTGCCGACGACGCTCGGTCAGGTAGCGGTTCTCAGCAAACTCGTGCTGCGGACAAAATAAATAAATTAAATACTTGTTCCTACATTAATGTATGAAAGTGAATGTGGAGTGTGGCAGAAGAAGCATGAGAGTAGAATTAACACTGTAATTAGAAGCGCGGTTGTTAAGGAGTGTATGTGGAGTGACGATAGTGGATAGAATGAGGAAACGCACAGTGCGTGATAGATGTGGTTTGAAAGTAGATTGATGAAAGGAATTTATAAATATGATGTGAATGGATCCGTTAAACAAGGCAGGCCCAGGAGAGTGTTTTCCACCCATATCGGAGACATCCTCAAGAAAGCTGGGTTGCCTAGTCCCCATAACCACAGAGCCTGTATGAGGAGAATTGTGGATGTGAGGGAAGCGAGGGAGTTGTGTCAGGATCGTGGTAAGTGGCGCTCCATTGTCGCTGCCTATCCCTGTGGGAAAAAAGCGTGACATTTTTATGACAGGCGTGTTTAAAGTCCAGTTATTGAATTGTAGTAGCAGTGACATCCATTCATGGATCACACTCCAGTTTAACATCAACATGGGTGCTGTCATATGTCGAGTCAGAATAAAAATAAAAAATAATTTTGATTGATTGATTGATAGATGGGTTACCTTTAACCTGGCAAGTTGGGGTCCGGAAAAGGCAGTCCTTGGTCTTTTCTCATCATTTTGTCCAGTATCCCCTTGGGGTTTCTTGGGTCTTCTCGTCCTGGGACCTGGGGGACAAAACGAGGAGTGTATTTATGAAGATTAAGGTGCCAATAGTAAACGGTTATTTGGCCGGCATATTGATGGCGACTGTGGCAACCGTGAACTGACTATTTATTTTCAGTCGTCGGCACTCCTGGACTTCCTTCTTGCTTACCTTCAGGCAGGTCAAGGTTAGATGTCGTGTCACAATGAAAATAAACTTTATACAAGCTCTATAGTTTTAGGCAAAGATGGTACGATCTCGATTTTTTTCGAACCGAGTTAGATCGATTTGAAAATTTGGATAACCCGATACGCAAACCGAAGATTTCGATTCAAACCGGTTTACAAACCGAGTTGACGCATTCGGTCCGGCAATCTATATTGCCTAATACACAGTATGGTTTGCTACAGAATTTCGGATGATAAATATGACTAAATAAATTTTGTGTCTGATCTAAATATATAATAGTTCAAACCGGTTTATTGTAGATGATAATAGACCCAACTCGGTTAAGGCCTTAACTCGGTTTACTCGGGTTAAAAAATCGAGTCGTTACATGTCTAATTATGGGCAAAAGATAAACACAAAACAAGCCTTTTAATAAATAAAAAACATGCAAAAAAAAACACAACACAAACAATCGATGCAGCAAACACCACACCACGATGCCGGCCCGTCGATTACCAAAACAAGTAAACGATGCAATATCTTAACCAATTCAGTATTTAATTTAAGTTAATAAAATTGTTTAAGATATCACATCGTCCACCGGCTGGATTCTTCTCATCTTCTTCTTCATCCATCTTCCATCTCCAGACTGTTGGACTTCTTCTCTACACCTCAAACTTCTTTGGGAAGTAAAAGCTGCTTTTATAAATTCAATGCCGAGCCTGTATCTCGACATATGACAGCACCCCGCTTGATGTTAAGTAAGCTCGAGTGTGGTCCATGAATGAATGTCACTGCTATTACAATTTTTTTATTAATTACGTAGCTAACACATTCACTATGCCGGCCTAGTTGTAACCGGCAACTTACAAGTTGATCCCGAAACGTGACCAAATCACTTCACGGTCTGTATACTTGTAAGTGGCGGTACTAGCCTGGATCGGCAGACTGGGTACCACTGCCTACCACTCTTTAAAAAGGAGGCGACTTTGAATGTTTTATTTTTAATTTAACTCCATACCTGACCTCGACCCGCCTGGACATAAGCAAGAGGAGGTCATAAAATACCGACGACAACAAAAAACTCTTTAGTTTACTATGCCGGCGAAAGGTGCATCTTTACGCATCGCTTGAAAGAACCAGGGTATCCTATAACACATGGGGAGAGAACACATGGGCTGGCAAAGCATTCCCCTTGTCGATTGTTCTACAAAGAAAACACGCACCGAACTTTTAGTTCGATTGCTGATTCGATCGGCAAATTGCCGACCTGTGCGGGTATTACGGGTGTGAAAAGACGAGGTAGGAATAAGGTTAAAGAGCTCCTCGGAACATTCTCCGTGGTATAGACGATAGAGGACGCACAGAGCCGCCATGTCTCTGCGTAGTTCCAGGGACTCCAGAGTTCGTGTAACCTCTGCATTTTCTATATAATTCGGACAGCTCGGCGCTGCAATGAATCCAGGGCATTGAGAAGATACTTGGCAGAGACGCGATAGAGATGCGAATAGTACTCCGCGCAGCAGCGAGTATTTTTTATAGTAAGGTATTTATTTATGTTTTTTTTATAAGGTTTTTTTGCTATGAAGTTATACTTAATAATGAAAATAAAAAATGTGGGATAGGCAGTAAATTGTTGTATTCGATACGTATTAGTCGCGGTTACGCGTTCTTTTGTATTTATTATATTAAATTTAGATAAAAAGGCTTAGTTTTCATTTTACTTTTACCAATTAGAATAAATATTATCATTATTTTTTGCCATTATTACAATGCTCGTATTATTTTTATTTATTTATTAAGGTTGGTTTCAATACAAACTTCTGTTTAGGAGCGACGGCAAGAGACCCGACGGCATCACCGTTGGGCCGTGAAATCTTGGCAGGTCTCTGGTGTGGGATGCGACTTGTGTAGACACATTAGCCCAGTGTTTCCCAACGTGAAGCCCACGCCCCACAGAGGGACAATTCAAAAATGGACTTGACACTACTTTTACCCTTGGGTTATTTAAATGAAATGCTAGATATCGGTGACATATTTAACAGAAAAGGTAAATTCTTAAATAAAATGCTGTAATCTTATATTTCTTAAGGGAACAAAACAATTTGTAAAGGTTAAAAATTATGTAAGGGGCATATAAATTTTAGAAATGTTAAGGTGGGGCAGGGCCTAAAAAAGGATGGGAGACATTAGCCCCATGTCATATCCAGGCGACCTCGCCGAGTGCGGGAAGAACCTGCTGAGAACCTCAATCTGCGCAAATACGTCAACCTCGGTACTGGGGACGAATTTTCGCCGTTTGGATTCGAGACTGTGGGCCCTTGGGGACCTTCAGCTAAGCGTCTGGCCAAGGAGTTGTCCAAGCGGCTGACGGAGAAGTCTGGAGACAGGAAGGCTGGCAATTATTTCTGCCAACGTATTAGCCTTGCTATACAAAGGGGAAATGTTGCCAGTCTCCTTGGGACTATCTCTGATGGGATGTCTTTAGAGGATATTTTTTATTTGTAGTTTAATATTATATTTTAATAAATCTATTTTATGTTAGTAAAAATAATTAACAAAAATTCTATTTAGGAAAATTCGAAATTGAAAAATGGAACACCGCCGAACTGTCACCGAATATTTTTTTACTAACAAAGGCAATGACGTTGTATCATTCATCCAACCGTGAAATGTACCTCAATCAATGCTGTAGGTCTATTTAGATGGTTAAAGTTGTTTTTTAATAATGCCTAGTTTATACTTTAACTACGACATGATGGATGATTGGGGTCGATGAACTGTGAAGTGAGGTTTTTTTTAAGTGTTAAGGTATTTTTTCTAGTGACATTTTTGACACTTTTTTTTGTTGTCAATTTGGGTGCCTTTTGTAAGCGAGATGTTTGTTGTTAAACGACTTCTTTTTTATAGTTAACTTTACTATTAACATTTTTTTTACTGTATATAATTATTTATTATACAGTAGGCGTCCGTGGATTACATTAGTTACAGGCGAGTGGTTTTGATCCCGTGCTCTCGGTTTGCGTAACCATTGCACTGCCACTGCACCACAGACGCCTTTTGCCTCAGTCGTGAATGAAAGCCGAAGTAAAGGTTATTTAATGCTAAATAGGAAAAAATAAATTACAAAGCTACACACAAACAATAAAAAAAGTCATGCAAATTATGTACGTGCGGAGTCGAGGATGCAAAAAAAACCAAAAATGTTTTATACTTATTTATTACTTATTACAATTAAGAACTTAATTTCTAATATAAACTTAATATCTTGTTCGGCGATTGAATCAAGAATGACCTTAAAATAATATTAACAATTAATGAAGACTCGATGTCACGTTTCCCGACTCAGCGTTTCAGCGCCTCGTGCCTTGGCTGTTTGTTTGATGGAATTTAGGCCGATGACACCTCTGCAAATTGCATATTAGCGGGCTGCGTAACATCCCCCTCCTGAAGTTCAGCAACTATTTCAGAAGATCTTCGTTGCAAATGTTGCTGAAGACTTAGCGTCCGATGTCTCTGGGTAGGTCTTCTCGACAGTTTCAATATTTTCAGGTTTGGCTGTTCTATCCTTATGCAGCTTCCAATAGCGACGATACAGTAAGTATGTGATTGTTGCGCATACCATAAGCATGAGAAGACTATATAGAGGAATAGTGGTGTGATAGAGGCTTGACGAATTGGTTTCTTCTATTGCAGTTTGGTATAGTATTTTAGATGTCTTAGTTTGTAGATCTTGTAGGTTTACAGAGTTTAAGTTTAATGTTAGATGTGAGCTATTGTACATGTTCCTTGCTTCAAGAGATGGTGTTATAACTTTCAGGACTTGACCATGTATCACGTCGTTCCGATTTATTAGAGTGAATTCAGAAGTTTTTAAATAACATGTCTTGGGTATAGAAACAAGGTAGCTTCCAGAAATTGAGATGAATTGGTCCTTTTGACATGAGAGTGCTACTTTAACTGAGGTTGGCAGGTTAATTACATAATGTTTCTCGTCTAATTGTTCCATGGCAGCTTTAGATAGGGCAACAATGGCGAATTGGCATATGCTCGTAATTTGTTGCGAAGTAATGAGTTCGTGGATGTAGTCCGGGTGGTTCCTGGTTAATTGTCCCACTTTTCTTTCACATAAGAACGATGCGCTGGTTCTCGGGCATTCTGCCTCTATGTACATGAATTCATTTTCGTGTACTATTATGTAAGGAAGTATAGGAATGATGACATTGTGGTTTTTATTAGGAACAGTGGATAGTCTGTAAAGGTTGTAAGTTTCAGGACTGACAATCGGCATTTTTAGTACTATTACTATTTGTCTGTTATTATAGTAAGAGCCTACCTTAATTATGTCGTAGTATTCCCTATAATGTAAATCTAACAAATTGTTCTTATTGTATAATAACTTAAGTCTATCTAGCATATACCTTAAAGAGTCTACACTTATTAGAGAATGATGCGTGTACGATGCACGGATAAACGCTAATATGTCTTCTAACCTATATATTTCTATCGCTAAATTCTCGAGTAATATTTCTTGCGTCAGATATAATGGTAGGAATACCAACAGCTGGATTTTCCTAAAACAAGTTATGACTTTTTAGTTGACCGTTTTAATCGCGCTTTAGCGACTGGCCCGCGTTTCTTTTTCGTGTATATATGTATTGGTAAATCAGCGAGTACTTTGTCATGTGTATACCGCGGAGCGGTCTTTTGACGTGAGGCTAGTGGATTCTTTATATACACATCTTGGTCTGGTGCATATTCTGCCTCTGGTTCGCGATCTTCGTTTCTGTTTTCGATGAGGGATGTTCTCTTATCGACAGAAGATGTATGAATAAGATCGTAAGCTGTTTTCATCCTGTTACGATGTTCCAGCATGTACTCTTGAAGTAAGTGTTTAGTCAGGTCCATGTCTAATGGGTCTCGTGGGTCAAAATGTCCAGTTATGATCTCTATAGGTCTACATTTCGTGAAACTATGTATTGAGTTATTATAGGCTAATATTGCATAAGGCATGAGGTTAACTATTGATTCATTTTTATTTTCTAACTTTAGTATTCTTATGTGTTCTAGTAGCGTACAATGAAAACGTTCTACCATCCCGTTTTCATTAGGGTTATGTGCGAGAGTTTTTCGGTGAAGGATCTTGTGCGTTCTCATGAATTCAAGGAATATTTGGTTAGTAAACTCTGTTCCTTGGTCTGAGACGATTGTTAGGGGTATACCATGATGGGTAAAGTATTTAAGAAGAGCCTGTACTACGCTTATAGCTGTACTATCTCTAAGCAGATAGGCTTGACCGTATTTAGAAAACGCATCAATTATAGTTAAATATTTTTCACTTTGAGCGGTAAAAAGATCAATGTGAATTAATTCAAAAGGTTTAGTTGGTGGGGTAACTATGTGAAATTGTTGTTTGATAGGTTTTCTGTCGTACTTAGCCTGACCGCATATATTGCATTCGTTAATGTATTTTGCAATGTGCTCTTTCATTTTTGGCCAGAAGTATTTTGCAGAAAGGGCCAAATAGCTTTCATTTATGCCACGATGGTTTGTTTTCCCTATGTGATATTTTTGTATGATTTCTTGCTGTTTTAAATACTGTTTGACATTCTCCAATTCGGTTTTAGTTAGTAATAGTTGAATCGAAGAACTTTTGAAGTTTTTCTGGATTATCGGGATAATAGAGTACATATCTAATGGTGGGTGAATAATTAAACCGGTTTTTATTTTCGGATTAACATATTCTTTTATCGCTTGAACTACATCTTCTTCCAGGTTAGATCTAGATAATTGGACGGATGTGCGAGTGTGGGTATCAAAGGGCTTTGTGACTACAGGGCGACCTTTGATATCTCCTACTATGGTAAAGCATAATTGTTTCGTGAACTTATTTAATGGATCATCGGTAATAGGAATTTCGCATATCGGGTCTTCTTTACTAGTATGGACGGTAATGGTGTCAGAGTTAGATGGTTCACGTATGGTGTCAGAAGGGTTTCCTGCCATTGAATTATACTCGTCAATTAAAGTCATAAGCTCTTCATTATGTACCTCAATTCGTGATAATGCATCTGCGTTTGTGTTATGTTTACCCTGTTTATATGTCACTGTAAAGTCATATTCACTAAGTCTAAGTCGCCATCTAGTCAGTCGTGAACTTGGTTCTTTTAAGTTCATTAGCCATTGAAGAGGTTTATGGTCAGTTATTACCTTAAAGGTACGACCAAATAAGTATGGGCGGAAATATTTGGTAGCCCATACGATTGCTAACAGTTCTTTCTCAATGGTGCTATAGTTTAATTCGCTGTCATTTAATGTCCTAGATGCGTATGCGATAGGCTTATCTGAACCAAGTGTTCCTTGTGAAAGTACGGCTCCAAGGGCTACGTTCGATGCATCAGTGGTCAGTATAAATTCCTTACTGAAGTCAGGATACTGAAGTATTGGGTCATTGGTTAGTAATAGTTTACATTTTTCGAAACATTTGGTGTAATCGTCGGTAAATGTAATCTTCTGTCCTTTCTTTAAACATGAGGTCATAGGTTTTGTAAGTCTGGCAAAGTCTGGGATAAATTTCCTGTAATATCCTAACAATCCTAAGAATCTTTTTATTTCCGTCTGAGTTTTAGGTATGGGATAAGTTTTGATAGCTATTATCTTGTCAGGATTCGGTTTGATACCATCCTTGCTTATTATATGACCTAAATAGGCAGTTTCCAGTTTTAAAAATTCGGATTTGTCCATTTGTATTTTAAAATTGGACTCCCTTAGTCTTAAGAATACCTTTTCCAAATTCTGGACATGTTCCTGAAGGGAAGTGCTAAACACTATTATGTCATCAAGATATACTAGACATATGTTGTTCTGTAGATCCTTAAGGACGTTATCCATAACTCTCTGAAAGGTAGAGGGAGAGTTTTTAAGTCCCATAGGCATTCTGAGAAACTCAAAGTGGCCATGTTCCACGTTGAAGGCGGTCTTGGGTATATCATCTGGATTCATTTCAACTTGATAAAATCCGCTAGCTAAATCTAAGGTGGTAAAATATTGACATTTGCCTAGTTTGTCCAAAACGTCTGTTATGTTAGGGATAGGGTATTTGTCGTTTATGGTTTTGTCGTTCAACTTCCTGAAGTCGACAACTATACGCCATTTCTTTTTTCCTGAGGCGTCAGCCTTCTTGGGCACAACCCAGATTGGGCTACTCCACGCAGAATCAGATGGGCGTATTATGCCTTGCTCTAGCATTTTTCCTATTTGTTCCCTAACCTCTTCCCGATGTATGAAGGGGTATCTATAAGATTTTGTATATACAGGAATTTCGTCCGTTGTTTTAATCCTATGTTTAATTTTATTTGTGAATGTTAATTGCTCGCCCTCAATATAAAAAACATCGGAATATCGACTACACAGTAATTTCAAGTTAGCACATTCTTCCGCGTTCAAATGATCCGTGCGCAAGCGAGATAGCACTTGTGCGACACGATCGGAATCATTATATTCGGTGCGCTTGCACTGAACATTATATGATTCGGCTCTTATTGGTGAGCTCAATGAAAATATAATGTCATTATTTGTTGGATTGATAACTTCTATGAAACACCTGTTTTTGTCTACATTAGTTATACAATCGCTAACAATGCAGTTGGAAATCATTTGCTGTGGAATAATAGCGCAACCATTTCCTAAATTTACTGGTGCTTTAATGATCTTAGTTGATTTCGAGGGAATGATGTCCTCGTAGTAGTTGATATTGCACGAGTTATACATTTGTATGGGGTTAATAGAGTGTTTAGTTATTAAGTTTCTGTTCTTTAAATCAATTTTAGCCTCCCATTTATCTAATAAATCTAGTCCTATTAGTCCATCGAAGTAATCGTGGAATTTATATATAAATAATTTTATGTCACTGGTGTCATGAAATTCCTCGAAACATGGTAAAGTTATTGAATAGTCATTTCTAGTTGTGGCATGAACGTTAGTAACTTCGAAAGGATCATGATTTAATGGTATGTCATGAAAGTAATGTTGGACTGTTTCAGGGCTGATGAATGATTGGTTAGCTCCTGTATCAATTAAAAGTTTCAAAGGGGGGTTATTGATCTGAACATATGGTAGCTGTCTTTGTGTCTGAAGGTTAATTTCTATTTTGGCTTGTCTAAGTTGGGAAGATCCGGAAAATCCTGTTCGATAGGGGTGGATTGTTCTGATTGTGGTTGGTCACACTCCGTGATGATGCAATTAGGTGTTTGGTCATAATAAGTATCATAGTAATCGTTACTGTCCTGGTAAGGCTCATAGTGGTCATTGTCAACATACTCGGCATCGTATGAGTTATAGCCATCATAATCATAGCAATAATTATAATTCATTTCATTTCTACGATTAAGATAGTTAGTAGGTGGAGGGTTCCCTGACCTAAAGAAGTCATGTCCACGGAATGGTAGTGGCTTAGCAGCATAGCTCACTACTCCACTCATTGGTTGTGGTTTATTACTGGGTGGTTGTTGTCTAGGTGGAAGCCGAAATGTATTACTCTGTGGCCTATAATTAGGTGGTGGTGTCCTAAACATTTGCTGTGTTCGAGTGGGTTGCCTTTGTGGGTTATTTATACCATTGGGTCTCCAACCTAGCATAGGAGGGTTAAAATGGTGTTGTGGTCTAGAAGGACCTGGCATATTTAGGGGTGAGGTGTTAAATGTGTTTTGTAAGGGTGGTAAGCTAAATTGTCCCTTCCTATCTGGTAGACTGTGATTGCGTTGTTGCAGATACAATGTGTTCATCTCCTCATGAACTAGTTGCAAGGCCTTTTCAATAGTTTCTGGCCGCATGCATCTGATACGATAACCTAAAGGGTCCTTTAGCCCACGCAAGTATGCTTGTAGGGTTGATTTCCTATAAAGATCCCTTTTCGCATCTATGGTACTTTGCAGGTTTTCGTGTAAAGAAACATATGTCATTATAGTACTAAAAAGTCCCTGGCAGACCTCATAAAACTCTTGTGGAGTACTCGATCCTTGCTGTAGTAAGGAAAGGTCGTTATAGAGAGCAGTTTCGTCGCGATGGTCCGCGAAGTTGTTAATTAAAGCGTTCCTAATGCCATTCCAATCGTTAGGTATCCCGTTCGCGTTGATGAGTCGCGCTGCAGGTCCTGTGACCTTGTTAAGTATGCCGTTTATTAACGCTACATTGCTAAGCTCGTAACCTGGCGCGACACTAATATAGGCACTAACTAACTGATCGCAAAGGCTGATAAATCTGGTTAGGACATTCGTGTTGCCATCGAAGTCCGGCAATAATCTCAGAGCTTTGTAGATGTCATCTAAGCTATGGGAAGATTGGGCATGAGAGTTTGGTTGAGCCATGGTTTCTCGTTCCGGTAAACTATTATTTAAACTACTATCTAAATTATAATTATCTTCTAAGTTCCTATTACTATCCTGTAGGTTATTCCTACTAGCTTGTCTATTATCCGACATAAAACTAAATAGCCAGATTGTCACTGAAGGAAATCTGGGAAAGGTTTACGAAGTTATGCAAACAATGGGAAGCACACAAAAATTAAATTCAATGCACTTACAGTATCATTTCTGGTTCCCCTCGCTCGTTCGATTTCTAGAACTCCTCGCTGCCGCTCGTAGTGTAGGTCCTTTTGTCCAGTGTAGGTCTCGATGTCTTGAGCACCGACTCCAGGATCCTTTTGTTAGTAGACGTTCCTCTGATTTTTAGAAGTACTGACTCTACTATCCTACCGACTGCGCCAATTATGTACGTGCGGAGTCGAGGATGCAAAAAAAACCAAAAATGTTTTATACTTATTTATTACTTATTACAATTAAGAACTTAATTTCTAATATAAACTTAATATCTTGTTCGGCGATTGAATCAAGAATGACCTTAAAATAATATTAACAATTAATGAAGACTCGATGTCACGTTTCCCGACTCAGCGTTTCAGCGCCTCGTGCCTTGGCTGTTTGTTTGATGGAATTTAGGCCGATGACACCTCTGCAAATTGCATATTAGCGGGCTGCGTAACATGCACAATAAAATAAAATAAAAATAAAATAAATGGTATTATCTCACGTGCTGGTTGACGTGAGGAACTGCCGTACTTACTTCTTCCTAAAACAAAAAGAAATAAATATATTAATATACAAAATAAACGAATAAACCTTTGACGTCGCGGCGGTGGTAAGCAAAATAAAGCAACTCGACTTGCCTATTGGTAAGCTAGAGAAAGTTCAAGAGTACCGATGACTGAAAAAATCGACTTAGTTTATATCGCCGTCCTAATATCGGATAAAAACACATATATTAAATATTTGTAATATTTAATAATTATATTAAATATTACAAATATTTGTTAATAAAAAAAGAGATGGATATTTGCTTCGGGTCTGGTTATCAAAGAGTGGTAGGCAGTGGTACCTAGTCTGCCGATCCGGGGTAGTACCACCACTTACAAGTATACAGACCGTGAAGTGTATAAGTCGCGTTTTGGGATCAGCTTGTAAGTTGCCGGTTCCAACTAGGCCGACATAGTAGACGCGAAAGTTATAAAATGTAGTAGCAGTCGACTTTATCATTAGATCGCATTTTAGCTTAACATCAGGCGGATTGCTGTTAGATGGCGGTCCATAATAAAAAAACAAATTCAACAATAAACGACATTATACACAAATCAATCAAATTATCACGCCTTTTCTCACAGGGATAGGCAGAGACAATGGAGCGCCACTTGCCACGATCCTGACACAACTCCCTCGCTTCCTTCACATTCCCTTGGATCCTTTAAGCGATGCGTGAAGAAGCACCTTAGGCCGGCATAGTGGCGGCGGCTGGGGTAGCCGGGAAATAACTCGGGTTTTTCAGTCGTCGTCACTCTTGGACCTCCTCTTGCTTATCATCAGGCGAGTCGAAGTCAGATGTCGTGTCACAATAAAAAAAAACACAATTCTCTTCATACAAGCTCTATGGTTACATACATTATACACGACCAAAAAAAATAATTAAGTGGTTTTTATACAGAAAAAAAAACAAAATGGCCGCTCATTAGTTGGAGTCGATAATGAAGCCATTTGTGTCGGCGTAATCTAATTTATTGTATGTACAAAAATGAAATTAACATAAAAATGTTATTATTAATATTTTAATTAATAAATAATGGTTTTGTGTGGCATTCGCGTATTCAAATATGTCGGTTGCTTTGAATTAAGTTATATAATAAAAGCTGTTATTAATTTAAATTATAATGTTTTAAAAAAATATGTTTAAAAAATAAAACGGTGCTTGTTCCTACATTAATGTATGGAAGTGAATGTTGGGTGTAGCAGAAGAAGCATGAGAGTAGAATTAACGATGTAGAAATGCGGTTGGTAAGGAGTGTATGTGGAGTGACGATAGCGGATAGAATAATGAATAGCACATTGCGTGATAGATGTGGTTTAAAAGAAGATGTAGTGACAAAGAGGCTTCGATGGTTTGGGCACATGGAAAGGATGAGTGAAAGTAGATTGACGAAAGGAATTTATAAATCTGATGTGCAAGGATGCGTAAAGAAGGCAGGCCCAGGAGAGTGTTTTCCGACCAAATCGGAGACATCCTCAAGAAATCATTGTGGGAAAAAGGCGTGACAATTTGATTGATTTGATTGATTGATAAAAAATAAGTTGCATATATAAGGAATGTATAATTCAGATATAAATGGATGTCTCAAACGAGACAGACTCAAGAGGGTGTTCTCCGACGAAATCGAAGACATCCTCAAGTAAGCTGCGTTGCCTAGTGCCCATAACCGTAGAGCTTGTATAAAAAGAATTGTGAATGTGCCGGAAGCGAGGAAGTTGTGCCCGGACCATGGCAAGTGGCGCTCCATTGTCTCTGCCTGTGTCTGTGCTTCTCCTTTTGTGACCAACCAGCAACTGAATGACCAATTACAATTGCTTTCCTGGTTGTTACTGTTGCATTCATATTTTATGTTTTCTCGTGTGCGCAAATGCGGTGGAGGGGTGCGTCATTTCGGCTTAGATAGACTATACAAACCTAATTTTACGCGGGTGAAACCGCGGGCACAGCTAGTATAATTATAAATATTACCTTATATGTATTCTATATTTTTATGGTCGTGTTAACGGGAGCGGTCAACTTCAAAGGGCTTTTATGTGGTCCAACTAATTTGGTAGCTAAGTGCCCGTCATAACATTGTTATAACAAAATGTAAACAAACATGAGATTATTAAAGGCAACCGTGGTATAGTGGTAGTGCAATGGTTACGTGAGCCGAGAGCACGGGTTCAAAACCAATACCAATGTATCTTTGATATACTTTCGGAAATTGACTTTAAAAACTGTTTCGAGGATTAGAAAAAACAAATGTATTGTGATCGATCAAAAGTTAATAATAAAGCTACTAAAGTGTTTGTATCATAGAAACAGAACAACCAAAGATACATTGGTATCGGCAAGTGGTTTTGAACCCGTGTTCTCGGTTTGCGTAACCATTGCACAACCACTGCACCAATTAACTTATAGCTTTTATTTGTAATAATTAGTAATTAGATTAAATATTACAAATATGTATATGTTTAAAAAAAAATATAAATCTCATGTGAATGGATGTGTTAAACAGGAAGGAAGCGAGGGAGCTGTGTCAGGACCGTGGCAAGTGGCGCTGCATTGTCTCTGCCTATCCCCATGGAAAAAAGTCGTAACAATTTGATTGATTGATTGATTGTTTGTTGAAAGGATATTTGCCCTGGGTTTGGAGGTCAAAGAGTGGTAGGCAGTGGTGCCAGATATAGGTACAGACCGTAAAGTGATTTAGTTGCGTTTCGGGATCACCTTGTAAGTTGTCGGTTTGAACAGTTATTGAACTGTAGTACCAGTCATCTTGATCTCATCACGGTCTGTATACTTGTAAGTGGTGGTACTACCCCGGATCGGCAGACTGGGTACCACTGCCTACCACCACTAAAATATCTTTTGTAAGTATGTAGGGTATATCTATCTATACCTACATGCTATATATCGCATGTTAACAAGCATTAATGTAAATTATACATTAAAACCACTAATATAAAGTTTATATTCGATTGTACAATCCTCTATAATTAATTAAGGTTCTTAATGTCTTTATTACTACGTTAAATTCTTTATTAAACATATTTTTGAACATGGGTTCCGTAGGTTAAGAGTGGTAGGCCATACAGTCTGAGTACCATTAAGCGATTCAATTGCGTTTCAGGATCATGTTAAAAGTTGCCGGTTCCAACAATTGTAGCCATTTAAGCTACAATTGTTTTTAGTTTTTTTTTATTGTGACTCGACATATGACACTATTACCTTCATTCTTGACTGCGGTCCATGAATGAAGGTAACGGCTACTACAGTCAATTTTCTGTCAGTAGCAGTCACATCCACTATGTCAGCCTCAAGGCGACCGTGGTGTAGTGGCAGTGCAATGGTTACACAAACCGAAGAGCGCGAGTTTGAGACCACTCACAGGTACCAATGTATCATTGATATATGTACTTTGGTTATCCTGTTTCTATGATACAAGCACTTTAGTAGCTTAGTGTAGTGTAGTGTAATTTCCCGCTAAAACTATGCCTTCAAGTTAAAAATGGTTCTTAAAATGTTGTGTCGTGCGTAATCCTAATATCGTATTGTAAGACCACCCATACAGTTTTAATCTCTAATTAAGCCGTTATGATCCAGCTCGAGTACAGCTCATGATTAAGTAGCTTGTCCATGTTATCTTCATGACTTTTATGCCGTTAGGGGTAAACGGGAGGCCTTAGTTTTTTCTTATTCTCCGGTATTAAGTCATTAATGTTTCCTTTAACTAGTTGGAATGTGTCTTCGTTTAGTTAAATTGTTTTTTTTTATTCGGGACTTCCCCTTGATTAACATCAGAGTAGACAAGTCGAGGTTAGATGCCTCCATTTGTGGATCGCACTCCAGCTTAACATCAGGCGGGGTGATGTAATATTTTGACGACAGGCGTGGACGAACGGTTTAGCGATTGGTTTGATGCGCGTAAAGTCCCGGGTTTGATTCCCGGTCGGAGCAAATATTTGTTTCATAGCTTTTATTTGTAATATTTAATAATTATATTAAATATTGCAAATATTTGTTAATAAAAAAAAAGAGGCGGATATTTGCTTCGGGTTTGGTTATCAGAGTGGTAGGCAGTGGTACCCAGTCTGCCGATCCGGGGTAGTACCACCACTCACAAGTATACAGACCGTGAAGCAGACCCGAAGCAAATATCCACCTCTTTTTTTATTAACAATTATTTGCAATATTTTAATATATCTAAATGTTAAATATTACAAATAAAAGCTATGAAACATATTTGCTCTGACCGGGAATTGAATACGGAACTATAAGCGCCTGTCCTCAAAAAATGGACACCAACTGTCTGCCTACCACTTTCAACAACCAGTCTTGAAGCTAATTCTGCCTCATTTGTAATATTGTTATTATACCTATAATATCACAAATAAAAGCTTTAAAACAAATCATTTTTTTTATTGTGACTCGACATATGACAGCAGCCCGCTTGATGTTAAGCTGGAGTGTGGTCCATGAATGAATGTCAATTCAATAACTGTGAGTAGCAATCACATCCACTATGCCGGCCTAGATGGAACCGGCAACTTACAAGCTGATCCCGAAACGTGACCAAATCACTTCACGGTCTGTATACTTGTAAGTGGTGGTACTACCCCGGATCGGCAGAATGGGTACCACTGCCTACCACTATTAAAATCTTTATTCCGACCGGGATACGAACCCAGGACTTGAGACTTAATAGCCTTGCGTTCTATACAATGCGACCGGGTGTCATCAAATATATATATAAATCATATTACATACTTTTTGCCTATCAATCAATCAATCAAATTATCACGCCTTTTTCCTACAGGGATAGGCAGAGACAATGGAGCGCCACTTGCCAAGATCCTGACACAACGCCCTCGCTTCCCTCACATTCACAATTCTTTTCATACAAGTTCTATGGTTTTGCCTATTCCGGTACGATGGTTTTTGCCCATCGTACCGGGAATCGAAGCTGGAGCACTTTCCACGATCCTGGCTCAACTTTCTAGCGTCCATCACATCCATTCTCTTCATACAATTTTTAATTTAGTTTACACCTTTACAATAGCTAAATATTTAAATATACTGGCGCTAGTAGAACACACAAACGGTTAAGCTACTAATAAACTATGTCACGGAATTAAAACCTTTATTACTATATCAAAATACAAACTATAATTGCTTGCAGTAATTATTGGTTTGATTATTTGTAGGATTTTAATCTTTGTGCGTAAGAAAATAAGGTAGATAGTTGAGTAGTATTTAATAGGTGTTCGATTTGTATAACCATATGTGGAGTGTACGTTGCGTTAGCGAAACTGGGTGGTCGGGCCACCCAATGAGAATAAGAAATGTATAGAGTTGTCTTGTTATAAAAAAGTGTTTTTTTATTTATGTGTTTTGACGTTTTATTTTCTTATTTTTTTGTTTATATATTTATATCTATAAATATTGTTTCTATTTTTTTTAAATATTTTTATGTCTTTTCATTTCTATGTTAAGCTAATAAAGTGATTATAGAAAGTACATATACATATCAAAGATATTTTAGTACCGGTAAATGGTTTTGCGAGGTCATTTTACTACACAACGGTTGACGTTAAAAAATAATTTAATGCGAGGATGCAGATAATCTGTTATCTGAGAAAAATAGTAGTATTTTTCCGGCTAAACTGAGTAAGTGAGTTTACGGCTGGAGTTGTATCTAAAAACTAACTCCCCATTATCTCTTTATATAGGATTGAAACGTTTAAATTAAATATTATATTTAATTACCTTCATGGGAATTAATAATTTACGCGGAACAAAACAATAGTACTACTACTTAATCCCGTTGATGTTTGTTTTTGACATAAAAAAATAAGGTGAAATTTTTGACTCACGCGTCATAAGTATAAAATTGTTTTATTAGACTAAAAGTGCTTAGGATTCATTGAACAAAAAAGTATTTATATCAAATATTGGTACCAGGAGGTATTAAACTAGTCGCTTTTTAGTTTATTGTTTTACTTTAGAGCTTGTATGAAGAGAATTGATTGTCTCGCTTTATTGTCTCTGCCTATCCCCATGGAAAAAAGGCGTTACAATTTGATTTATTGATCGTTTTAACTAGTTATTTCTACTAAAGTTATTTATAATCTATATTTTTTTAAATTATTCATAGAAATAAGGATACTCTATACCTTTCTTAGTCCATTGCGCACACGCATGTCACCGAACATTTCAAGCTTACATCGCGTCTACTATATCTTTCTGTTTGTATCTTTCAAACAATACAGTCCTCTATCGCTCAGGAAATAAAGATCAAATTCGTTCAAACTATCAATCAATAAAATATTGATATTACTGTCACTTGAATTCAAATTTTATTTCTTAATGAATAAAGTGTATTATTAATTCGCGCATTTGTTTGTAAATTAATTTCTAAGCAAATATTGTTCAAGCGATTGTGATGCCTATTCTGTTCCACTTAAAGACGATTATTGTGTAATTAATTTTAAATCTATTTCTGTGCAATAGGTCCAAGACGTAATTGAGATGTTTCCGTTAGGTTTTTTTTTTCAAGTCTTTTTTTATGCCATAAAGAGTCCAGAGTCGAGTCCATTAGTCATAAATTATTATTAAAAAAAAACTGACTGATTAATTTATAGATAGATATTAATCTTTGATGGGAATTAACTAGCTGGGGGATATTCTAACGCCTATTGGCGGTTTATTTACTTAGACGTTTATCTTTTTTTGTACTAAGGCGAGATATTTGACATAAACTTGCATAAACTTGGTAAGACAAGGGGAAGATGGTCCAAGAAGACTGACAACCCAAAAACGGTCTGATTAGGTATGTATTACATTTTATAGCCATAATTAATTAGACGAAACAGTCTTGCCAATCAGGGCGTAACTAGAATAGGCAGAGACAATGGAAAACAACTTTCGACGATCCCGTCTTTTTTTTTAATTTTTTTATGACGACATATGACAGCACCCCGCTTGATGATAAGCCGAAGTTGTGGTCCATGAATGAATGTCACTGCTACTACAATTCAATAACTGTGAGTAGCAATCACATCCACTATGCCGGCCTAGATGGAACCGGCAACTTACAAGCTGATCCCGAAACGTGACCAAATCACTTCACGGTCTGTATACTTGTATACGTCTCAGCTCTCTTGCTTCCTTCACATCCACAATTCATTTCATACAGACTTTTGTGCTATACTCTATAGTATATTATTTAGTCCATTCATAATAGGTATATTTAGTTTAACGCATCCATCCACATAAGTTTTATAAATCCCTTTCGCCAATCTACTTTCACTCATCCTTTCCAGCCCAAACCATCGAAGCATTCCAGACCCATTAGGGTGTTTTCCGACCAACTTGGAGGCATCCTTAAGAAAGTTGTGTTGCTTAGTTCCTACGAGTATTACCGTAGGACAGGATCGTGGCAAGTGGCGCTTCATTGTCTCTATTTAGTTGCATTAAACTATAAAAGTCATGTTTTTAAGTCTGTACCCTGCTTACCCCAAGACCTACAATAACAGGCGTTAATATACAAAAGAAACCACACGACAATCCATCACAAAATGGTCACTAAATACTATTTTGACAGCTGTCAAATTAATGTCAAAAAGGGCGGGAAGCGGCGCCCTTTGACATTTTTTCTCCTTTAGAAATGTTTTTTTGTCTAATTATGCTTAGATATGATTTATTATTGATGTTTATATTTTATATATGATATATGAAAAAAGGTAGGTAGGTATATGAATTAATATAGTCTATTAATGGTTACGCTGTAGAAATGCGGTCGTTGGAAAGTGTATGTGGAGTGACGATAGCAGATAGAATAAGGAATAGCACATTGCGCGATTGATCTGGTTTGAAAGATGATGCAGTGACAAGGATTGACAAAGGAATGCTTCGATGGTTTGGGCACATGGAAAGGATGAGTGAAGGTAGATTGACGAAAGGAATTTATATGTCTGATGTGGATGGATGCGTTAAACAAGACAGACCTAGGAGGGTGTTTACCGACCAAATCGGAGACATCCTCAAGAAAGTTAGATTGCCTAGTGCCCATAACCACAGAGCCTGTATGAAGAGAATTGTGGATGTGAAGGAAGAATTAATATATATATTTTTATTATACATTTGTATACTAAGCTACTAAAGTGCTTGTATCACAGAAACAGAACAACTAAAGTACATATATCAAAGATACATTGGTACTGGTGAGTGGTTTCGAACCCGTGCCACTCGGCTTACGTAACCATTGCACTGCAACTACACCACGGTCGCCTTATGTCGAGTCACAATAAAAATATACGTCTCGCCAATATAATGTATGTCTAAGCTTTTGTCACAACACAATGTGTGTGTTATAGACAATCTATATCACACATACTATATCATTAGAGTATCATATGACACGCACACCCACTCATTATTGTGGAATTATGAATTAAAATAAATATATATCTACTATCGCGTTTATTTTCGTTTTGATTTTACTTTTTTTTGGTTTATTATTCCAACGTTTCGAGTCAACGACCACGATGACTACAACGGCGGCCATGGTGTAGTGGCAGTGCAATGGCTACATAAGCCGAATGGCGTACCAATGTATCTTTGATATATGTACTTTGGTTGTCCTGTTTCTATGATGTTGAAATGTCCTGATTCTATGAAATAGCAATGTAAAAGAATCTCGAAACGTCGAAAAAATTAAATCTAAATCTAAATAAACGCGATAGTAAGCCGCATAAAATTTGTTTAATTCATTAATCAATGTTCGCGCAATATTTAAGAAAATATCACTTCGTACACACACATACGTCACGTAAAATACCTTTGGATGCTGGAAGTGATAGAGTGGGAGATGTTCCTGAAAATGGGGTTCGTTTTGACAGATGAACTCCATTAATGAGCTTCAACATTAAAATTGTGACCGCACAACACACTAAGAATCAATATTCATATTCATTGAAAGTTCAGGATCATTGAAACTCATTGTCTGAATGAATAAAATTTTATGACATTGTCATATCCGCGAAGTTGAGCGGTCGGCCCCCGGTTCCCATCAGGCAAATAGAGGTCAGATGTCGCTCTTAATCAAACAGGGATAGGCAGAGACATTGGAGCGCCACTTGCCACGATCCTGACACAACTCCCTCGCTTCCTTCACATTCGCAATTCGCTGCATACAAGCTCTATTGTTATGGGCACTAGGCAACCTAGCTTTCTTAAGGATATCTCCGATTTGGTCGACAAACATCCTCCTGGGCCTGCCTTGTTTAACGTATCCATTCACATGAGATTTATAAATTCTTTTCGTCAATCTGTTTTCACTTATCCTTTCCATGCGCCCAAATCATTAAAGCATTCCTTTATCAATTTTTGTCACATCTTCTTTCAAACCACATCTATCGCGCACTGTGCTATTCCTTATTCTATCCGCTATCGTCACTCCACATACACAGCTATAACTCTACTCTCATGCTTCTTCTGCCACACCCAACATTCACTTCCATACATTAATGTAAGAACAAGTACCGCATCAATCAATCAAAAATACATAACGTATATATTCTTTTTGTTTGATTGTTTTATTTTAATTTGCAAAGTGGCGAGTGTTTAGATAATGTCGGTGGGTGTACCCGGTGTCTGGTTACTTCGCGGAGGTTCTAAAAATTAAGTCATCATTCACAACCTTCGAGGATTGACTTTTTTATGTTAAGAGTTTTTTTTTAATATAAATACCAAACCAAGGATGGCGTTATGTAATTTTTTTATTATAACTCGACATATTATGACAGCACCTCGCTTGATGTTAAGCTTGAATGTCAGTGCTACTACAATTCAATAATCACATCCACTATGCCGGCCTAGTTGGAACCGGCAACTTGCAAGCTGATCCCGAAACGTGACCAAATCACTTCACGGTCTGTATACTTGTAAGTGGTGGTACTACCCCGGATCGGCAGACTGGGTACCACTGCCTACCACTTTTTAATTTATCAGGATAGCGGAAAATGGCGTAAATTTTTATTTTACATTTCTATACTAAGCTACTAAAGTGCTTGCATCATAGAAACAGGACACTAAGGTACATTTATCAAAGATACATTAGTACCGGTGAAAGGTTTTGAATCCGTGCTCTCGGTTAGCGTAACCATTGCACTACCACTACATCATGGTCGCCTGATGGTTTTGACCTTTGCCTGATGGCTAAGGTCTAAAGAGCGCCGACCACTGAAAACACTGATTCAGTTTACTTGCCTCAGTAGCCTTTACTATGCCAGCCAAGGGTGCTTTTCACCCTTCGCTTCTACATTCATTATTATAGGGCGGAGAGAACACACGGACATACGTGTAAAGGTTATAGGGTTTTACTGGTGTTTTCCGATCAAATCGGAGACATCCTAAAGAAAGCTAATTGTGTATGTTTATTTTTACCTTATACTTGTGATACTTGTATGTATTATAGTTTATGTAATTGTAGTATATTTGCCCCCTGCCCATTATTCCTCATCATCCCAAAGGTTAGTTGTCAGAGAATGCCTAATAGGCATTAAACTCGCCTATGTACATATTTATAAGTTTATTTTGGTGCAATAAAGGATTTAAATTAATAAATAAAGCTAGGTTGCCTAGTGCCTATAACCTTAGAATTGTGGATTTCACATGGATGGAAGCGAGGGAGTTGTGTCAGGATAGTGGCGAGTGGCGCTTCATTGTCTCTGCCTATCCCCATGGGAAAAAGGCGTGACAATTTGATTAATAAAAAAATCATAGTTGCATAAACCTATCCAAACGCTTTTATAATCCTTATTTTGACAGCAAACTCTTCAATGAACAACCAAATAAAAAACCTACACGTGCAATAGAGATAACAATACCCCTTCCCCATACATTAGAGCGGGACAGCTATATCCTTTCCTTCTGGGTGGTATTTGTGAGTCAGAACAGAACTAAGTAGCTGGGGATTAAAGTTTTTTTAAATTGTAATGTCACGTAAATGTTACTGTTAGGGGTAAGCAGTTGTTTTTGACACCTTTGTAACATTTTTTTTGCGTTTTTTACGCAGATAAATCGCATAATCTTATATATTTTTTTATTATACATTTCTAAACTAAGCTACTTAAGTGCTTGTATCATAGAAACATAACAACCAAAGTACATATATCAAAGATACATTGATACCGGTGAGTTAATTCGAACCCGTGCCACTCGGCTTACGTAGCCATTGCACCGCCATTACACCACAGTCGCCTTATTCAAACGAAGCGTGTAAAAGCTCCTTTGGCCGGCATAGTGACGGCGAGGACCGACCGTTCGCAGAGACATGGCGGCTTTGTGCGTCCTCTATTACCTATACCACGGAGAATGTTCCGAGGAGCTATTTAACCTTGTTCCTACCTCGTCTTTTCACACCCGTAATACCCGCACAGGTCAGGAAAAGCATCCACATTCTGTCGACCGAATAGACAGTCGAACTAAAAAGTTCGACGCGTCGTTCCTGTGCAGAACAATCGACAAGTGGAATGCTTAACCAGCCCATGGGTTCTTTCCATCCTATAATCTTGGATCCTTCAAGCTGCGTGACACAACCCCCTCGCTTCCTTCACATCCACAATTCTCTTCATACAAGCTCTATGGTTATGGGCACTAGGCAACACAGCTTTCTTGAAGATGTAAATAAATAAATATATCACTCCTTAAGTAGGCAGAGACAATAAAGCGCCACTTCTCATGATCCCGACACAACTTCCTCGCTTCCCTCACATCCACAATTCTTTTTATACAAGCTCTAATTAGATACAAATTAACCATAAAGGCAAAACCAAAACCGTTTAATTTCAAACGACAAATGTCCCTTATACTTTTAAATTAGCTACACAGATCAAAAACGAAATATAATTTAGACGGTGCAATATTAATTTGTACACTAAAAGAGTGCTTTTGTCATAGAAACTAGGTAACTGAAGTACATTTATCAAAGATACAATTACAATTGGTTTTAAAAAGGCCACGACTGTCGCATATTTTATCATAGAACATCATAGAAACAGGACGACCAAAGTACATAAATCAAAGATACATTGATACCGGCAAGTGGTTTTGAACCCATGCTCTCGGTTTACGTAACCATTGCACTACCACTACACCACGGTCACTAATGCAATGATTTGAAGTGTTATACTGCAAAGTGATTTAGTTACGTTTCGTGATTAGATTAAAAGTTGCAGGTTCTAATTTGGACGGTATATTGGGTGCGACTGCTACTGGCAGTTATTTAACTGTAGTAGCAGTCGTCTTTATTTATAGACCGCAACCCATCTTAACTTCAGGCGAGGTTTATTAGGCCACAGTAAAAAAACTACAGAACATTTTTTTTTTATTATCACAACATCTGACCTCGACCTGTCTAAAAGCAAGCGGAGATCCAAGCGTGACGACGACTGAAAAAACCGAGTTAGTTCACGGCTGCCTCAGTCGCCGTCACTATGCCAGCCTAAGGTGCTTCTTCACGCATCGCTTGAAGGATCCAAGGTCATAGGATGGAGAGAACACATGGGCTGGCAAAGTATTCCACTTGTCGATTGTTCTACAAAGAATAGACGCACCGAACTTTTTAGTTCCACTGCCGATTCGGTCGACATTGTTTTTGCAATGTAATTTTAAACGTAGTTTTTTTACCATAATTTAACAAGTGTTAAACAGACCATACCGTGACTAATTCGCATTTCGGATATTTTATTAAAATAACAATAATAATAAAATATCAATCAATCAAATTGTCACACATTTTTCCCACATGCATAGGCAGAGACAATGGAGCGCCACTTGCCACGATCCTGACACAACTCCCTCGCTACCCTCACATCCACAATTCTCTTCATACAAGCTCTATGGTTATAGCTTTCTTGAGGATGTCTCCAATTTGGTCGGTAAACACCCTCCTGGGCCTGCCTTGTTTAACGTATCCATTCACATGAGATTTATAACTTTTTTTGGTCAATCAATTAATAAATGAAGCGATGTCTATCTGTGTCTGTACTGCACCTAGAACGGAACGCAAATCGATGTTTCTGCCGCCATTTTGTCTCAATAAACATTTCAACAACCAATATATAACCACTAATTAGCTATTAAAAGTCGACGATGCGTTAAATGCACGTTAAGTTTAGTTAAAATTACTTCTGAAACGAGCTGAATGACATGTTTCCTTTACGCTTAAGAAAGGGCGCGAAAACACATTTTTGACATTTTTTTTATTGTGACTCGACATATGACAGCACCCCGCTTGATGTAAAGCCAAAGTGTGGTCCATGAATGAATGTCACTGCTACTACAATTCAATAACTGTGAGTAGCAATCACATCCACTATGCCGGCCTAGATGGAACCGGCAACTTACAAGCTGATCCCGAAACGTGACCAAATCACTTCACGGTCTGCATACTTGTATATACGAGTACATTTAAAATAGTTTGATGTACGAAGATTACAATGCAATTGGAATATATCCTTTATTTTGCATAGTTTTAAATCATATCAAATTGTCACGCTTTTCTCCCACAGGGATAGGCAGAGACAATATAAGGGATAGGAGCGCCACTTGCGTCCCTTTGTATAAGGGACCTTTGTATATGATGTCCTTTGTATAATTCATTAATTTGTTTTTGTAAAACTGTGTTTTGTTTCATATGTTCTCGTTAAAATCGTTCAAAATCACTTGCCGGTACCAATGTATCAATATATGTATGTACTTTGGTTGTCATGTTTCTATGATACAAGCACTTTAGTAGCTTAGTATAGAATGTAAAAAATAGAAATAAATAAATATAAATCTTTACCTATTATAAATAAAACACCAACCCATATCTATTTCCTGACTATTAAAAGTGCTAAAATAAACCGTTTTAAATCGTTCCCCATATCAAATTATTAAAAATAAAAATGGCTGCTTGTCAAATTAATATAAAATACTCGAATGGACCACACACAGCGGGTTTTAAAGTGCATGGCGCTAACACAGTCTATAAAGCTATATTTATACACGACCATTTTATTTATTTATTTAATTTTAAATAAAGCGACTGTGGTTTAGTAGCAGTGCAATAGTTATTAGGCATCTTTGATATATGTACCTTGGTCGTCCTGTTTCTATGATACAAGCACTTTAGTAGCTTAGTATAGAAATGGAAATTTAAAAAAATATATTATTTATTATTGTGAGGTATGCAAGGGAGTTGTCTTAGGATCGTGGTAAGTGGCGCTCCATTGTCTCTGCCTATCCCTGTGGGAAATAGGAGTGACAATTTGATTGATTGATCGATTTATATTTATCTAAACGTCACATCTGATGTTAATTTTACTGATGGTTATCAGGCTAGCAAGGGAAGGACTATCAGCACCGATGACTGATAAAACCGTCTAATCTTACAGTTTTTTTTATTGTGACTCGGCATATGACGGCACCTCACCTGATGTTAAGCTGGAGTGCGGTCTATTAATGGATTGATTGCTACTTACAGTTAAAACTGTAAGTAGCAGTCACATTCACTATGAAGGCCTGGTTGGAACTGGCAACTTAAAAGCTGATCCCGAAACGCGACTAAGTCACTTCTCGGTCGGATTAGCATAGGATGTAATAAAAAGTTAAGATAAAAAACACCTTCTGTAGTTTGATGAGAGTGGTAGGCAGTGGTACCCAGTCTGCCGATCCGGGGTAGTACCACCACTTACAAGTATACAGACCGTGAAGTGATTTGGTCACGTTTTACTGTAACGTAAACTGTAAATTTGCTATTTACAGTTTTTTATCTCTAGTAAGCAGTGATATCCATTCATGGACCACACGACAGCTTAACATCAAGCGAGGTGCTGTCATATGTCGTGTCACAAAAAAAAAACGCTCGTTGTTCCCCAAATCCTTAATCATCACTTAAGTACTGATTAATATTAAGTAATTTAAAAGCAGCATTGTCTTAAACGAAAGTTAATGTGACCGATTAATTAGACAACCTTTGTGAACGAATGATCGATTCCGTTGACCGATTCACTAAATGACCTACTATCTTGTTATCTGTTTTGTTAATGTTGAGTGTTGTATTTAAAGTATCGATAGAAATACCGATTTTATAATTTATTGTAGAGCTTGTATGAAAAGAATTGTAGATGTGAGGAAAGCAAGGAAGTTGTGTCAGGATCGTGGCAAGTGGCGCTCAATTACCTATTTTATATTTCTTATTAATATTATTGTTAATAACTTTAACAATAATATTAAAGCGCCTTAGGTGCTTCTTTACGCATCGCTTACAGGATCCGAATGGAGAGAATACATGGGCTGGCAAAGCATTCTACTTGTCTTTTTCTTTCTTCTTGTTTATGGCTTTAGTATTTAACTTGCCAGTGTCAAAGTAAAAATATATGGTTCAATGTTAAAACATTGTCAAGTAAAGATGAAGATGAACCACGCGAGTGATTCATCAAATGATGATGATGAGAATGAGGTTGATGATGATCGTTTTAGTAAAGCGGCGGAAAGCCTTTACTAAAACTTCAGAAGAAGTCTTGGAGGGAACATGAAGAAACACGTTTCACTACTTTAAATTACTTGTTTATACTTGATAAACTTAAAAATTATTACTGGATAACAATTCCACCATTATTACACATTAATATTTATTAAAAACACAAGCTTTTCAAATAATTCAAAATTGCGCGTCCTGTCAGTTGCAGTTGCCCGCCAAAACTCCATTCTACTTGTCAATTGTTCTATAAAGAAAAGACGCACCGAACTTTTTAATTCATCCTTATCGATAGTTTTATCGATAAACGTAGTCACATCACTAAATTAACATCGGTAGTTCTTACAATAATAATCTAAACAAACAGTTAGACCCTTTTTTAGTTTTATTTTTGTTGTTTTTTTTTTAAGTAATTTGTCAAACCTTCTAATACGAAACCTTCTTTTTTGGATACAATCACGCCTTCTTTCACTAATGGGATAGATAGATGAACTAGATATAAATAAATTGACAATAACGTACCTTATATTTTAAGGTGACCGTGGTGTAGTGGCAGTGCAATGGTTACGCAAACAGAAAGCAAGAGTTCGAAACCACTCACCAGTACCAATGTATCTTTGATATATGTACTTTGGTTGTCCTGTTTTTTTTTTTTATTTTTTTATTGTGACGACATATGACAGCACCCCGCTTGATGTTAAGCCAAAGTGTGGTCCATGAATGAATGTCACTGCTACTACAATTCAATAACTGTGAGTAGCAATCACATCCACTATGCCGGCCTAGATGGAACCGGCAACTTACAAGCTGATCCCGAAACGTGACCAAATCACTTCACGGTCTGTATACTTGTAAGATGTTTCTATGATACAAGCACTTTAGTAGCTTAGTATAGAAATGTATAATAAATATATAATATAAATATATCTCTTGACCTATGACAGCACTCTGCCTATAGCAGTCGCCTCCATTCATGGACCGCACTCCAGCTTAAGCGGACTGGGGCGCTGTCATATGTCGAGTTACAAATTAAAAACTCTTTGAATAAGGAATTAAACTTATTTTATGCGGCTTACTATCGCATCAATCAACGCAATGTTCTGCTATGACCTGTCATAATTATATTTTGATCATTTCGCACACCTAAACTATGCATAATAAAGGATATATTCCAATTACATTGTAATCTTCGTACATCAAACTATATTAAAATGTATATGCAACTGTTAATACAATTAAGCCCAAGTCCCCATACAATATGAATGATGTTCTTTGTTTAATTCAATAATCAATGTTCGCGCAAAATCTAAGAAAATATAAAACTCTTTGAAGACAAATTCCTAATATGGTACAGGGTGATAAAAACATTCGCCTGCACTGCAATCAACGTAGGTGGGTAATAAAATGTTTATATACAGCATGTTCCTAAATTACATTTATAGACAGGTTATACACAGAGCTTGTATGAAGAGAATTGTGGATGTGAGGGAAGCGAGGGAGTTGTGTCAGGATCGTGGCAAGTGGCGCTCCATTGTCTCTGACTATTCCTGTGGGTAAAGGCGTGACAATTTGATTGATTTGATTAATTATTAGCAATAGTAACGCAAACCGAGAGCACAGCTTCAAAACCTCTTGCCGGTACCAATGTATCTACTTTGGTCGTTCTGTTTCTATGATATAAACACACTTATATATCTATACTAATATAATATTCTAATTATTATAGAATATAAATTGAAAAGAAAAAAACTAAATCAAACTGTTACGCCTCTTTCCCACAGGGATAGGCAGAGACAATGGAGCGCACTTGCCACGATCCTAACACAACTCCCTCGCTTCCCTCATATCCACAATTCTCTTCATAATAGCTCTACTAAGCATGGGCGTTTTCATTTTTGTTCGCAAACCGATATATATCCGATTTTCGAATTTGAAATCGATTTCAAAATCCGATTTTAGAAATCCGATTTCAGTTTAGTAGCGCCTTACCATACCATAGATTTGGTTTTATTAGCAAACTTATTCGAATTGATTTTATTTCGATGTGCCCATAGATAAAGAAATTAATTAATTAAAAAGTAAAGTACGTACGTACGGTACAATTGTTTAATATTATCTATTTTATTTTTTTATTATTCCATTTCTTAATAACATATTATATTATATTATATTATATTTCCAAACTATATGTTTTATTTGATAAGTATATACTCATACAATGTATACTAAAATTGTACCTATAATAATTTATAATCTATATTTCATAAAATAATTTATAAATTTTTTAGAGTGGTAGGCAGACTGTAACGTGACTTGGTGGCGTCAGCTTCGGATTTAGCTTGTAAGTTGCCGGTTTCAAATAGACTGGCATTGTGGATGTGCCCTCATGGATCGCACTTTAGCTCAACATCAGGCAGGGCGCTGTCATATGTCGAGTCATAATAAAAAAATATAAATTATCCTAATAAATTTTATTTACATTTTTTTAAAATCTGTTGACTGAAAATAAATCCATACCTCACAAGGTTTTCGTGACATTTCAAGGAATATAAAAACAAAAAACTTAAAACGATGGCTTAAACTGAATATTTTAAAGTCCAAGTTAAATTTATATATGTATTTGTTTTATTGTGACTCGATATATGATAGCACCCCGCTTGATGTTAAGTTGGAGTGTGGTCCATGAATTATATACACAATAAAAACACAACACTAATGTATCCCATCTATTTTTTAATTATAATATAAATTTACAAAGTCTAGTACTTGAGAAATTACCTATTTAAATTATTACCAATACATAAAATAACTAATTTACGTAAACGAAGTGCACGCATGTGTCACCAAGGTCAAACTGACTGCCTAACTTGCATCGAAACAAAACACCTAATACATTTCTTTCACTCATCAGGACTCCAACATAAACAAATCCAAGTATCAAGTAATTGCAATTATGTACGCAAATATGGTCTCTGATTACATAGGCATAGGAGTAAAGAAAGGATAAAATGCGTTGCACAGCGTTCACAAAAACTAATAGCGTAGCAAATGTAATCTAAAATAGATCTTATTACTTCGCGAGTAATTCTATGTTTCTATGTGCGATCGTAAAATATCCAAACCGAAATCCAAAACCGTTAAAATTCGCCCTATCTTTTTTACTCCGCTAAGGTGTGTTGGGTTAGACAGAAACAAAGCGAATTTCTCTATCAGTTTTTAGTTTTTTTACTGTTTTTGTGCGGTTTGTGTTTTGGTTCGGCTACATCGCTAGTTCGTTTTTTATGGTTTTTTAAAATTCGATTTATTAGTTTCGAAAATCGATACAAATCGATTTGTGACTGAAATCGGATTTTAGATTCGTTTTGATATATCCGACACATGCCTAAGCTCTACGGTTATGGGCACTAGGCAAACCCAACTTTCTTGAGGATGTCTCCGAAAAGAAAAGAAAGAATAAAATAATTCTCATAGGGGTAAATAGAGAGTATAGCTTTTTTTATTATTGTGTCTTGACATATGACAACACCCCGCCTGATGTTAAACTGGAGTTGGTCTACGAAACGAGGCAAATGCTACTACAATTTAATAAAGTTGGCCTAGTTGGCCTAGTTAAAACTAACTTACAAGCTGATCCCGAAACGTGACCAAATCACTTCACAGTCTGTATACTTGTAAGTGGTGGTACTACGGCATCGGCATACTGGACACCACTGCCTACCACTGTTCGCAACCGGCGCAAATATATGCCTTTTTTATTAACAAATATTTGCCTCTAATTAAGCATAGAGCTTGTATGAAGAGAATTGTGAATGTGAAGGAAGCGAGGGAGTTGTGTCAGGATCGTGGCAAGTGGCGCTCCATTGTCCCTACCTATCCCTGTGGGAAAAAGGCTTGACAATTTGATTGATTGATAGTTTATTTATATAGTTTATTAATAACAAATATAGATAGGTACTTTCGAGCGTGAGTAAGTCGTGAGTGTTTTGAGCGCCCTCTATAGGCTGGTATGACAAGTTTATTTGCTCGACGTGTGTGGCATGAAGACATTACTGCCCACACTTACGACTTTCGATGCGTTGTTATACACATTTGTAAGTATAGATAGGTAGGGCTTCGAAACTTATACAGCCGGTTGTAACAAAAAAGATTCAATTTACGAATTTAGTTTTACGTTATACTTATTCTATTACGTTTACTATTACGAAATCGTGAATTGGGTTGTTAAGAATTTTATATCGAAACTACCATTTATATATGTTGTTATAAAATATAGAAATAAAAAAAGTAGTACATAGAAACGCAAAATGAATGATGTCCTTTAGCTCTGTATAAAATATCCGTTAAACGTAAATGTAAAATGTGAAAGTAAAGAGTGGTGCAGCCCATTTTTCTATTTTTCTTTTACATATACGATATTTTTGCAAAGTGGTAAATTATAATTTTTGGTACAACCGGCTGTTATGCGCGGTGTGTTGCGCGGTCGTAATTTTAATTTTGAAGCTCATTAAGCAGGCCTAGGAGGTTGTTTTTAGACCAAATCGGAGACATCCTCAATAAGCCGCCACTAGACCACGGTTTAGGCAACCGTGGTCTAGTGGCAGTAAAATGGCTACGTAAGCCTAGTGGCACGGGTTCGAAACCCCTCACCGGTATCAATGTATCTTTTATATTATGTACTTTGGTTGTCCTGTTTCTATGATACCAAGCACTTTAGTAGCTTAGTATAGAAATGTATGATAAAAAAGCTAGGTTGATTTGTGCCCATAGAGCTTAGCTCATAACCATAGAGCTTGTATGAAGAGAATTGTGGATGAGGGAGTTGTGTCAGGATCGTGGCAAGTGGCGCTCCATCCCTGTTGGAAGAAGGCGTGACAATTTGATTTGTTTGACTAGCAGTCACCTCCATTCATGGACCGCACTCCAGCTTGACATCAGGCAGGGTACTGTCATATGTCGAGTCACAATAATAATATTTTTTTATTTATTGTGACACGACATCTGACCTCGACCCGCCTGATGATAAGCAAGAGGAGGTCCAAGAGTGACGACGACTGAAAAAACTGAATTAGTTCTCGGCTACCTCAGCCGCCGTCATTATGCCGGCCTAAGGTGCTTCTAATCTTCTTAATCTTTAGTCTTTTTCTTTTAATCTAATCTTTAGTTGTTTTTTAATAAATAATATAAGTTGTCAGTTGAAATGATAATAATGTCAGTGTATGTCAAAAATATCCTCACGCCATGTCTAATTACAAACATGGGATAGACAGATTTATTTATGCTATAATTAATTAATTCTTCGAAGCACCTCCTACGGGTAAGCACTTTTTGTATATTCACGTCAATGATTGCAATAATGAGGGGTAGACACGGTTTTTCTACTGGAGTTTGCCTCTTTTAACATGGATCATCCGAATTTATAAATTCCTTTCGTCAATCTACTTTTACTCATCCTTTCCATGTGTCCAAACCATCGAAGCATTCCTTTGTCAATCCTTGTCACTACATCTTCTTTCAAACCACATCTATCACGCACTGTGCTATTCTTTATACTATCCGACTTATACTAATTGACGACAGGCGTAGACGAACGGTTTAGCGACTGGTTTGTTGCGCGTAAAGTCCCGGGTTCGATCCCCGGTCGGAGCAAATATTTGTTTCATAGCTATTATTTGTAATATTTAATAATATTAAATATTACAAATGACAGCACCCCGCTTGATGTTAAGCCAAGTGTGTCCCAAAGTGTGGTCTATGAATGTCACTGCTAATACAATTCAATAACTGTGAATAGCAATCACATCCACTATGCCGGCCTAGTTGGAACCGGCAACTTACAAGCTGATCCCGAAACGCGACTAAAACACTTCACGGTCTGTATACTTGTGGTGGTACTACCCCGGATCGGCAGACTGGGTACCACTGCCTACCACTCTTTGATAACCAGACTCGAAGCAAATGGTGAATCTTTTTTTTGTTACCAAATAATTATTAAATATTACAAATAAAAGCTACGAAACAAATATTTGCTCCTAGTAGGAATCGAACCCGGGACTGTACGCGCAAAAAAACCAATCGCTAACCGTTCGTCCACGCCTGTATCATCGAGGATAGTAGTAACAAAAAAATGGTTATAAATGCATAAACACTGTACAATGAAGAGTGGTTAATTGCCCGTGGTAATTAGTGAAGTACTAGCTGCTAGATAATGGTGTGATTCCGCCGGCGACTGCAGACTGCAGCTCTTTCTTTATTTTTATTGTGACTCACAGGGCCGTCTTAAGCATATTCAGCGCCGGGGTGCGAAAGTCAAGGCTCCGCTCGCGTGGTCTCAGTATAGTAGGTACGTATCGAAATTTATGGCGGTCGGCATGCGCCCCTAGGACTCTGCGCCCGGGTGCACTGCACCCCTTGAACCCCCGGGTAAAGACGGCCCTGGTGACTCATCCTTTCCACGTGCCTAAACCATCGAAGCATTCCTTTGTCAATCCTTGCGCACTGTGCTATTTCTTATTCTATCCACTATCATCACTCCACATACACTCCTTAATGACCGGATTTTTACAGCGTTAATTCTGTAGGATTGTCACACCCTAAGTGTGACAATCAATTTGTTGATTGATTGATAATACCAGCCAGTATTGTAAATACTATTTTTTTATTTTACATTTCTATACTAAGCTACTAAAGTCAAGCACTAGAAACAGGACAACCAAAGTACATATATCAAAGATACATTGGAACCGGTGAGTGGTTTCGAACCCGTGCCACTCGGCTTACGTAGCCATTGCACTGCCACTACACCACGATCGCCTTGTAGTAATAAAAAAAAATATTAGACTCTTTTGCATGCGAGTATACTTGATAGCCGTTTGTTTGTATGCAACTTGTTTTATACCAGGAATCGATATAAAACTCATTGAACTAATATTTGTATTGCCCGTTTGTTTATGTAGTGATGCGATACTTAGCGATAATGTTAATATATCGAGAAAAAAATACTGCAATAGTTTTTTTAATCCTACTATTATGAATTAAACAAATTTTATGCAGCTTACTATCGCGTTTATTTTGATTTAGATTTTAGAAACAATAACCTCAATCTCTCTGTGACCACAATGGCTGTAAAGCTCTTGAAACGTCGGAATAATAAAAAAACTATAAAAAACGTTGGTACCGGCAAGTGGGTTTGAATCCGTGTTCTCGGTTTGCGTAACCATTGCACTGCCACTACACCACGGTCGCCTAAGATTGGCGAGGTATGATATCCAGCAAAGAAAGCTACAGAAGAAGATACCTACACAAGACGCAGATGAAACTTCAAGTTAAGATAAAATGATGATTATCTGTATTTACACAAAATGTCACGCGATGGCTTTAGCTGTCAGTGGGCTTTACTTCTACTCCTACCTGTCTACACATTGATAAATAATCTGGTGGGTTTAAGCTGTGAGCCCAAACAGCGGCCGTTCAAAGTTAGTTGTCTGTCACATTTTAAACCTCCTAAACCACCGCTTAATCGTAATTGAGTAAGATTTTTTTACTTATACTCGTAGATAGATTTTCAAAGCGTTGTAGCCAGTGATTGCGTAGTAGCACCACCACTTACAAGTATGCAAACCGTAAAGTGACTTAGTCGCGTTTCGGGTTCCGCCAGTGGACTTTTTTATTGTGACACGACATTTGACCTCGCCCCGCCTGATACTAAGCAAGAGAAGATCCAATCGACTGCCGATTCAGTCGACAAAATGCGGTAGCTTCCCCGACAGTGAAACCAGTCTTTACCGGTGAAAAGACGAGGTAGGAACAAGGTTAAAGAGCTCCTCGGAACATTCTCCGTGGTATAGGCGATAGAGGGCGCACAGAGCCGCTATGTCTTTGCGAAGTTGCAGGGGCTCCAGAGTTCGTGTAACATCTGAATTACCTATAATTCGGACAGCTCGGCGCTGCAATGAATTAGGACATTGAGAGGATACTTAGCAGAGCCGTCCCAGAGGTGCGAACAGTACTCCGCGCAAGAGCGAATTTGAGCCTTGTATAATATCAGGCGAAGCTCTGGCGCGAAGAACCGCCGCACCTTGTTCAGGATGCCAAGTTTAAGTTTATTAACTGTAATAGCAGTCACATTCACAATGTCAGGATCGTGCGAGCAATGTCAGGACTGCCAATCCCTATTGGTTTTACTTTAATCGTTACGTAAATAGTTTACTTAGTACGTAAGTAAACTATTTAAAAATAAATATCGATAGGCTCTTATAATATATATTTGGTTCCGTAAAACCACATACCGAAAGCGAACGGGAGGCCTTTGCCCAGCAGTGGGACAAATAAAACAATCAATCAAATTGTCACGCCTTCTTTCCACAGGGATAGGCAGAGACAATGGAGCGCCACTTGCCACGGTCCTGACACAACTCCCTCTCTTCCTTCACATTCACAATTCTCTTCATACAAGCTCTATGGTTATGGGCATTAGGCAACACAGCTTTCTTGAGGATGTCTCCGATTTGGTAGGCAAACACTTCGAGGCAAATAAATGGGTCAATAATAAATATCGATACATTTTGTGCACATCACTAGAGTGTATTTTAAATAGAATAACTAGGCAACAATTAACGGTTAAAAATACATAAAAATTCACACATTTCAATGTATTTTTAGTTTATTATTTAACTATAAACATACCCTCAGAGCAATGGGATAGTCGAGCGTTGGCACCGATCGCTTAAAACAGCACTCATGACACGCCTCTGCGCTAAAAAAACATGGACCGAAGAGCTTCCAACCGTTCTTATGGGTCTTCGCGCAGCCGTTAGAAACGATACAAACACTAGCCCTGCAGAGTTAACATACGGCTGCACGATTCGTTTGCCCGGAGATTTTTTCGTCCCCACTTCGAACTCCACGCCGATGACACACGATTATGTAGAAAGACTTCGACAGGCCATAAGCGACTTGAAGCCGGTACAACGAACGCATGGCAGGATCGTGAAGACTTTCATTCACAAGGACCTGCACACCTGCGATAGCGTATTCGTACGAATAGATGCTGTACGGAAACCATTGCAACATCCGTACTCAGGCCCTCATCGTGTCGTGAAGAGATATGACAAATATTACGCGCTGCAAATGGCCGGAAAAGTTGTCAACATTTCAATCGACCGTCTTAAACCAGCCTATGTTCTCCATGAAGATATTGAAGCCCCTATCAGTGAGACGAATACGCCTACAAAACCAAGCAATCCTGTGACGACAACTAAATCCGGACGGGTTATCATACCACCCGTACGCTACGCTTGGGGGGGAGCACTGTAGCTGCACTACAATATAAAATTGCAACATTGACGCCATCAGCAAGCTCGACGCCGACGCACGCCCGAAACCGGTTCGGCCTCCGCTTAGTTGAAACCGGTTGTGAAGTCCTCAGCCGTACACCGCCGCCGCGCGCGCTCCATTGAAGCAGACTCGACAAGCGCCCTTTATATAAGCGCGGTACCTTGTTCGTATTGGGCGCCGCACCTCACACTACGCGGCGCCATCTTTCGACCGCAAGAGCAAATCCACTGCGAGTGCAACGGGACGCAACCGCTACCGATTCAATGTATACCAAATGTATATTAAGACTAAAGTACAATAATAAAGTATTCTGTTAAAACTTGAACTTGGTTTTCTTACAACATAGCAGCAAGCAGCTCCTACCTCAACATAATAATATATCATTATTGTTTTATATGTACTTACAAAATTAAATTAGGTATACTTTCGAATTACGAGACAATGACGACAGGCATGGCCGTTTGGTTAGGACACCAGTTTAGGCAAGTCAAGGGTACTATTCGAGGTCGGAGCAAATATTTGTTTATTAGCTTTTATTTGTAATATTTAATAATTATTATTACAAATAAAAGCCAATAAACAAATATGATGTAGTGACAAGGATTGACAAAGGAATGCTTTGATGGTTTGGGCACATGGAAAAGATGAGTGAAAGTAGATTGACGAAAATAATTTATAAATCTCATGTGGACGAATGCGACATCCTCGAGAAAGCCTGGTTGCCTAGTGCCCATAACCACAGAGCCTGTACGAAGAGAATTGTGGATGTGAAGGAAGCTAGGGAGTTATGTAAGGATCGTGGTAAGTGGCGCTGCATTGTCTCTCCCTATCCCAGTGGGCAGAAGGCGTGACAATTTGATTTTTATTGATAATAATAATATTAAATATTGAAAATTTTAGTTAATATTAAAATTAAAAGGAGGCAGATATTTGCTTCGTGTCTGGTTATCAAACAGTAGTAGGCAATAGTGCCCTGTAGGCCTTAAATGGTACAATAGTGCAACAATGGTTAATACCACTGCCTACCACTCACATATACCATCTATCATGGCAAGTGGCGCTCCATTGTCTCTGCCTATCCCTGCGAGAAAAATGCGTGATAATTTAATTGATATATTATGTACTTATACTTTGATCGCCCGGTTTCATTTTTACATTTCTTTACGTTTATAAAAAGTAAAGAAATGTAAATTAAATAAATTGTATTAATTTTGTCTCTGACATCGGAAGTGTGCTTAAATACGAAATATTCACCTGTCATCGAGTATAGAATTACAAGTATTAATTATTAATTAAATTACGACTCTTGATTAAAATAATTAATTTAATTATGCATTTTTAATCAATTAATTATGATTTTTTAAATTATGTTTTCTTTGGTCTGTTAATTAAATTGTATATTCTATTGTGTTTCGATTCATTAATAATCTAGGTTGCCTAGTGCCCATAACCATAGAGCTTGTATGATGAGAATTGTGAATGTGAAGGAAGCGAGGGAGTTGTGTTAGGATCGTGGCAAATGGCGCTCCATTGTCACTGCCTATCCCTGTGGGAAAAAAGGCGTGACAATTTGATTATCTGTAATACTTAACAAATTTCAACAGAAACTACATTTGCAATAATTATTCTACGCATTATAACAATTCCAAGTAATTATAACTTAGTGAAATCAGTTAATTAAGCGCTTAAAGCGGTCCGCTGCAAATGGGCGAAGCCATTTTGAGTGACATTTAATTGGGAAACTTCCCCTGACACCTTTCAGCGTTACAGCGATTGAAATTTTCCGCTTAAACGTCTTAAAGGGTGTGGCTATGAGGGAGCGGTGCTTTATTATTTATTATTTTATTATTATTTTTAACAGGCTTTTATTAGCTTGACTTGTATGTATGTAACTAAGTAACGTATACAGCTGCACACTAATTACTATAATTAATTTTCATTTTTTTTTATATGTTTGTTCTTTAACTAATAACTGTTATTGTTTACTTGCTATAACTGTTGCTTCGTTTATTAATTTTTTTGTATCCGGAATTCGTGATCTATTCAAATTTACATTGATTCATTAGAAGAAAGTTTTTTTTATCAGTATGAAAACTGTAATCCTGACTTGGCTAAGTGATCCTGTGGATTCTATAGTCTAAATAAATAAAAAATAAAACGGAATCTTTCAAATTAATTCTCACCAACTTCTAGAGGTCTGAATAATTTGGAAATTTGTACACGTATTAAAAACCGATGACAATACAATAATTTCAATAAATATTTTTTGTGGCCGGCATAGTGACGGCGACTGAGGCAACCGTGAAGTGTGTTTTCAGTGGTCGTTAGTCTTAGACCTCTTCTTGTTTACCATTTATTCACTTTTTAGTTACATTGTCATATTTTTCTAACTATAGTTTTATGTATTATCATACATATCTATACTAAGCTACTAAAGTGCTTGTATCATAGAAACAAGACAACCAAAGTACATATATCAAAGATACATTAGTACCGGTGAGTGGTTTCGAACCCGTGCCACTCGGCTTACGTAGCCATTGCACCGCCATTACACCACGGTCGCCTTATTATTATTATTGTTGTATGGAAGTGAATGTTGGGTATGGCAGAAGAAGCATGAGAGTAGAATTAACGCTGAAGAAATGCGGTCGTCAAGGAGTGTATGTGGAGTGACGATCGCGGATAGAATAAGGGATAGCACATTGCGTGATAGAAGTGGTTTGAAAGAAGGTGTAGTTACAAGGATTGACAAAGAGATGCTTCGATGGTTTGGGCACATGGAAAGGATGAGCGAAAGTAGATTGACGAAAGCAATTTATAAATCTGATGTGGATGCGTTGAACAAGGAGGGAGGGTGTTTCACGATCAAATCAAAGACGTCCTCAATAAAGCTAGGTTGCCTAGTACCCATAACCGTAAAGCTTGTATGAAGAGAATTGTAGATGTGAAGGAAGCGAGAGAGTTGTGTCTGGATCGTGGTAGTGGCGATCATTGTCCCTGCCTATCCCTGTAGGAAAAAGGCGTGACAATTGAATTGATTGATTGTAACTTGACTAGTAGTAGTCACACCCACTGCCTGCGTAATTTTAACTGGCAACCTAAAAGGTGATCCTGAAACGCGACTAAATCACTCACGACCGATTTGGCAGTCGAACTAAAAAGTTCGGTGCGTCTTTTCTTAGTAGAACAATTGACAAGTGGAATGCTTTGCCAGCCCATGTGTTCTCTCCATCCTATGACCTTGGATCCTTCAAGCGATGCGTGAAGAAGCACCTTAGGCCGGCATAGGGACGGCGGCTGGGGTAGCCGGGAAATAATTCGTTTTTTTTCAGTCGTCGTCACTCTTGGACCTCCTCTTGCTCATCAGGCGAGTCGAGGTCAGATATCGTGTCACAATAAAAAAAATATAAATAAAAAACTGCGATCTGTAACTTGTTAGTGGTGGTACTACTCTGGATCGGCAGACTGGCCTAACGCTCTTTAAAAAAAGTTGCCGGTTTTAACTAGTATTGGATTGGACTGCTGTTTGCAGTTATTTAACTATATTACAGGTATCTCTATCCATAGATAGAAATGCAGCCAAACATCAGGCGGGCAATCCGGTTCGCGGAATTCTTACCGCTAGCGCTTATCGCAGGCCGTAGTTTTACAAACTTCTCCAAAGGACAGGACAGTAATCAGTAATTCCGCTGTCTTATTAAGTAATTCCTAACTGTCATACTATACAATTAATTATATTTAGATATATATTCAATATACCTATACAGGTTGTATCAAGAACGTTGCCAAAAGGGTTCCCTCAAAAAAAATATTTTGACTAAAGGACTTCAATCATTTTGGGCTTTTATGTTTTTTTATTTTTATTATTGTGACTCGACATATGACAGCACCCTGCCTAATGTTAAGCCGGAGTGTAGTCCATGAATGAATGTCACTGCTACTACAATTCAATAACTGTGAGTAGCAATCACATCCACAATGCCGGCCTAGATGGAACCGGCAACTTACAAGCTGATCCCGAAACGTGACCAAATCACTTCACGGTCTGTATACTTGTAAGTGGTGGTACTACCCCGGATCGGCAGACTGAGTACCACTGCCTACCACTCTTTGATAACCAGACCCGAAGCATATATCCATCTCTTTTTTTATTAACAAATATTTGCAATATTTAATATTATTAAATATTGCAAATAAAAGCTATGAAGCAAATATTTGCTCCGACCGGGGATCGAACCCAGGACTTTACGCGCAACAAACCAATCGCAAAACCGTTCGTCCACGCCTGTCGTCATGTACTACTTTTGTAATGTCCAATGATGAAAAAATAGGAATTTAACAAATTTTATTCGGTTTACTATCGCGTTTAAACCAAAATAAACGCGATAGTAAGTCGCATACAATTTGTTTAATTCATTAATCAATGTTCGCGCAAAATCTAAGAAAATACTATATATAAATGGTAGTTTCGATACTTGCATTGATAAAACTAATAACAATTTTGCTTTTAATTGCTGTGCAATTGAGTTATTTGCAAAATAAGATATAGATTTTGTACCGTTTTCCAGTCACGAAGACACACAATTATAGTTTGATCATTTTGCACTCATTAACTATGCATAATAAAGGTTATATAATCCAATTACAATGTTACAATTACAGCTTTTAAGTGAATTAGGAAACGATACAAAAGCAAAATTGTTATTAGTTTTATCAGCACAAGTATCGAAACTACAACTTATATATTTTTTCATCATTGGGCATTATAAATGTACTACAAAAAAAATCCAAAATCAATAATGTCCTTTGTTATATGGTGAATAATTATTTAATAAATAAAAAATAAGAAAACCGTGGTTAAAAACGAAGGCCGAACGCAAATTATGTCATAATAACTCAGGCGCTCGAAGCGCAAATTATTGAAAACGCAAGATAATTATCTCAAGGCACATGCACGAGTAACACGTTAGCGCGCGAAATGGATTCCAAGATGGCGAACTGTCAATTTTGACAGTTACAAATTGCCAACTCTGCCCGCCAGCAAGTACACCCCACATTCAAGCGTAATTGGTTTGTACACGATTAATATGTATTCCCTAGCGTTTCAAAAGCTGTCTCTTAACATGACTTATACCTTGGTCCATCATCAGGTACTCCAGGTCTTTAATCTATACTTATACTTACTAATATAATAAAGCGGAAGAGTTTGTTTGTTTGTTTGTTTGTTTGTTTGTTTGTTTGTTTAAACGCGCTAATCTCAGGAACTACTGGTTCGAATTGAAAAATTCTTTTTGTGTTGGATAGATCAATTATCGAGGAAGGCTTTAGGCTATAAAACATTACGTTGCGACTTATAGAAGCGAAGAAACAGTCGAAAATGTGGAAAAAACGGGGAATATTATTCGTCTTTGAGGGTTTCCGTTGCGTGCGCTGCGAAAACTGTTCGAGATACCCAAAAAATATGTATGAAAGAATTATTCCTCTTTAAATTATCTAAAAAAATGTCCGCGACCGTATATGTCTATCTTTTAAGATTAACTTACAATAACCGTTTTTATGATAGTCAAATTTGGTCTAAATTAATGCATTATTACAAATTATTTGTCAGAGTTGTATTAACATAATAATATTATTCTTTATCGAAATAAATGTGTTAATAATTAAGAGTATTTACCTGTGAACAAAATTGTCATTAACATCACCTAATTTCAATAAACATCTTATAAGATAATACAATTTTAAAATAACTCTGAAACAAAATTCACACGCGTCGCATGATGAGCGCTAACCGGCGGGCGAGAAGAGGCGGTGCTTGCGTGCGAGGCGGAGGGGGGTGTAGCTCTACGAGGTATAGTCTGTCTAAGCCGAAATGACGCGCCCCTCCACTGCATTTGAGCATACGAGCAAATATAAAATATAGATAAAACACACCGAAAATGCAGTAATTGATTATTCAGTTGCTGGTTAGACACAAAGGAGGAACGAACGTGATGAAGTTTAATAGTATAGTTAGTAATATTTGCATTCACACATTTAAATAAACTAATAAAGTGGGCGGCTTCGTCACTGTAATGCCTAGAAAAAGGACTCAGCGTTCTCGGCAGACTGCTGCTGCAAAGCGGCTCCGAGTTTTGCGCATAAGAAAATAAAACTGAAAATATAGAAGTACTTTAAAATATATTCTTTTTAAAACTACTTTAAAATATATTCTATTAGTTACGTAATTTAATCGTCTAAAATAAGTCGCGGGTAACAGCTATAGGTAATTTATAATAAAGCTGAGCAGGTAGGTAAACAAAAAAATAATATGATTCCCAAAATAACTAATCCACGCGGACGCAGTCGCGGGCACAGCTAGTTTTATATAAGACTTGACATAGTAGACAATATGCTGTAGTAAGGAGTGTATGTGGAGTGACGATAGCGGATAGAATAGGGAATAGCTCATTGCGTGATAGATGTGGTTTGAAAGAGGATGTGGTGACAAGGATTGATAAAGGAATGCTCCGATGGTTTGAGCACATGGAAATGATAGGTGAAAGTAGATTGACGAAAGGAATTTATAAATCTGATGTAAATGGATGCGTTAAACGAGGCAGAACCAGAAGGGCAGACAGTTTTCCGACCAAATCAGACACATCCCCAAGAAAGCTGTGTTGCCTAGTGCCCATAACCGTAGAGCTTGTATGAAGAGAATTGTGGATGTTGAGGAAGTCACAATATTCAAGTCACAATAAAAGCAAAGTCCACTGTTGCCTCAGTCGCCGTATGCCTTTCAATAAACTACAAAACAACCGTTAAATACATACATCTATCAAATGTCACACAATCGAGCACATTTAATTAGAAACCTTTACAAATGGAATTATTTCAAATTAAATATTTCCCTTTGATGTCACCGCACTGTGCGTTCTAAATTCAAACTTGACACATAATGTGAAGTCATTAACGGTAATCAGTAATTGATTAAGAACGGTTTAACGATCTTTACTTAGTGGCTTACTAAACGTATATACTAAACATATACCTTGTATATTTGTATATATATATATATAGCGACGAAAAAGCAGTGAAATTGCGTCGCGGTCGCAAGTGACAAATCAACGTAGTTTACCTATTGATTTGTTATTCGCTGATTGGTTACGAAGATGTCAAATTTCAGTGCAAGTTCGTTATTTCGTATTCGGAGAATCGGTGCGTAAAGTCGCGGCTTCTCTTCCCTATCGGACTAAAGATTTGATTCATAAATTTTGTCCATTAATAAAAAAAAACAAATTATCACGTTTTTCCTACAGGGATAGGCAGAGACAATAGAGCGCCACTTGCCACGATCCTGACACATCTCCCTCGCTTCCCTCACATCCACAATTCTTTTCATACAAGCTCTTATATTATGGGCTCTAGGCAACCCAGCTTTCTTGAGGCTGTCGCAGATTTAGTCGAAAAACACCCACCTGGGTCTGCCTCGATTAATGCATCCACATCAGATTTATAAATTCCTTTCGTCAATCTACTTACACTTATCCTTTCCATGTGCCCAAACCATCGAAGCATTCCTTTGTCAATCCTTGTCACTACATCTTCTTACAAACCACATCTATTGCTCATTGTACTATTCCTTATTCTATCCGCTATCGCCACTCCACATACACTCCTTAACGACCGCATTTCTACAGCTTCATATTTACATAGATTATGTAACGTTTCCTTTAAAAGTAGAATTATTTCCTTTAAAATAAGACAATGAAAGAGCAGTGCAATTGCGTCGCGGTCGCAAGTGACCAATCAGCGTAAAAGTGTCACATAGAAACGAGAACATTCGAATGATTTGATTTGTTAAATACATAAACAGTTTTAATGCAGTAGTTTTTAAGTATTGATCGACTAGCCCCAAGAGAATTTCTATTTAAACAATAAATAGAAATTTAATTATTGTATAATTAAATTGCTATTTATTACCTATCAACTATCAATGTATCTGGACACATATTTTTATCATAGAAACAGAACGATCGTTATTTAAATGTAGTCATTATAATTATTTGGATATATTTTTTATAGATAAAACACCCTCCTAGGCCTGCCTTGTTTAACACATCCAACCATATTAAATTTATAAAAAAAAATTCAGGACAAAATTTCTGACAAAATCCGAGACTCTTCAAGAAAGTTGGGTTGCCCATTGCCCATAACCGTAGAACTTGTATGAAGAGAATTGTGGATGTGAGGGAAGCAAAGGAGTTGTTTCAAGATCGTGGCTATTACTTCTGCCTATCCATGTGGGAAAAAGGCGTGACAAATTGACCAATGAAAAATAGAAAGAGCCACAAGCGTATAATGCTTTGAGCGTCCTCTATCGTCTATACACGGAGAATGTTCCAAGGAGCTCTTTAACCTTGTTCCTACACTACCTCGTCTTTTCATACCCGTGAAAAGACGTCGGGGGAAGAATTCACATGGTCGGGGGAAGAATCCGCAGTGAGTCGTTTCTTTACGGAATAATTGCTAAGTGGAATGCTTTACCAGTCAATGTGTTCTCTCCATCCTGTAACCTTGGATCCTTCAAGTGATGCGTGAAGAAGCATCTTTGGCCGGTATAGTGGTTTAAAGAGCAGTAGACAGTGTACCACCACTTACAAGTGTGTACTAGGCCGGCATCGTGGATGTGATTGCTACTCACAGTTATTGAATTGTAGTAGCAGTGACATCTATTTATAGACCACACTCCAGCTTAACATCAAGTGGGGTGCTGTCATATGTCGAGTCACAATAAAATAAAAGTGACTACGACTGCGGCAGCCGTTAACTGACTCGGTGTTTTTAGTCGTCGGCACTCTTGGACCTCCTCTTACTTATCAACAGGCAGGTCGAGGTCAAATATGTCGACTCACAATAAAAACTATCATATTATTCTTAAAACCAATAAAAAGTCAATAAAACCGCAAGCGTATAATGCTATTTGTGTCAAATTGTCAATAAATTGTCATTATTGTCACTTCAAAGTGAAACGTTGACATAATTATGTCAAAGATGTCATTCCAGTTTGACAAATGGAATTTAAATGTCATAGTTTTCTCTGTCTTTAAAACAGATAAAGATTATAACATTTTGATGACTTCCTCTGTAAATATTTTGTTATTATTTTACATTTCTAGTAAAATAAAACAAGTTTAGTAGCTTAGTAGCTACTAAACGTGCTTGTATCATAGAAACAGGAAGACTAAAGTACATATATCAAAAATACATTGGTACCGGTAAGCGGCCTTAAACCAAAATTATAAATATGACAGTTCAAAGCAGAACTGTTAATATAGCGTCTTTCTTTCTAATTAGGAGACAATATAAAATTTATATCTTTATATCTTATTTTTCAAATAACTCAATTGCACAGCAATTAAAAGCAAAATTGTTATTAGTTTTATCAATACAAGTATCGAAACTACCATTTATATATTTTCATCATTGCACATTACAAAAGTAGTACAAAGAAGCCCAAAATAATTGATGTCCATTAAATTAAAAAAGAAATAAATATAATAAATTAAGGCGAGCGGGGTGTAGTGGCAGTGCAATGGTCACGCAAACCGAGAGCACGAGTTCGAAAGCACCCACCAGTACCAATGTATCTTTAAATGTACTTTAGTTGTCCTGTTTCTATGATACAAGCACTTTAGTAGCTTAGTATAGAAATGTAAATAAAATAAATAACAAGATAGCATTACACCCTTAAAAAAACCGACTGAATAAATAGTTAATTTAAATTTTCCACGTCATTTGCTCCAAGCATTTCTCCACGCATTGCCACTATTGCCGTTCCCCCCAAAAAGTCAATCGAATTAAAAACTATGACCCATGAAGGAGGGTAGTCAAGGAACTAGCCCTATTTTACGTTACAATTTTCACTATAAAAGACACTTTTTTTATTGTGACTCAACATATGACAGCACCCCGCTTGATGTTAAGCCAAAGTGTGGTCCATGAATGAATGTCACTGTTACTACAATTCAATAACTGTAAGTAGCAGTCACATCCACTATGCCAGCCTAGTCGGAACCGGCAACTTACAAGCTGATCCCGAAACGTGACCAAATTACTTCACCATCTGTATACTTGTAAGTGGTGGTACTACCCCGGATCACCAGACTGGGTACTACTGCCTACCACTCTTTAATTGCCTACTCTCTCGTATTTAAGTTTCTTAGAAAATTAAACACTAGGTGCAGGAACTCTACTTAAATTTAAGGCAAAGACAATGGGGCGCCACTTGCTATGATCCTGACACAACTCCCTCGCTTCCTTCACATTCACAATTCTCCTCATACAAGCTCTATGGTTATGGGCACTAGGCAACTCAGCTTTCTTGAGGATGTCACCGATTTGTTCGGAAAACATCCTCTTTAAAATTTATAATAAACTAGCTGTGCTTGCGGTTTCACACGCGTAAAATTAGGTTTATAACACAGTCATAAAAAAGGAGGAGGTTCTCAATTCAACTGTATATCCCTTTTCTTGTATTTATAACTCGATAACTCATATAAAAATGACAGACGGAAATAAAAATAATTATAGTAAAATTCCAAACAGCTAAAACTATAGTCAATTGGAAACTAAAGTAAAAAATATTTGTTTAATTAAATTAAGTATCATATGTTACTTGTAGTACCTCCAAAAATATGTGTACAAAGTTTCATGATGATCGGTTAAGTAGTTGTTGCGTGAAAACGTAACAAACAAACTCACATTCACATTTATAATAATAGTAGGATATTAATTCCAATTTTAAGGTTACAACGTGTACCAACCCTTAAGAGAGTGTAAGGTAGCTGATAAATATGTAGAGGGTGTTTCGGCCCCACGATAAGGGGTGAGAGAAATAAAAACACCCGCTAGCTGTAAAGTATCTTGATACAAAGGGAAAAACATATGTTTTTGGGTGTCGAAAACAATCGATTGAAGTTTTATAAGATGAACAGTTAAAAAAATAAGGCGACCGTGGTGTAGTGGTAATGCAATGGTTATGCAAACCGAGAGCACGGATTTAAAACCACTTGCCGATACCAATGTATCTTTGATATATGTACTTTGGTTGTTATATTTCTATGATATAAGTACTTTAGTATCTTAGTATAGAAATGTAAATAAAAATGTAATAAAAAAATATTACTATCATATCAATCAAATTGTCACGCTTTTTTCGAACGGGATAGGCAGAGACAATGAAGCGCCACTTGCCACGATATAATATATTATATTATAATATAATATATTATAATATAATATATATATATATATTATATTATAATATATTATAATATAATATATTATATCAAGACATCCTCAAGAAAGCTAGGTTGCCTAGTGCCCATAACCATAGAGCTTGTATGAAGAGAATTGTGAATGTAAGCAAGGGAGTTGTGTAAGGATCGTGGCAAGTGACGCTCCATTGTCTCTGCCTATCCCTGTGGGGAAAAGGCAGAGACAATTAGATTGATTGAATATTACAAATAATTTTTTGTTAAAAAAACGGTGTTTTCGGTCATCGGCTTTCTTGGACCTCCCCTTGCATATAATCGGATAAGTGGTTTACGATGGTAATGAAAAATTAGGATTTGAACCGGGGACTCTCTTTACATCAATAAACATAAAATTCATAATCTACTAAAAACATTGGGGTGAAAATCTGTAAGTTAATTTAATTCCTAAACAAACAATTTTAACTTTTATTACCATAAGCATAGAATCTAAAATCCCAAAGAATAATTAAAGCAAAAATTGGTTAGACAATTATAGTTCTTATTTTCTTTGAGATAGGTGTTATTTTTATTTGTGTTTTATTAAGAGGGTTTACGGAATACTTTGGAGGGCTCAGGAGACTTATTATTTAAGGTAAAATTATTTTAACAGTTAATGTGGATGTGAAGGAAGCGAGGGAGTTGTGTCAGGATCGTGGCAAGTGGCGCTCCATTGTCTCTGCCTATCCCTGTGGGAAAAGGCGTGACAATTTGATTGATTGATTATCATGGACTGTTTCTATTGAGACTGACTTTCTGCCCGTCATAGTGACTGTGACTGAAGTGTCTGTAAACTAAGTCGGTTTTTAAAGTGAAAAATTATTTTACAACGTCGTAATTTGAAACTTGATAAAACGGAAATGAAAAAGCAATTAATTCTATGTATTTTTTTCAATCAATCACGCCTTTATCCTACATGGATAGGCAGAGACAATGGAGCGCCACTTACCACGATCCTGACACAACTCCCTCGCTTCCTTCACATCCACATTAACTGTTAAAATAATTTTATCTTAAATAATAAGTCTCCTGAGCCCTCCAAAGTATTCCGTAAACCCTCTTAAAAATAAAAATAAACACAAATAAAAATAGCACCTATTCCATTAAAAATAAGAACTATAATTGCTTAAATAATTATTGGTTAAATTATTCTTTGGGATTTTAGATTCTATGCTTAGTAATTACAAATATTTGTAATAAACAATATAATTAATAAAGATTACAACACAATGCAATATAACTTTTTTTTAAATTGTGACTAGACATATGACAGCACCCCGCTTGATGTTAAGCTGGAGTTTGGTCCATGAAGGATGTCACTGATACTACAATTTAATAAGTAGCAATCACATCCACTATGCTGGCCTAGTGTGAACCGGCAACTTACAAGCTGATCTCGAAACGCGACTACATCACTTCACAGTCTGTATACTTGTAAGTATACCCCAGATCGGCAGACTGCGTTTCATTGCCTACCACTCTTTGATAACCAGACCCGAATCAAATATCTACTTCTTTATTTGCTCCGGCCGGGAAACGAACCCGGAACTTCACGCATAGCGGACTAGTGTGTTATAAAATGCGCTACCCGTATCGTTTCACCGAAAATCCTCCCCCACTTTATAAGAAATATTTCATGGGTAATTTTTCAAAACATTCGACCGCCTGTAAAGTAAGATTAAGAAATTTTCAATTTGAAACTAATGTATCATAACGAACCCTTAAATATAGGGGTGGGAAGGCGACCGTGGTCTAGTGGTTAGTTACGCAAACCGAGAGCACGTTTTAAAACTACTTGCCGGTACCAATGTATCTTTGATATACGTACTTTGGTTGTCCAGTTTCTATGATACACGCAAGCTTAGTATAGAAAAATAAATATAATAATTTTGACGGTTTTCGTGGCACCATTCAGAGCTATTGGTGCTAACACAAACTAACATCGTCAAACATACCACGAACAATCTCTCTACTTGTTGAAAACTGGATGAATAGTCTCTCTACTTGTTGAAAACTGGACTAATAGTTGTTGGATGATAGTGTGGTAGCGACATAACAAATAGATCATTGATTAATGAATCAAACAAAGGACATCATTCATTTTGGGCTTCTATGTACTACTTTTGTAATGTCCAATGATGAAAAAATATATAAATAGTAGTTTTGATACTTGTGTTGATAAAACTAATAACAATTATGCTTTTAATTGCTGTGCAATTGAGTTATTTGGAAAATAAGATATGGATTTTGTATTATCTGTCAATCAACGCCATATTTGTTCTGCTTTGAACTGTCATAATTATAGTTTGATCATTTTGCACACCTAAACTATGCAAAATAAAGGATATATTCCAATTGCATTGTAATCTTGGTACATTAAACTATTTTAAAATGTATATATGCAACTGTAAATACAATTAAGCCCAAGTCCCCATACGAAATGATGTCATTTTATGCGGCTTACTATCGCGTTTATTTTTGGTTAATGATTGTACAATTCCGAAGTATCGAGAGCTTTGCAGCTCATACAAAATCAATGCGATTGTAAGTCGCATAAAATTTATTTAATTCATCGAACAATGTTTGTACAAAATTTTAAAAAATATTTATGGCATAATAATTTGATTCTGTCATGAATTCATCATCATCATCATCAGCCAGAAGGCGTCCACTGTTAAACATAGGCCTTCCTCTTAGATCGCCATACCGAACGACAAGATGCCAGTTGCATCCAGAATTATCGCTATTAATTCCAAAAAACACTCCAAAATTAATATCTTAAAGACACTTACCAGAACTTGGTCGATCACTATATCTGGTGCAGTAGACCCACGCAGGCCAAACCATAGGACCATCACCTGACGACGTCGAACCACCTTCATCACTTTTCGATAGATCAATAGCTCCCTTATCACTTTTACCATCAGCTCTATCATCAAGTTTGACCTCCTTTGTTTCTTTAATTTTAGGCCCATCAAACCTTTTTGTTTTTCTCTTCATCAACGGATCTGTTATCCTTCTCCCAAAATCAGCTTTTAATATATTATCAATACTAAATTTTAAACTCTGATTAAGAATAAGGTCTCTCGATTCTTCATCTGATTTTGGTGATAAAAGCCTCTCGTCTAGCCTCCTTGGTCTGACTTGATTTATTTGTAACGGCTGACTTCTTTTGAGATCAGCCAAAGGGTTTTGAAATAACGATTGATTTAGAAACATTATTGGATTAGGATTTATAGGATTTGGTCTTAATAGTATAGGTTGTGTTATGTTATGACTTAATTGGCTTATGGCGTTTAGATGTGTTTGTATGTGTCTGAATGATGTTAGGCCCTGACCTGAACTTGTCGTTTCAGGCGGACTGAAGTTCTGTGCCTCATTGCCTACTGAAAGAACTGTGTCTTCACTACAACAAGAGTCATCGTCTACATTAATTTCAGCTCTAACTGAATCTATACCATAATTAGAATTAACAGAAGATGAATTATCAAAATTGGGACTAGATAATGGGCTATCGTTCCTAGGCGATCTAGGCGATGCATCGACGTAGTTATCGTCGTAATTCGGTGTGTTTTGTAATAGTTTCTCTGTACCAAACACATCGTCGCTATCTCTTTCTTTCTTAAGTACATTGTGAATGGAGAAAGGAGATGTGTGTATGTTTGGCTGTTCTTTCTCGTCTTCTAGGTCGGGGCTGGTTCTGTCTCCAGAGGTCGGTGAGAATGGTTCGTCGTCGCTTTGTTCGTGGATTTTAACTCGTGTTTCTGAAACTAGGTGGTGTTTCGTCGACACCGCCGCCATTTTGTCTCCCTTTTTTAGTGCTACGCCATCTGAAATACAAGTTTTGTATTAAATATTTATTTTGAGAAGAAAGACGGCCATCCGTTCATAATGCGGTACTTGTTCTTACTTTAGGTGAATGTTGGCTGTGGTAGAAGAGTAGAATTAATGCTGTATAAATGCGGTCATTGGAGTGGTAATAGAGTGTATGTGGAGTGGAAATAGCGGATAGCATGAGGAATAGCACAGATGCGGTCCGAAAGAAGATTTAGTGACAAGGATTGACCAATCCTTGACACTAAATCAATGGTTGGGGTTAAGTTAGAGCTAACATCACCCAGCTTGATGTTAAGTTGGAGTGTGGTCCATGAGCGGATGCCACTGCTACTACAATTCACTACCTGTAAGTAGCAGTCACATCCACTATGCCGGCCTAGTTGGAACAAGCTAATCCCGAAACTTAACTAAATCACTTCACGGTCTGTATACTTGTAAGTGGTGGTACTACCCCAGATCGGCCACCACTGCCTGCCACTCTTTGATAACCAGACCCGAAGCAAATATCCGCCTCATTTTTTATTAACATATATTTGCTCTGACCGGGAATCGAACACGGGACTATACGCGCAACAAACCAATCGCTAACCGTTCGTCCACGCCTGTCGTCATGAGTTTATCATTTGCAATGTTAGTTAAAACAATGCCTAAGTAACACTTTAGGACATGTCTTATTATTGTCTTTAGCTAATTTTAAATTTTCCAATGTAGTATAATAATCCGTAAAGCAAAACAACCTTTACAGGCGCGTGCACTTTCACAAAACAAATTACAGTTTTACATCGTGCTGTATGCTCTATCTAAAGCACACATGAATTAAACAAATTTTAAGCTAAGCTATGGAGAATTATGGATGTGAAGGTTGTGTAAGGATCGTGGTAAGTGGCGCTCCATTGTCTCTGCCTATCCCTGTGGAAAAAAGGCGTCACAATTTGATTGATTGATTGATATGCGGCTTACTTTCGCGTTTATTTTGGTTTTGATTTTGATTGATTTTGGCCCCCAACGTGTGTTAGAAAAATTAATATTTAGATTTTTTATTTATTTTAGAAATGACAAAAGTAAAAAAAGCTATTTCTTTTTTTGACCAATAGAAAATTACGATGAATTTTGTGAGAAATCTTTACTCTTCCTAAGGGCCCACAATCGAATTTTTATACGGGGCCCTGCCAAGGCACGCTATGCTTCTGTATAAGGCACACATATTTTATTTATTTTTTTCCAGAAATTTCACTACTTACGAACTAAACGTGCCACAGAACGTTTAGTACCATGTATTACAGAAACAGGGCGATCAAGTACGATCAAAGATACATTTCACCATCACTAGACCACGGTCGCATTTAATGATCTTTAACGTGGCTATATTTTTTTATTGAGAAAGTTCCAACTACGCCAGCATAGTGGATGCGACTGCTAATTACAGTTATTTAACTGTAGTAGTAGTCACCTTCATGCATGGATCGCATACCAACTTTATATTATGAGCTGCCAGTATCAACCGCAAGTAGATCGTTATTATCTAGAGGACCTTTGGATACATTAATCAAAATCTAAGAAATTGCCATGATGTTTTTTATTATTAAAAATATATACTGTGGTGTTATGTTAGTGCAATGACTGTTACACATTGGTCATTCAGTTTCTATTGTATATTTTTCCTTACTTGATAAAAGCAGCAAACAAACTTTTGGCATAATGACGGATTAACGACAAAAATAATTACTACTAATGCGAATCCATACAAATGTATAAAATAAATTACCAAATAAAATAGGTTTTTTTTATTATTATATTGGGGCACAACATTTGTGAATTTACCGTTTCCATATAAATGGTTTTTGATAAAAATAATGTATTATTTTATTTGCATTTGTTGCAATGTGTATGTTTATTCTATAAAATAAAACAGTAGTAAACAGTTTCCCCTCAATAAAGGGCATGGGAAATGGCCTCATGTTTGTTTACTACTTGTGCTAACTAAGAAAAAACACAGTATATAAAACAATCACTTTTAGTATCAGCATGGAAATGTAAAAATAAAAACAAGAAATTAAAGTAGAGCATCATTTTATCCGTGCAGACTGCAGACCACACACGTAGAGGCTCGTACCAGCTATTTCTTAACCACAACTTAGTTACACTTGTAAACCGCAAGCAATTACCAGCTTTATCGCTTTGGTAATAAAGGTGGTATTGGTGGTGGTGTGTTTAACCGAAATTGTGATGCTTAAAGCCATGTTAACGCTCTGCAATCAGTAGCCGCTTTTTATGCCAAATTGATTTTTATTATAATTTAATAATGATTTTTGACACAACTCTCTCGCTTCTCTTCACATTTTGACGACAGGTTAGCGATTGGTTTGTTGCGCGTTAAGTCCCGGGTTCGATACCCGATCGAAGGAAATATTTGTTTGCAATATTTAATATAATTATTGTAAATATTTGGTAATAAAAAAGAGGCGGATATTTGCTTCGGGTCTGGTTATCAAAGAGTGGTAGGCAGTGGTACCCAGTCTGCCGATCCGGGGTAGTACCACCACTTACAAGTATACAAACCGTAAAGTGATTTTGTCGTGTTTCGGGATCAGCTTGTAAGTTGCCGGTTCCAACTAGGCCGGCATAGTGGATGTGACTACTACTTACAGTTATTGAATTGTAGTAGCAGTGACCTCCAATTATGGATCACACTCTAGCTTAACATCAAGCTGCTGTCATGTGCATGTCATGTCAGGGAGTTGTGTCAGGATCGTGGCAAGTGGCGCTCCATTGTCTCTGCCTATCCCTGTGGGAATAACGCGTGACAATTTGATTGATTAATTGATATATAAATCTTAAATAAATGTAAATAAATACATAAATCAAAATTAAACTAGATTCATTTTTTTAATAAATTATATATTTCGTAAACAAAGATTTTATGATACTTTTTTGTTTATGTTTTATTTTACTGCGTTGAAATAAAACATATTAAACACACATAGGTACATAAAATTGGGCCGGCATAGTGGATGCGATAACCACGACGAAGTGCAAGTAGGACGCAAAGATAGGTAGTTATTGAGAGCGGAAAAGAGACAAATATATGTTGGTCTGCATCGCGACACTTAGTTCAGTGCGTATAATGTACAATGTACGTTGAGGCAGCCGCGAACAAACTCGTTTTTTTCAGTCGTCGTCACTCTTGGATCTCCTCTTACTTATCATCAGGCGGGACGAGGTCAGATATCGTGTCACACCGTGGCGCCGACTCCGTGGGTGATCGTGGGCTTGAGCACCCATGAGAATAGAAACAGATCAGTAATCGCCTTTTAGGGCAAATGCATATTGAAGCTTATAAAACACATATTCTTTCAGTTTCAAGTTATAATAATTTAATAGGACGGAAGTTATAGAATGTCAAAAAATGGCCTGAAAATAGAGTTTTTTGCTATTTACTAAAAAAACTACGGCACTGATCGAAGCTCACAAAAACTCATTCGATTCGTCTTTTTATTGTGAATTTTTATTTCATTTCACTCTTTTTTTGTCTAATAATAAATAAGTTGTAAACAATTTTCTTAGACTATGTTAGTGACCTATATACTAAGATGCATCTTGGTCCAGTGCTTGACAAAGCGACAGTCCCATCTGCCAGCAACCATGGCCAATGCATAGTTTTTCTGTAAACCGCAAAAAAAAAACTGATTTTGACGATTTTTAAATCATCTTCCCCACTTTTCCGAGTCATCAAATGAGCATGAGCACCCATGAGGTTTTCTAAGAGCTGGCGCTCCTGGTGTCACAATAAAAAAAAGATGGTCGTTCGAATGTCGTATTTCTTTACATTATCTTCTTCTGATATATTAACATATATTTATTAAAACAAATTGTTTTTTATGGTAAAATTGTAGTATCACGCGCGGACATCACTCGTAATTATAATCGTATTAGGGGGGGAACATAAAATGGCTGCCACTCGAATGTGACTGGTCATAATACATAATTTAGCTAAAGAATACGTACATTGTTATTTTTTGTAAATCATCATTATTTCCAGTAGCTAATGTCACTTTTGTTATTGTACCATTATTAGTGTACAGACCGTGAAGCGACTGGGTTGCGTTTCGGGATAAGATTTATTAAGATTTCTTTTATCTGGAGTGCCGTCCATAAATGGAGGTGTCTGCTACTACTGTAAAATTACTGCATCCACTATGCTGGCCTAGTTGAAACCGAAAACTTACAAGCTGATCCAGAAACGCGACTAAGTCACTTTACAGTTTGTATATACATTTTAAAAGCGTGTTTTTTTTAACTATAGTTTTATTTAGTTTTAGTTTTCTATTTACTTAATTAATTCTAGTTTTATAATAGAATTAAAGTATTTAATTAAGTCGAATTATGATTTAATATTAAATTTTATGTTATTTTGGTATACCTGCCTGCATATTACAGTAACTATTACAAATTATAAATAAACAAAAATTACCTACTTATAATCAAATTTTAAAAAAATGCAATTATATTTTTTTTATAAAAACTAATCAGATAATCAAATTAATAAAAATTAGTAAATTGGAATTTTCTTATATTTTGCGCGAACATTGATTAACGAATTAATTCTCAGTCTCTCCGTGACCACGATGGCTGCAAAGCTCTCGAAACGACAGAATAAAAAAAAGTAAAATCATTAACCAAAAATTAACGCGATAGTAAGCCGCATAAAATTTGTTTAGTTCTCGATTGTTTTACAAAGAAACAACGCAACATGATATATATCATTGTTAGAAATTAAATAATCATAACAGATAATAATAAATTTATTGCCGTCCCCTAAATTGAATCAAGGCGTGATGATGCTAGTTAAATAGGTCACCCGCATCTGTTCATTACGCCCCACTTTTCATCTTATAGGGGTTGGTAGGGAGGAGACATTTTAGTTCAATTATAATCTCATTGTCACGCCTCAATTCCCACAGGGATAGGCATAGATAATGAGGCGTAACTATACTGTGTGTTTTCTTGCTTGGAAAAAGTAGTAAACAAACATGAAAATCACCATTTCCAATGCTCTATCCAATGCTAATCTAAGAAATCTGTTTACTACTGTTTCATTTTATCGAATACACATACACAATATAACAAATGCACAAAAGTTATTAAAATCACACACAAATATATACATGATTTTTATTATCAAAATCAAATTGCCACGTCTTTTTCCCACGGGGATAGGCAGAGACAATGGAGCGCCACTTACCATGATCCTTACATAACTCCCTTGCTTCCTTTACATACTCAATTTTTATTTTTATTAAAAACCATTCATATGGAAACGGTAAATTCACAAATGACAAATGTTGTGCCCCAATAACAATAAAACTATTTTCACAGTAATGCATAGATATATTTTTTTAAATTTACATTTCTATACTAAGCTACTAACGTGCTTGTATCATAGAAACAGGACAACTTAAGTACAAATATCAAAAATACATTGGTACCGGTGAGTGGTCTCGAACTCGTGCTCTCTTGTACAACTATTGCAATGCCACTACACCACGGTCGCCTTAAAATATTCGTATTGAGTCGCGTAGTAATGTTTTTTTTTATCGTTAATCCGTCATTGTTTACTTCTTTTGCCAAGTAAGGAAAAATATACAATACCTACACACAAACCTGACTTAATTTTCTTTATAGTACTCTATGGTTTTTAGCTCTAATTTATTGTGGGGAAAGGGCGTGACAATATCATTTACTGATTGATATTTGTAATATTTAATAATTACAATACATAAAAACCTTTTTTTCTTACATGAATAGGCAGAGACAATGAAGCGCCAAGTACGACGATCCTGACACAACTCCCTGGCTTCCTTCACATTCACAATTCTCTTTATACAAGCTCTATGGTTATGGGCACTCGGCAACCTAGCTTTACATAAGAATACTACTTAAAAAAACACGTATTTTCCCACAGGTATACGCAGAGACAATGGAGAGCCACTTACAACGATCCTGACACAACTCCCTCGCTTCACTTCCATCCACAATTCTCTTCATACAATCTCTATGGTTATGGGCACTAGGCAACCCAGGTTTCATGAGAATGTCTCCGATTTGGTTGGAAAATACCCTTCTGGGTCTGCCTCATCAATCTATTTTCACTAAACTTTTCCATGTGCCCAAACCATCAAAGCACTCCTTTGTCAATCCTTGTCACTACATCCTCTTTCAAATCACATCTATCACGCAATGTGCTATTCCTCATTCTATCCGCTATCGTCACTCCACATACACTCCTTGTCATTATGTCGAGGCACAAGAATAATAAAATCCAGGAGGCTGACCGCGAAACTTCAATAGTAGTTGAAGTATTAATGACAATGAAATTCATTCCCATTTGTCAAAAAGTTACGCGGTCGCTGTTAGTGTCAAAAACAACTTTTATTCATTCGGATAATGAGTTTTAATGAGCTTAAACTGTTATTGAAAATAAAATTCTTAGTTTGTTGCGCGGTCGCCATTTTTATTTTGAAGCTCATTAATGGAGTTGAACTGTCAAAACGAAGCCCATTCTCATTGACATTAAATTACGCGGTCGGGCCGTAGATTGGTCTATGAACAATCAGTTTATCCCAATAAAGGACATCATTCATTTTGTATGGGGATTTGGGCTTAATTGTATTAACAGTTGGATATACATTTTAAAATAGTTTAATGTACGAAGATTACAATGTAATTGGAATATATCCTTTATTATGAATAGTTTAGGTGTGCAATATGATCAAACTATAATTATGACAGTTCAAAGCAGAACAAATATGGCGTTGATTGACAGATAATACAAAATCCATATCTAATATTCCAAATAACTAAATTGCACAGCAATTATAAGCAAAATTGTTATTAGTTTTATCAATACAAGTACCGAAACTACCATTTATATATATTTTCATCATTGGACATTACAAAAGTAGTACATAAAAGCCCAAAATGAATGATGTCCTTTATGTTTAAGGGCGTGAATGTATCTATAGTAGGTATGTTATATTTATGAGTCTTTCATAAAGGATTTATTGCAACTATTATCCGACCAAAGTGGATATCGTGAGCGCCATTTTGTTCTTACGATCGCTATCTAATTGTATCCTGATTAGCGATTATATTTTAAGAAGAAAGACGTAATGAATTAAACAAATTTTATGCGGCTTACTATCGCGTTTATTTTTCATTATTGATTTTACATTTTTATTATTATTCCGACGTTTCGATAGCTTTGCAGCCATCGTGGTCACGGAGACCTGATCATTACCGAAAAATAAACGCGATAATAAGCCGCATAAAATTTGTTTAATTCATTAATCATTCGCGCAAAATTTAGGAAGAAATAACGTAGATATGTTATATTGCGCTCCGAATTAGGCACGTTGAAACTATGCCAATAAGCAAACCTCAACTCAGTGTCGCGATGCACAGCAACATATATTTGTCTCTTTTTCGCTCTCAATAACTATCATTCCGTCCTACTTCCACTTGTGTGTATGCCTAGTCGTGATTGATCGTTCAAACTCGTGCTATTTGCGAACACTAAAACTCGTGTAGGTGACGTATTATTGTCTCTGCCTATCCCTGTGGGGATGTATACAGACCGTGAAGTGATTTGGTCGCGTTTTGGGATCAGCTTGTAAGTTGCCGGTTCCATCTAGGCCGGCATAGTGGATGTGATTGCTACTAACAGTTATTGAATTGTAGTAGCAGTGGCATCCATTCATGGACCACACTCAGGGTTAACATCAAGCGGGGTTCTGTCATATGTCGAGTCACAATAAAAAAAAATGTGGCGGTGATGATCTCACTATCCCTTCTCTCGCTAAATGTCACTACTTGTAATATTTGACGTAATAAGCGAATCATTTTTTTCTGTCTACTAGTCGGGTAGAATAAGCTGTAAAATTATTGGATTTCAGGAAAAAATGGCGTTGTTTGTGATTTCTAAGAGTTTTTTAGTCGCCGGTCGCCGTCACTATGCCGGCCAAAGGTGCTTCTTCACGCATCGCTTGAAGGATCCAAGGTTATAGGATGGAGAGAACACATGGGCTGGTGAAAAATTCCACTTGTCAATTGTTCTACATAGAAACGACGCACGAAGTAGTAGGCAGTGGTACCCAGTCTGCCGATCCGGGGTAGTATCACCACTTACAAGTATACAGACCATTATGTGATTTGGTCGCGTTTTGGAATCAGTTTGTAAGTTGCCGGTTCCAACTAGGCCGGCATAGTGGATTCGTCCGATACTCCTAATTAATTAATATGGCGAAGAAAAAGCAGTGATTTTGCGTTGCTATTTAATTTTATGATAATAAGTCTCAGAAAACTTATGAAAAAACTGAAACAAAATAGTTACTGTTTATGTTGAAACAAGATTTATAAATTTTGAGTTAAGTAACGCCATCTATCCATGATAGTTGGTACTAAAGTTCATTTTATTTTATTTATTATTGTGACTCGACATATGAGCACCCAGCTTGATGTTAAGCCAAAGTGTGGTCCATGAATGGATGTCACTGCTACTACAATTCAATAACTGTGAGCAGCAATCACATCCACTATGCCGGCCTAGTTGGAACCGGACACTTACAAGCTGATCCCGAAACGTGACTAAATCACTTCACGGTCTGTATACTTGTAAGTGGTGGTACTACCCCGGATCGGCAGACTGGGTACCACTGCCTACCACTCTTTAAAACTCTTGCAAATAATGCATAGCTTATTTTTTAGTTTAAGTACTTAATATAAAAAAAAATATTGTTATTATTATAATAACGAGTTTCTTGTGATTTCTTTCCGCTTTATCAATCAAATCAAATTGTAACGCCTCTTTCTCACAGGGATAGGCAGAGACAGTGGAGCGCCACTTGCCACGATCCTGACACAACTCCCTCGCTTCCCTTACGCCCACAATTTTCTTCATACAATCTCTATGGTTATGGGCACTAGGCAACCCAGCTTTCTTGAGGATGTCACCGATTTGGTCAGCAAACATCCTCCAGCGGGGTTAGGTTGGCAAGTTAAAACGATTATCGTCTCTCGTCGGCGATTGACAAAATAATAAAAGCTAGGCTAAATCCAATAAAACGAGACAGTTAATCGTTGTGACGAATATCGTATGTGCGACGACACGTTACTTTTATTATTTTGCCAATCGTCGACGATAGACGATATTCGTTTCAACTTGCCCAACCTAACCCTGCTGGGCTTCATTAGTCGGAAATTCCTTTCGTCAATCTACTTTCATATACCCTTTCTATGTGCCGAAACCATTCGCTTGCCTTTCTGAAATCTTGCTAGAAGACTCTAGACTTCATTGTCAGACGACAATGAAATGAAATAAATTAGTTTTTTATTTTCTTTTTTTTGAGTAGTTTGTCACTGAAAAATTAAACATCTTATTAGCTTCTTTTATGTGAAGGAATCTTTCAGCCTAGTTTTCAGGTAATTAATTACCATGTTTTTAGTAGATCATTGAGCCAAAACAGTCCACGAATTTATTTGGCCTTGTTATGTCCTCGTTGGGTAGCTTCTATTTTTTCTTATTTTTTACATTTCTATATTAAGGTACTAAAGTGCTTGTATCATAGAAACAGGACAACCAAAGTACATACTTATATATTTCAAAGATACATTGGTACCGGTAAGTGTTTTTTGAAGCAAGCCATCTTGACGTGACCACTATAATTAGGTACCTGTCAAACGGATCGTTTTTGATACGAACAGTTAAATTATCTACCAGCCGTAGGTCAAAACCGTTCTTATAAAATACCCCTCGTAAGTCAAGTTACCGACAACTACTAGCATAAAGTATGAAATATAGTAAAACTGATTTTTTTCATTTTTTTTTCAAACGTCAGTGAAATGTGAAGTGGACAACGAATGGTTACTGTTACCGATGACGGATAGTTTATTATAGAAACCAGCGGGGTTAGGTTGGCAAGTTAAAACGATTATCGTCTCTCGTCGGCGATTGTCAAAATAATAAAAGCTTGCTGATCAAACGTGTCGTCGCACAGACAATATTAGTCACAACGATTAATCGTCTCGTTTTAATGTAGCCTAGCTTTTATTATGTTGACAATCGCCGACGAGAGACGATAATCGTTTTAACTTGCCAACCTAACCCCGCAGGCATTAATTAAGGCATTAATTTAAGGCGACCGTGGTGTAGTGGCCGTGCAATGGCTACGTAAGCCGAGTGGCACGGGTACGAAACCACCCACCGGTACCAATGTATCTTTGATATATGTACTTTGGTTGTCCTGTTTCTATTATACAAGCACTTAAGTGGCTTAGTATAGAAATGTATAATATATAAAAAATACATGACATCAAAAACTAATCAACAAATATCAAATCAAATCTACAATTTATCTAAAAAAGGCGACTATGGTGTAGTGGTTACACAAACCACGAGCACGGGTTCAAAACCAGTATCTTTGATATATGTACTTTGGTTGTCCTGTTACTATGATACAAGCACTTTAGTAGATTAGTATAGAAATGTAAATTTAATAAATCATACAAGCTTTACGGTTAAGGCAACCCAGCTTTCTTGAGGATGTCTCCGAGTTGTAAAATTTTCATTATTATTTTACTTTGTTTTACTTTAAAACACGTCGCGGTAAACGTTAATTCTTGTGTTAATAATAGTTTTTCGTTAATAATAATGATAAACGTCTTTTAAACAAAAGAAAATACTCATTAATTATTAAATAAAAGTAATTATTAATAATTTATTATTCTATTTATTAATTTAATTGTTTAAACATATGTTTTAATTTACGTATAATTGTTTTAAATTACATTTTGTAGATTATTTGATCATTTTAATGTAACAAACATATTATGTTAGATCAAAACCATAGAGCTTGTATGAAGAGAATTGTGAATTTCGGTAGCGAGGGAGTTGTGTCAGGATGGTGGCAAGTGGCGCTCCATTATCTCTGCCTATGCATTTCGTGACAAATTGAATTGAACGGCAATCGTAGGTATAGGAGCCGGGCGTGAGAAATTCGGGAGCTTTATCGGGGTTGTTTATGATGCGTTTATTGATTCGCGGTAGAAACCCAATGTGTATGTTCCTTGAACGCAAACTCATCGTAAACGCAACGCAAACTCAACGTAAAGGCAACGCAAACTCAACGTAAACCCAACGCAAACGCAACGTAAACGCAATGTAAACGTAACGTTAAACGCTCGTGTGAGAGTAGCCTAATAACAAATATTAATACAAATGTTATTTTTATATTTAAATAACATGTTATTTATCATTAATTTTGTTTATAATTATACACCTCATTATAATTATTGTAATTATATAAATTATTGTTATTATTTTGTATTGTAGAGCTTGTATGAAGAGAATTGTGGATGTGAGGGAAGCGAGGGATTTGTGTTAGGATCGTGCAAGTTGCATTCCATTGTCTCTGCCTATCCCTGTGGGAAATAGGCAGAGACAATTTGATTGATTGATTGATACTTCTAATCTACATCCTGAAGGTTTAACTGGTAGAAAATGTCTTTGGCATTAAGTCTGCCTTTGTAATTAAGGTTTTAAATAAAAATAAATTCGAATTTAAAAGCGACCGTGGTGTAGTTTTCGGTTTAAAACCAAATGACGGTACCAATGTATCTTTGATTATTTACCTGTTTCTATGATGGTTTGGGCATGGAAAGGATGAGTGAAAGTAGATTGACGAAAATAATTAATAAATCTCATGTGAATCGATACGTTAAACAAGGCAGGCCCAGGGTGTTTGCCGACCAAATCGGAGACATCCTCAAGAAAGCTAGGTTGCCTAGTGCCCATAACCATAGGGCTTGTATGAAGATAATTGTGAATGTGAAGGAAGCGAGGAAGTTGTAGCAAGTGGCGCTCCATTGTCTCTGCCTGTGGGAAAAAGGCGAGACAAATTGATTGATTGATTGATTTTCCTATTTCTATAATACCTACAAGCACGTTTAGAACTTTATAGAAATGTAACCACAAAAAACTGAAAGAATATTCTGAAAAACAACACTCACCGCGAAAAAGAATCTACATGAAGTCTTTTAACGATATTTTCAGTTTTTCAGCATTGAACTTGAATTCCTCTTTCAAAACACTGTACCTAGACGTATGTATCATAAAAAAACACTGTAAACGTCACTTTGAACACTATCCGCAACACTACACTCTGTTTAATCCACCGTTTTATCCGTAAAAGCCGATTTAGTGACCGCAAACCACGGGTGCTAGGTTCTACTGGCGAATATCAAGTTTGCCCCACTCTCGGCGGGCGGGGCTTTCGTCGAAGCTGGGCGGAGCTTTCGAAACTGCCCAATATTGTTTTTTTTTATGAAAAGACGATCTTTAGTAAAGATGTATGTTTTTATTTTATACAGATATAACATTTCGGAATTAATTTCGAGGTTGTATAAATGAGTGTTGTGGATTTGTGACGACAGGCAGTCGGTTACGCGTAGTCTCGGGTTCGATTCCCGGTCGGAGTAAAGATTTGTTTCATAGCTTTATTTGTGTAATAATTAATAATTAAATTAAATGTTTGTTTAATAAAAAAAGAGGTGGATTTTTGCACAAAGAGTGGTAGGCAGGCGACAGGCGTGGACGAACGGTTTAGCGACTGGTTTGTTGCGCGTAAAGTCCCGGGTTCGATCCCCGGTCGGAGAAAATATTTGTTTCATAGCTTTGCAAAAATTTGTTAACAAAAAAAAGAGATAGATATTTGCTTCGGGTTTGGTTATCAAAGAGTGGTAGGCAGTGGTACCCGGTCTGCCGATCCGGGGTAGTACCACCACTTATACAGACAAGTATACAGACCGTGAAGTGATTTGGTCACGTTTCGGGATCAGCTTGTAAGTTGCCGGTTCCATCTAGGCCGGCATAGTAAATGTGATTGCTACTCACAGTTATTGAATTGTAGTAGCAGTGACATTTATTCATGGACCACACTTTGGCTTAACATCAAGCGGGGTGCTGTCATATGTCGAGTCACTATAAAAACTAAAAAAAATACTAAAAATGATCACAGGGGTAAGCAGAGACAAACCCCAATCTTTCATTTTCCTTATATCCACAATCCTTAAAATAATTCTAAAGTCATGTCTAGGTATTGTTTTTTTTATTGTGACTCGTCATATGACAGCACCCCGCCTGATGTTAAGCTGGAGTGCGGTCCACGAATGGATGTGACTTCTAAGACAATCTTAATAACTGTAAGTATTCCATTTACTATGCCGGTCTATTTGAAACCAGCAACTTACAAGCTAATCCTGAAACGCGACTAAGTCACTTCACGGTCTGAGATAATTGTAAGTGGTGGTACTACCCCGGATCAGCAGACCACTGCCTACCACTCTTTGATAACCAAACCCGAAGCAAATATCCACCTCTTTTTTATTATTAACAAACATTTGTAATAGATTAAATATAACTAAAACAAATATTTGCTCTGATCGGGAATCGAACCTGGGACCTTACGCGTAACAGACTTATTTTGTTGTGACTCTATGTTATTAAAATACGTGTCAAAATACGACAATTCAATCAATCAAATTGTCACGCCTTTTTCCCACAGGGATAGGCAGAGACAATGGAGCACCACTTGCCACGATCCTGACACAACTCCCTCGCTTCCTTCACATTTACAATTCTCTTCATAGAAGCTCTATGCTTATAAGCTCTAGGCTTTTTTTGCTTTTTTTTTTAAGAAATTCTTTTAGAAAATATTCACGCATCAAATAGCCGACTTAAAATTCCTCGCAGAATTACGATTTCAATACTTAAGACTAATTAAAAAAACACCCCACACTTCTTTCTTAACGCCCCATCTCTTACTCTTAAAACACCCCTAAAAAAACTACCCTTAATTATTTCCGTTTACTATGAACTTATCTAAATAGAAACATCCTCAAGAAAGCTAAGTTGCCTAGTGTCCATAACCATAGAGCTTGTATGAAGAGATTTGTGGATGTAAAGGAAACGAGAGAGTCGTGTCAGGATCGTGGCAAGTGGCGCTCCATTGTCTCTTCACGTCTTCACGGCTTCACGCATCGCTTGAAGGATCCAAGGTTGTAGGATGGAGAGAACACATGGGCTGGCAAAGCATTTCACTTGTCGATTGTTCTACAAAGAAACGACCGAACTTTTAAGTTCGACTGTCGATTCGGTCTACAAAAAATCTAGCCACGCAGACGGTCAGGTAAACCTCGGTATGCCTCGTAAAGAGTGGTAGGCAGTGGTACCCAGTCTGCCGATCCGGGGTAGTACCACCACTTACAAGTATACAGACCGTGAAGTGATTTGGTCACGTTACGGGATCAGCTTGTAAGTTGCCGGTTCTATCCAGGCCGGCATAGTGAATGTGATTGCTACTCACAGTTATTGAATTGTAGTAGCAGTGTCATTCATTCATGGACCACACTTCGGCTTAAACATCAAGCGGGGTGCTGTCATATGTCGAGTCACAATAAAAATAAAATAACTCGTTTTTCACTGATTTTTCGCCGTCATAAAATCGGGGCACAGTTTATTACATGTTACGATTTGTTTTATAGTTTTGATTTCTTAAAAATATATATATAGGGGAAAGACTTTCCCCTATACTTAGGTTAAATACATAGAGATATATCTCTATGGTTAAATATTACAAATATTTGCCAATAAAAAAAACATAGGCATATATTTGATCCAGGTCTGGTTGTCAAGGAGGCAGTGGTGCCCAGTCTACTGATCCTCACTGTACAGTGATAGTAAGGTGTCAACTCATCAATTTGACGCCTATGTCATGTTATATGTCGTGTCACAATTAATAAATTTATGTTAAAAGTGTCATCGTAGACCTCCGCAATCCCTCTTACTTTGCAAATTAGTGTCTTTTTACGCGATTAATAAGGAAATAGTCTTGATACATTCATTATTATATTTAATTAGTTTTTAAATATTTTTTCTTATATTCCAATGCTAATATTTTTACTGCAAATCATCATCATCATCATCATCAGCCAGAAGGCGTCCACTGCTGAACATAGGCCTTCCCCCTTAGAACTGCATATATTAGTATTAAATACTAGAAATAATATATTTAATCAATCAATCAAATTAATACGCTTTTTCTTATAGGGATAGGCAGAGACAATGGAGCGCCAATTGCCACGATTCTTCGTACAATCTCTATGGTTATGGGCACTAGGCAACCTAGCTTTCTTGAGGATGTCTTCGATTTGGTCGTAATACACCCTTCTAGGCCTGCATTGTTTATCTAGTTAAAGTTTAAATAGTCGCACTAAAATTGGCTTGATTCATTTCCTATTAAAAAACATAAACTTTTTTATTTTAATTGTGACACGACATCTGACTTCGTCCCGCCTGATGATAAGCAAGAGGAAGTCCAAGAGTAACGACGACTGAGAAAACCGAGTTCGTTCACGGCTGCCCCAGTCGCCGTCACTATGCCGGCCAAAGGTGCTTCTTCACGCATCGCTTGAAGGATCCAAGGTCATAAGATGGAGAGAACACATGGGCTGGCAAAGCATTCCAGTTGTCGATTGTTCTACAAAGAAAAGACGCACCGAACTTTTTAGTTCGACTGCCGATTCGGTCGATAAAATGTGGATGCTTTCCCCGACCTGTGCGGGTATTACGGGTGTGAAAAGACGAGGTAGGAACAAGGTTAAAGAGCTCCTTGGAACATTCTCCGTGGTATAGGCGATAGAGGACGCACAGAGACAATGAAGCACCACTTGCCACGATTCTGACACAACTCCCTCGCTTCCCTCACATCCACAATTCTCTTCATACAAGCTTTACGCTTATGGGCACTAGGCAACCTAGCTTTCTTGAGGATGTCTCCGATTTGGTTGAAAAACACACTCCTGAGCCTGCTTTGTTTAACGCATCCATTCACATCAGATTTATAATTTATATAAAAGCGTAAAAAAATTACTATCAACTTTTTTATCTTGCACTACAAAGGGAATGACTTGTTGAAAAGTAAGAGAGACTTTAGCTAAGAAAAAAAGTAATTTAATACTTTTTTAGAAGAAAATGTATTTTTCTTTTAATGTTCAGGTTTCAGGAAAGGTATATAAATACTTACTTAGAATTTTATTAACATGAATGCTACTCCACTTTTATCTACAGGTTGCCCAGAATGCCGATCCGGGGTAGTACCACCACTTACAAGTATACAGACCGTGAAGTGACTAAGTCGCGTTTCGGAATCAGCTTGTAACAATCTATGTTAAAACCGACAACTTACAAGATCCCTAAACGCGACCAAATCACTTCACGGTCTGTATACTTGTAAGTGGTGGTACTACCCCGGATCGGCAGACTGGGTACCACTGCCTACCACTCTTTGATAACCAGACCCGAAGCAAATATCCGTCTCTTTTTTATTAACAAATATTTGCGGAAGCGAACCCGGGACTTTATGCGCAACAAACCAATCCCTAAACCGTTCGTCCACGCCTGTCGTCAAATTTACTTTCATTTAAATTATAAAAATGATAATGGAACATGGCTTGAGATAGATAACTTAATTAGTTATAGTTACCTACTTCTTGACCGTGGCAAGTGGCGCTCCATTGCAGTGACACTGGAGCGCCACTTGCCACAATCCTGACACAACTCCCTCGCTTCCTTCACATTCACAACTCTCTTCATACAAGCTCTATCTATGGTTATGGTCACTAGGCAACCTAGCTTTCTTGACGATGTCTCTGATTTGGTCGGCGCACACCCTGATCCTGCCTTATTTAACGTATCAATACACATGAGATTTATAAATTCTTTTCGGCAATCTATTTTTAGCTAAAATATAAATATAATAAATAGCTTTTGGAGTAAAATGAAATCTAAGTCTAATAAGTCCTGTTATAATTAAGTAAGATAGTATAGTATAGTATAGTATAGTATAGTATAGTATGGTATGGTATGGTATAGTATAGTATAGTATAGTATAGTATAGTATAGTATGGTATGGTATAGTATAGTATAGTATAGTATGGTATGGTATAGTATAGTATAGTATGGTATAGTATAGTATGGTATGGTATGGTATAGTATAGTATAGTATAGTATAGTATGGTATAGTATGGTATGGTATGGTATAGTATAGTATAGTATAGTATAGTATAGTATAGTATAGTATAGTATAGTATGGTATAGTATAGTATAGTATGGTATGGTATAGTATGGTATGGTATGGTATAGTATAGTATAGTATAGTATAGTATAGTAGCTAAAAAATGTATAATTTCTTTCAATATTACACCATTAAATACAAGAATGAAAATAATTTACTTAGTGGGGATTGAATAGTCGAGCCGTCAAATGAACCATTTCTGCTGACATCATTCGAGAACATTCTAAAAGAAACTGTTTAGTTTAATTTCTTGTCGGTTCTTGGTTCTTTTTTCTTAGATGCCACAGACGCTGTCACTATGCCGGCCAAATAATGTATATTATAATTTCAGTTCTTAAACTTAAACATTTCTCACTAAGATGTCTCTTTATTTAGTTCCCAAAACTAGTTGTGTAAGGATCGTGATAAGTGTCGCTCCTTTGTCTCTGCCTATCTCTGTGACATTTTTTTTTTATTGTGACACGACATCTGACCTCGTGACGACGACTGGGACAACCGAGTCAGTTCCCGGCTGCCCCAGCCGCCGCCACTATGCCGGCCTAAGATGCTTCTTCACGCATCGCTTGAAGGATCCAAGGTCATAGGATAGAGAGAACACATGGGCAGGCAAAGCATTCCACTTGTCGATTGATCTACAAAGAAAAGACGCACCGAACTTTTTAGTTCGACTGCCGATTCGGTCGATAAAATGCGGATGCTTTCCCCGACCTGTGCGGGTATTACGGGAGTGAAAAGACGAGGTAGGAACAAGGTTGAAGAGCTCCTCAGAACATTCCCCGTGGTATAGGCGATAGAGGACGCACAGAGCCGCCATGTCTCTGCGTAGTTGCAGGGGCTCCAGAGTTCGCGTAACCTCTGCATCTCCTATAATTCGGACAGCTCGGCGCTGCAATGAATCCAGGGCATTGAGAAGATACTTGGCAGAGCCATCCCAGAGGTGCGAACAGTACTCCGCACAAGAGCGAATCTGCGCCTTGTATAATAGCAGGCGAAGCTCCGGCGCGAAGAACCGTCGCACCTTGTTCAGGAATCAGGATGCCAAGTTTGCGGGAGGTGGTCTTAATGGCCCGCTCGATGTGGTCCCTGTGATTCAAGTCGCAGCGAAGGGACATTCCTAGAATGTCTAGTCTGTCCGACGTACCAAGGGAAATGTTGCAAAGAGAAGGAAGGGGGACATTGATTGTTTGAAGAATTTTATTTTAAAAAAATACTTAATTTAACACAGATGATAAATCGCTGTTATTTCAACAAACTCTCTTAGTACCTAAGGTTACTTATTTTATCATACAAAAATATCAAAACAAATTAAATTGTTACACCGTTTTTCCACGGGGATAGACAGAGACAAGGGAGCGCCACTTTCCACAATCCTGACACAACTCCCTCGCTTCCCTCACATCCACAATTCTCTTCATACAAGCTCTAAGGTTATGGGCACATAACAAAATATCTATCTAGGCAGGGCCGTCTTTACCCGGGGGTTCAAGGGGTGCGTTGCACCCGGGCGCAGAGTCCTAGGGGGCGCATGCCGACCGCTTTAAATTTCGATAGGTACCTACTACACTGAGATCACGCGAGCGGCGCCTTGACTTTCGCACCCCGGCGCTGAATATGCTTAAGACGGCCCTGTATCTAGGTATATACTTCGCAACACGAATCCTAGTAATAGGTGCTTAATCTCTGTCTATACCTGTGGGAAATGAGGCATGTAAGTGCAAAAATAAGTACATATCCAATTAAAGTAATATACCTATTATTAAAGTATCAAATAAAATTAAAAATTACATAAATAGATAAAAGACTTATTAAACGCATTCGACTCGAACGTGTAATAAGAAGATCTTTATCTATGAACGACTTAATGTACTGCAATTCATACAATTGCACAGCCCAAGTAATCGACTGGCAATTTTAGATGATAAAATCAACTTAGGCGATAAAATTTTCACGTGGCGCCATCTGTTATCGGATAGCAAAAATATAAATTTGAGTTTTGGTATTGAAAACGTAATCAGCGCCATCTAGTATCGAATAGATTTATAAGAAAATATTGTAATAGTACTTAAATATGTAACTAGATGGCGCTGCATCAATTCTTTTGATTATTTTGTTAGCGCCATCTAGCGGTGACCTAACTACTAGAAAGTTTAATATGATTTTGTTACATAAGATGACAAACAAGGGTGTTTGTCGATAAAATCGAAGACATCCTCAAGAAAGCTAAGTTGCCTAGTGCCCATAACCATAGAGCCTGTATAAAGAGAATTGTGGATGGGAGCTGTGTAAGGATCGTGGTAAGTGGCGCTCCATTGTCTCTGCCTATCCCTGTGGGAAATAGGCGTGATAATATGATTGGTTGATACATAATTCACAGTCCCACAACCACGCATGTGTCTATAAGGAGTCCGGGACTCCTTTTGGGGTCGCAGTGAATTAGTATTGCTTTTATTTTGACGAACTTAGAAAATCGTTTACACATGGATTTATGACAAAAAAATAATTATGTTAGAAGTCGTCTCCATTCACTACTTAACATCAGAGTCCGTCGTGTGGACTGTCAATGTGTTAAACGGGCCCAAAGCTATTAATAAAACAACATATAATATTTTATTCAAACTGTTTATTGTATTGGTATATTCAATTATTGACAAAATACAAACTTACTATTTATTTAATTAATCAAATAAAAATGAGGATATATACTATTAAACCAAATTGTTGTCACGTCTTTTTCCCGTAGGGATAGGCGGAGACAATGGAGCACCACTTGCCACGATCCTGACACAACTCCCTCGCTTCCCTCACACATGTTAATTTTTTTATTGTGACGAAATCTGACCTCGACCCGCCTGATAATAAGCAAGAGGAGGTTCTAGAGTAATGACGACTGAAAAAACCGAGTCAGTTCACGGCTCAGTCGCCGTCACTATGGCGGCCAAAGGTGCTTATTATATGATTTTTATATACGTTTGTATATAAAAATTTCTGTGTGTGTATCGTCGCCTGATGTTAAGCTGGAGTGTGATCCATGAATGGATGTCACTGCTACTACAATTCAATAACTGTAAATAGCAGTCACATCCACTATGCCGGCCTAGTTGTATGTTAATTGTATAACCTTTACATCTTTTAATATTTGTATTTCTGCATCTATACTGCAATTTTTATTGTGACACGACATCGACCTCGACCCACCTGATGATAAGCAAGAAGAGGTCCAAGAGTGACGACGACTGAAAAAAACACAGTTAGGTAGCGACTGCCTCAGTCGCCGTCACTATGCCGGCCAAAGATGTGTGTGTTTTAGGTCGTGAACGAATCACCATATTATTTAAATCTCGACGGGTAGTTGTAGAAATTTGTAGAATCATTTGGCTATGTAAACGAGCCCAATTGATTAATTCAACTATACTAAATAATATCTATATAACAATGACCTTTGACCTTTGTTTAATTCATTAATCAATGTTCGCGCAAAATACTAAGTTACTTATAAAATTACATGTCCACCCCATCTGCCTTATATTCTAATTAATTCTATTGTCTATGGGCATTTCCTTTCAATTTGCCCTTTGCCGCCCTCGTCGTACTCCTGTGATGATATCCACATTTGCTGGAACGAACCTATGGACGCCAGGATAGAGCCACCTAAAAATAAATACCTGGATTAAAATACTTAAGGTCTTTGCCTATTATAAATTTAAAAAAAGTAATGTCAAAGTACTTATACCAAAATCACTCACCGGTACCAATATATCTTTGACATGTGCAATTTAGTAGCTTTATAAAAATGTAAATATCAAACAATCAATCAATTTGTCACGCCTTTTTCCCACAGGGATAGGCAGAGTCAATGAAGCGCCACTTGCCACGATCCTGACACAACTCCCTCGCTTCCCTCATGTCCACAATTCTCTTCATACAAGCTCTAAAGTTATGGACACTAGGCAACCTAGCTTTCTTGAGGATGTCTCCGATTTGGTCGGCGAACACTCTCCTGGGCCTGCCTTGTTTAACGCATCCATTCACACCAGATTTTTAAATTCCTTTCGTCAATCTACTTTCACTCATCCTTTTCATGTACCACTTTAAGAGTGGTAGGCAGTGGTACCCAATCTGCCGATCCGGGGTAGTACCACCACTTACAAGTATACAGACCGTGAAGTGATTTGGTCACGTTTCGGGATCAGCTTGTAATTTGCCGGTTCCACCTAGGCCGGCATAGTGGATGTGATTGCTACTCACAGTTATTGAATTGTATTAGCAGTGACATTCATTCATGGACCACACTTTGGCTTAACATCAAGCGGGGTGCTGTCATATGTCGAGTCACAATAAAAAAATAAAAAAAAAAACCATCGAAGCATTCCTTTGTCAATCCTTGTCACTACATCTTCGCTCAAACCACAGTTATTTAGTTTTTAAATAAATAAATAATTATGGTGTCCTTTAAGGATCGTGGGAGGTGGCGCTCCATTGTTTCTGCCTATCCCTGTGGAAAAAAGGCGTGACAATTTTGTGTCCTTTACTTACCAATCCATGCAGCGAATCTTCTTTCAGTAGAGGAGGCCGCTGCGTGAGTTTTCAGTCTGTGACTAGAGGGCGCTCGTGCTGATAACTCTTTGGCCAATCTCTCTGTCCAGCCACTGAAATTAAACAATCAATCAATCAATCAAATTTAATTTCTTTATTTTTAAAAAGCTGTCTATAATGAAAGTATACAGAGTGTGAAGCGACTTAGTCGTGATTCGTGATCAGCTTGTAAGTTGCCAGTTCCAACTAGGCCGGCATAGTAGATGTGATTACTGCTATGAAACAACCAATCGCTGATCAATCGGTCACGCCTGTCGTCATATATTCAAAATGATAGTTACCTAGTGTTAGTAGTACCACCGCACGCCACAACTGCCCCCCACAATGCTGGCTTAGCATCTGCGTCACAGGCGGCCGCTGCATTTACCACTGAGAAAATAAAAACATTTATCAAACTTTTTTGTGGCTTGGCTAATGACAGCACCCCGCCAAGCACACCAGTTTGTTAAGCGTAAAATCCCAGGTTTGATTCCCGGTCGGAGTCAATATTTATTTCATAACTCATATTTGTAAAAAAAAAATATTAAGCTACATTTCTATACTAAGCCACTAAAGTGCTTGTATTATAGAAACTTGATAACCAAAGTACATAATATAATATATCAAAGATACATTGGTACGGGCAAGTAGTTTTGAACCTGTGCTCTTGGTTTGCGTAACCATTGCACTGTCACTACATCAGGGTCGCATTAATTTAAGATTCAATATTACAAAAAATTGGTAATAAAAAAAATCGCATGGATATTTGCTTCGGGTCTGGTTGTCAAAGAGTGGTAGGCAGTGGTACCCAGTCTGCCGATTCGGGGTAGTACCACCACTTACAAGTATACAGACCGTGAAGTGATTTGGTCGCGTTTCGGGAACAGCTTGTAAGTTGCCGGTTCCAACTAGGCCGGCCTTAGTTTCCTTTTTAAAGCAAACTATCAATCACATCCACTACCGGCGGTAGTGGATGTGATTGCTACTTACAGTTATTGAATTGTAGTAGCAGTGGCATCCATTCATGGACCACACTCCTGCTTAACACCTACTATCTCTAATATTGAAAACCCATACCTAGATGTGCAGCGCCAACAGTCTGCTCAAACAGACATTCAGCTAACTGGAACCTCTCTGGGCCAAAATCTTGATGATAACCTCCGGGGAACTCGTAATGGTAACCAGGAGCTGCTGCGGCTGTCCGCTCGTCATATGGAGTTTCTTGGAGCTGTGGGGACAACATTTTTTTATTAAGGTTCGTTTTTACGACAGACCTGGCCGATTGATTAGAACACCATAAGGCGACTGTGGTGTAGTGGCAGTGCAATGGTTACGCAACCCGAGAGCACGGGTATGAAACCACTCACTGGTACCAATGTATCTTTGATATATGTACTTTGGTTGTCCTGTTTCTATGATACAAGCACTTTGGTAACTTAGTATAGAAAAGTATAAAAAAAGTTGTAAACAAAGTTAACTTTACTTATTACGCGTAAAGACCCAGGTTCGATTCCCGGTCGGAGAAAATAATTTGTTAATAAAAAAAGAGGCGGATATTTGCTTCGGGTCTGGTTATCAAAGAGTGGTAGGCAGCGGTGCTCATTCTGCCGATCCGGGGTAGTACCACCGCTTACAAGTAAACAGACCGTGAAGTGATTTAATCGCGTTTCGGGATTAAACGTCAGTATGTAGTTTGCATTTAGATCATAGAACCCTATTTATTTGCTTAATTGAGTTGGTCTAGATATGCTTTGAAACAAAGCGTTAAAAAGCTTTTCTGACCTGAATGTTTTTTTTAGTCGTCGGCGCTCCTGTACCTCCCCTAGCTTACTATCAAGAGTCAAGGTCAGATGCATCGTATTAACAAAAAAAAAACTTATAAATTGTTATATTTTAGTCGCCGGCGCTCCTAAATCTCCCCTAGCTTACTACACTAGACTTCTAGTTCAGATCTTGTCTCAATAAATAAATAAATTGTTTTTTATTGAGTTTTTTAGTCGTCGGCGCTTCTGCACATCCCTTAGCTTACCATCAAGTAAATCAAGGTCAGATGCTTCATCGCAATAAAAAAATAAAAGTTTTTTTTCAGTCGTCAACACAGTCGTTGACACTCGGTTACCCATAAGACAAATTAGCGTGAAGCCACACGGTGCGGTGCGGCGTCGCAACGCAAACATTTTGCCACATCATTGTACACACGTGGTTTGCGGAGCGGGGACCTAGCGCAACACTTCCTCCCCCATCGCTCTCTCAAAGTGCGGTGTGCCTGCGGTACGGCGCCGGAAGGCACCGTGTGGCATATCATTGTATTTATATGCAGGACGCCGCAGCCGCACGCTTAGTCGTACCTGTGCAGCGCAATGGCAAAAATCTTCATACTGTTTCTTCAGCATGTAATCCTGCCAGGACTGGGTCAGCCCACTGGGCAATGTCTTCAATGTATACCTGGGCCTTTCGCGTTCACGTATTACTTCTTTGCTCTAGAAATATATGATGATTTTAAACAAGAATTGATAGGTAACTGTGGTATATTAAGATACTACGACCGTGGTGTAGTGGCAGTGCAATGGTTACGCTAACCGAGAGCACGGGTTCGAAACCACTGCCGGTACCAATGTATCTTTGATATATGTACTTTGGTTATTCAGTTTCTATGATACAAGCACTTCGGTAGCTTAGTATAGAAATGTATATAAAAAATGTTAAATGTATAAAGAGAATCGGGGACCAGGTGGAGTGCTGTCATATAATCACCAGCTGGAAGACTTCCACTGCTGAACATAGGCCTCCCCCTTAGAACGCCATTCCGACGACAAGATGCCAGTGGCATCCTCCGGTATTTTGTCGTTCATATTTTGCCATAATCCTCACGCTTGGCAGGCGGCTTATGGTTTTTTTTTTTTTTTTTTTTATTGTGACTCGACATATGACAGCACCCCGCTTGATGTTAAGCCAAAGTGTGGTCCATGAATGAATATCACTGCTACTACAATTCAATAACTGTGAGTAGCAATCACATCCACTATGCCGGCCTAGATGGAACCGGCAACTTACAAGCTAATCCCGAAACGTGACCAAATCACTTCACGGTCTGTATACTTGTAAGTGGTGGTACTACCCCAGATCGGCAGACTGGGTACCACTGCCTACCACTCTTAAAATTTTAACGATTGCTAAAATTAACGAGCAATTTCGATTGCTCACCGCACGTTAAGAGGACGCTGCTGCCCGTCCTCCAGTGACAATGGTCGAGTTTTAGGACATTCCAGAACCGGGTGCTGTCATATGTCGAGTTTTAAGACAAGCCGGGTCCGAGTGCTGTCATATGTCGAGTTTTAGGACAGGCCGGGTCCAGGTACTGTCATATGTATAGTTTTAGGACAATCCGGGTCCAAGTGCTGTCATATGTCTAGTTTTAGGATAATCAGGGTCCAAGTGCTGTCATATGTCGAGTTTTAGAACATCCCAGGTCAGGGTGCTTTCATATGTCAAGTTTTAAGACAAGCCGGGTCCGGGTGCTGTCATATGTCGAGTTTTAGGACTAGCCGGGTTCGGGTGCTGTCATATGTAGAGTTTTAGGACAACCTGGGTTCAGGTGCTGTCATATGTCTAGTTTTAGGACAATCAGGGTCCAAGTGCTGTCATATGTCGAGTTTAAGGACAAGCTAGGGGTCCAGGTCAGCGTCCTGACACAATAAAACAAACAATTAGCTTACCTGTATACTATAAAGTGGTAGCATCTGTATATGCATATTGTTAAGCAGTGTTTTTGCTTGTTGCGCCAAGTGATCACCACCAATCGGTGACCGCATCGACGCACTCACTAAGGCATAGCTGAAATAAGAAACATCACAATTTATTTATTTATTGGGTCCCTACATAAAACTGAAATTAAGCTGTAGTGCGGTCCATGGATACTATAGTAAAATAAGCATAGTACAATGTTTTATTTTTTATTGTAACTCAACATATGACAGCACCCTGCTTGATAAGCTGGAGTGTGGTCGATTTAATAAATGTAAGTAGCAAACACATCCACTATGCCGGCCTAGTTGAAACCGGCAACTTACAAGCTGATCCCGAAACGCGACCAAATCACTTCACGGTCTGTATACTTGTAAGTGGTGGTACTACCCTGGATCGGCAGACTGCCTACCACTCTTTGATAACCAGACCCGAAGCAAATATCCACCTTTTTTAATGCAAATCGAGAGTATCTTTAATATATGTACTTTGATGGTCCTGTTTTTATGATACAAGCACTTGAATAGCCTAATATAGAAATTTAAACATATTAGACACATCCTCAAGTTGGGTCGCCTAGTGCCCATAACCGTAGAGCTTGTATAAGGAGAATTGTAGATATGAGGAAAGCGTGGAAGTTGTGTCAGGATCGTGGCAAGTGGCGCTCCATTGCCCCTGTCTATCCCTTTGGGAAATTTCATTGATTGATTAAAATATTAACATGACTCACCCATCGACGACAGGCACAGCTGATGTTTGGCTTGCTCCTGAGTCCACAACTAAAGCTGTTGATCTGCCATTCGCAAAGGCAGCAAGTACTGCATTCTTAACTAAGAAAAATGCTGGAGCCTGTAAAGAATTTACATTTTTTTAACACGCTTTTATAGCTTGGCTTGTATGTGTGTAACTATGTAACGGGATCTTTCAAATTAATATTCACCCACATCTAGTGGTCTGAATAATTTGAAAATTTGTACACATATTAAAAACGAATGACAATACTATAATTTTATTAAATATTTTTTTGGCCGGCATAGCGACGGCGACTGAGCAACCGTGAACTGACTGGTATTTTCAGTCGTAGGCATTCTCGGATCTCCTCTTGTTTACCATTTATTTTATTTTTAGTTTGCATTGTCATATAAGCATATTTTTCAGTTTTTTCAACTATAATTTTATTTTATTGTGACTGGATATAACATAAGAGCACCTGATGTTAAGTTGGAGACAAATAGTGGATATGACTGCTACTTACTGTTATTTAACCTTTAGCCACCTTTACTCTTTGATCGCACTCCAGCGGGGTTAGGTTGGGCAAGTTAAAACGATTATCGTCTCTCGTCGACGATTGGCAAAATAATAAAAGCTAGGCTAAATCCACCAAAATGAGAATATTGATGATAATGATAAATCGTGTCGTCGCACAGACGATATTTGTCACAACGATTAATAGTCTAGTTTTATTGGATTTAGCCTAGCTTTTATTATTTTGACAATCGCCGACGAGAGACGATAATCGTTTTAATTTGCCAACCTAACCCCGACTGCTTAACATCAGGAGGGGTGCCGTCATATGTCGAGTCACAATAAAAAAAATTGAGGTGGGATGATTAAAAGTACAGATGAAAAGAGGTTAATAAATAAGATTTTTAAATCAGAGTTGAGTGAAAGTTGGGTCAGTAGTGCCAATAACCATAGACCTTATTGTTTTGAATTATATGTTGTATATCTATCTATCTATGCATGGCTGATGGCTGTTTTGACGTTTGACCCGCCCATTAAGTTAGTAATTTTAAGGTTTAACTGGTAGACAATGCCTTTGGCATTAAGTCCGCCTTTGTACTATTGTGCATTAAATTTTTAAATAAATAAATAAATAATTTTGAAGGAACAATTGTTGTTCTTTATAGTGACAATAAAAACGACCAACATAGCGTCCAACTGCTGGAATAATCTCCTGTAAAAAGAAAAGTTGTCGAAATCGAAATCTCTCCAAAAACTAAATGTTTTTCGACTTAATTACCTGATACTTTTCAAAAAGTAACTCTGCTAATTTCTCTCTTGCAGGTCGTGTTGTCCACACTGCCTCCGTAAATAATGCCGGGTGATGTTCTGATGGAGATCTTATTACCTGAACAGAAAATTAATACAAATTGATAAATATACTTTTTTTTTATTGTGTCTCGTCATGTGACAGTACCCCCTCTAAACCAGGTTACTCTCATGGATCGAGGGTCATAGTGGATTGCTGGGCAACTGGGCAACAACATGGCGGATGAGCTGGTTAGGACGTCTTCTCAACCGATTGGACTGGGACCTATAGTACCCCTACCTTTCCAGTTCCAGCATAGCTGGCTGCGACAAAGGCACAACAACAGGTAAGTGCATAGTCACAGACAACAGACGGTCCCTGAAAGCTCTTTCTCGTATAGATAGACACTTGACCGGACGACTGATAAATTTTAGCAGAGCTAAGCTCTGCACCATAATGAGACATTGTGCTTTTAACAAACACTCTTACAACCTCAACATTTCGGTAGCCCCCTTTGCAGGAGCTGCCTGAATGAGGAGAAGACAGAAGTTCCTTGGCGATGCGATGATGCTTCCAGAGGTCTGCAGGAACGAGAAGGGTCTGCTGATCTTCCTGCATGAGATCAGGTGGCTCTACTGTCAAGATGTCAAGGTGAAGTGCAGTCTACGGAAGCTATTGCTACTGCAGTGGTAGGTAGTGGTACCGAGTTTGCCAATCCAGACAACATATACAGGTTGTCGGTTCCAACTAGGCTGGTATGGTAAATGTACTGCTACTTGCAGTTGTTTAACTGTAGTAGCAATCAGAGGCGATTTACGAACTGTACTCCAGCTGCCATAATTTCCACAACTCCTGCTTACACCTTATAGTGTATGAGAAATACACACATATATATACGTGCTATTGCTAGATGCACAAGGCGCAGTCTCGTGCGTATCATAGAACACAAGTGCCCTGCGACAGGGATAGACGCATGGCATAATACGTTGGCGAGCCTGTGATTACAGTAATCCTTAGTTATCAGTGTTACTACTGCATCAGGTACTATACAAACACCACAGTTACAGTTATTTGCAGGCTCGTTTCCATCTGCGAATAATGCAAACACTACACACCTATTAGACTCACCTTAGCATAACAGTAGTCTAGTACTTTCTCAAACATATCCCAATTATCAACTTGTCCATCTTTCATGTATGTATTTATCTCCATATTAGGCCGAGGCACATGGATCTCTGTTACATCTATGTAGTGACGCATCTCGTTGCCTGCTTTTGTGCCTGTGAGATGAAAGTTTTTTTTTAATTGCAACATTACATCTGACCTCGACTTGATATACAGATATATCTTAATATCTCAGATAGTGGGGGCCCACATCAACGGACCAGCCAGTTTGGCTGAATATTTTGGTAAATTATTGAGGATTTTGTATCTCAGTATTTAAAATCATGTAAATGTTGATTTAAGCTTTTTATTATTGCCATAAAGGACATCATTAATTTTGTATGGGGACTTGGGCTTAATTGTATTAACAGTTGCATATACATTTTAATATAGTTTTATGTACAAAGATTACAATGAAATTAAAATATATCCTTTATTATGCATTGTTTAGGTGCGCAAAATGATCAAACTATAATCATGACAGTTTAATGAAGAACAAATGTGAATTAAACAAATTTTATGTTGCTTAAAAGCCGCATAAAATTTTTGCCCAAAATCTAAGAAAATACTATGTAGCAAGAACAAATGTGGCGTTGATTGACAGATAATACAAAATCCATATCTTATTTTTCAAATAACTCAATCGCAGGGCAATTAAAAGCAAAATTATTAGTTTTATCAATACAAGTATTGTAACTTCCATTTATATATTTTTCTCATCATCGGACATTACAAAAGTAGTACATAGAAGCCCAAAATGAATGATGTCCTTTTGTTAAATTTAAATTCACAGCAGAAGTGAGTGAACCGACAGTCTGCGCAACTTGTCTGCGCCCATTTTTCGCTCATGTTTGCAAAATGTTAAGAGCCTAACAAAAGCCAGACAAGCCAGTATCCGTTTATTTTAGCCAGACACACAATCAAAAAGTCTAACTATGTCCAGACACCTAGCATCACTATCTACATGAAAGGGGCCTTTACACATTTGTCACTGAAGTCATTTTTAACTGACTTTCCAAAAAACAGGAGGTACACAGTTTTTCTATGATGCTGTATGCAACACTGTTATTCATTCATTATTGAACTCATTTGGTACCTTTGTTTCACTTTATGTTCAGATGTTTCATTTTGCCAAATAAAAGGCGAAAATGAACGAAAAACGAACTGCCTGATATCAACATGCACCACAGAATCATTCATGACACAAACGTGAGTCAAATAAGCGAGATATCTAAAATAGGGATTTCGTTCTATTTAGTCGAGTTCTATAAGAATCTAACACCAGATTACAATGCACGCAAACAGCAGAATCCCCGTAAACATACATTTTTGGCTAGAAGTTGTAAAAAATTATAGATATTAAATTATAATACGTATTTGTATTTTTAAGAATTAGTACAATACGACAAGAATCAAATAAAGTTATATATCATCGATAGTTTAACTGTTGCAAAAGGAACTAGGCTCATGACAAGAAAAGAATGGAATTGTTATATTAAATTATATTAAATAAAGATTACAACTCTCATTATAAAATATTATTATGAAGTAAGAATAAAACAAACGTTGCTATGAGCAACAGTCATAGTGTTTCTTTTCTCTAAATAGGTACATGAGTAAATACCAAGATTTCAACATTAACGTTTAATAACTTTTAAATTCGTTTTATTTATTACCTGTTTGTGTAATATTTCCATCTGGAACTTTCTCTTCTGCTTCTGGTACATGAGTTGCAGGTCCTACCCCAACTACTGCTGGAATATCAGCTTTAGGAGTATCTTCTTGAGCGTAACCAACTCTTAAAGAATGATGACCCGGATCAAAAACTAAAGCGCCGATTTCATCACCACCATACAACATACCGTTTGGGGCACTCATTATTAATAATTTAAATGTTCTAGAAAAGTTATCACAATCAAAAACACAGGCAAAATACAATTATTCTGCCAAACAAACGCACGGCGCGGCGCGCGGCTTTTTTTTACTGTCATTTACGATCCGTTTCACGTTAATAATAGTATTCCATAAGATTATAGTATTCCAACAAGTAATGTAAAGTATTAATTATACTTTAAAATGATAGTTTTATCTAATAGATATAATGATATTAAATATTTTTTATCGTGAATATACAAAATATGAAAGTTATTATTTTTAAATATGGAGCCAAGTGATACAACATGCGTGAAATGAATTTTTATAGTGATTGAAAAATTATTCATCTCTCTTTCTACAAAAATGACCATATCATGGGATTTTTGAGGATAATAGTAATTTAAACAAATAAGAAAACAACAGTATACTGCATACACAAATTATATTTCTGTTTTCAATACCAATACAAATACACAACTACAAGACATCAAAAAACACATTACAAATTACTTAAAAATACATAACTAAACTCTCGTAGGTACAGATAACAAGACAAATTATTATAAATTTAAATGTTTTAAATGGTAATACAAAATATAATAAAGGGACACTCGAGGTATTCTTATTGAACAAAAAACTATTAGTACTGTAAGGAAACGAGCTAAATAAACGCGCTAGGAATGCAGTTGTGACGTCATGGCTACGTGTCTATTATGAATAGTAAAATAAAATGCAAAATGTCGACAACGATAAACACACACTTTCCTTAAAACGCAAATAGATTGTGTTAATAAAAATTATAAATGTGTATTAAATTGAAGTATAAACATTACACAGCAACATTTTTTTTATGAATTATATAATAACTTAATTTTGTGAATAGTGACTGCATGTTTTTTTTTTCTTTTTCACACATTTTAATCACATTTCTTATAATGATTCTAGCCTGACTACGGATGACGACTCTCTTTAATATCAATTAACTCACTAATTTTTCAATAATCGAATAAAGAAAATATGGAAACGATTTTATCGAGATTAAGTGACATCGCAGAGCTATGCGCGTCACTAATAGCGGCCACTAAGATACGGGTAGGGGTTGATTGACGCCCCGCCGCACCTCAGCCCCCGAATCCATTTAACTCGTTCCCCATCTATACATATAATCGTAAAAGCTTCTTAAGTGGATCTTATGCTGTCATACTGTTATTATATTTATAAGATATCTTTGATATAGTATTTATTTTATTTTGTCACATTCGACTTCGTGAAGTTGTCAGTCATATAAATATCAGCCTTACAAAGTTTGTGGAAATAATTGCTTCTTTTGATGACAGTTTAAAAAAAAAATTGCTGTACTCATGCATTTTGAAGAGAGATTGCTTCTAGTTTTTTTTTTATTATAGCTAGACATCTGATCTTGTCTGATAGTAAGCAGGAGGATAATCTAGAGAGCGCATGAGTCAGTTTACCGTTGCGTTTGCCTCAGTCGTTGTGACTATTCCGGCTAGAGGTGCTCTTTAACACTTAGCCTAAAGGATAAAAATACACATGGGTATTTGTAGTAAGTGAAGCATTTGTCAAAATAATAATAAGAAAGATCATATAATATGGTTTGTACACGCTAAAAAGATTTTTTTAATAATGAATGAAAGAAATTGGACCGTAGCACTTAATTCTAGGATTAATAAAGGTAATTAAAAAGGTTTAAATATTCTTGTACTGGATGTTAAAAAATCAAAAATGTACACAATTGTTTAATATAGAAATGTCTAAAAATCCGTAATAGTACATAATAAAATTCATATTTTCTACTACCACATTTTATATTACTTTGTTACACTACAACAATTACACACTTTTTTAGGAGTTTCAAATTATTTCGTTCTAAGTACAAACATTTATATTCTATTCTGTATTTAAAGCAAATATAAACAGAATACAGTTTTGTGTAAGTATACGTTTTACCACGATTTTGTTGCGTTTAAGTTGAGAAAATTAGTTCTTTTATAATCAGAATTATTATAGCTAAAATAATGAAACTCCTTTAAACAATATATTACATTAACCATTAATATTAAAGACAAGGTAGGAACCTAAGGATTACAAGGCATTTCGTTTATTTAGGTTTAGGTATACCTACATAAATATCCGACTATTTATCTATCTATATTATACGGACAAAATATATGCTTTTAAATATCCGTAACAAGCAGGGTAGACACATCTATGAAAAGAGTAAATACTTAATTTTTTAAGAGCAATAAATACTAAAAGTGTTTTATATATTATTCATTGTAAAACAAGCTAATTGTATTAAAAAAAAGAGTTTTTATTAGAGCTAAATGTTTTTATAAAATTGAAAAAAATACAAAACAGTAGAAAATTAATAATCTAAGGTCCCGTCAGGACATGTAACCTTGACTTGCCTGTACCATCAGGCAAGTCAGTCAAGGTTACATGACTTGCCTGGTTACGTTAAGTATAGTAATCCACTTAATTTACGGCTCTCACAATTGCCGTTACTATTCCAGCCAAATGTGGAGTTTTTATTTATTTAGAAAGTTCTCATTTTGATCTTAACAATTACATATCATTATTCACTTACAAGGCTTTATTCATAAGACTTGAATTAATACAGGGAGAATTGAGTTGCCTCGGACTCCTTTGACAATTTCATTACTTTGGAAACCATCAAAATTAGGTGTTATTCTTTATCTAAAATAATATATCACAGCACCCAGCCTGATGTCAGGACTCGTGTGTGGTTGTAGTGGTGGTACTACCAAATCGGTACACTAGAAAAATGCAAGTAGACAGCCCATCTAGTAAGTTATGTATTATAAGTTATGGTTATCAGGTAGTAGGCAGTGGTGCCCAGTCTGCCGATCCGGGGTAGTACCACCACTTACAAGTATACAGACTATAAAGTGATTTAGTCACGTTTCGGGATCAGCTTGTAAGTTCCAGGATCCAACTAGGCCGGCATGCTGCTTACAGTTATTGAATTGTAGTAGCAGTCACATTTATTCATGGACCACACTCCAGCTTGACATCAAGTGGGTTGCTGTCATATGTCGAGTCACAATAAAAAAATCTAGTTAGTCATGTTATGTAATAATCATTAATAAATTAATCGATTGGCACTCGTTTATTTATATTGTTTTATTATTGGGTGTTGCCGCTTTGTGTTTGAGACCCTTTTTAATTTACCCACGTGTATGGGAATTAAGAAACAGTGTCTACTTACTAAGGCAGGTACATAAACAGTAATTAAAGAAATAATTAAACGAAATTAATACGACGGAAATCTAAGCTTATACAACCCAAAACTCATCCATCTTTTCGTTACAAATTATAATACGCAATTTAAATACGCTAAAATTACTTTAAATACAAGTTACTAAACTATTAAATGATAGATATTGTAGTTTGTTATTCAATGTTTTTTGTATATATTTTTTCTATTTAATTTTGCTAATATTAAGGCGTAAACTTTAATATGACTCTTACGTGTTAGCAAATTCAAATGGAAGAGCAGTGCTACGATGACAGCGCCGCGCTCCCCAAACACAAACGCCACCACCTTGCACAAGTTCATTTCTTTTCTAATACTTTATACTCAGGTACTGCCTAGTTGCCACAATCTAAATTTGCTTTTTTACAAAAGTGTTAACGAATCACGCTATATGTCACTTTTGTAAGAATAGAACAGAATTTTTAGTTAGTGTTTATACCAATTTTGAGGATAACTTAAATTTTAGATAATTGGTAAATTCTAAACTTTCGACAAATTATTTTAGCCTCTCAATTACTATAAAATCCTAAATATATAATACTATATACGGGATCAAAAATATGTCCTAAAATTCATATTAAAGAAACCATGTATATTATACAAAATATATATTATTTACTAATAAATCTCTGTAAATACCTTAATTTTACTATCAAATTCTATGAGTAAATCAGTTTATTATTATAATTTTTTACAAAGGAAAACATTTGATCATTTAAATTCAATGACGGTTATGAAACCTACGATATACTTATTTTTATTTAAAAACTTTATTGTTCATCAAAAGGCAAAATGTTTGCCTTTGGGCATTATTTAAAAGTTTACCTTGAAAACAAACAGACTAACGAACTACACGCTGCATTTTAAATATAACCTTTACTATTATATTCATTGATTCAAATATTTTAAATATTTAGGGCATTATGTTTAATTCGCACCACATTTTCACTTTACAAATCATCAGTCTTACACAGATTTTTGAGGCCACAACAACTGTACCTTTTTTCGAATATATTATTGTAAAATATATTATTACAAAAACGACAAATTGTTTTTGAATTGACTGATTTATTATTTTAATTGATTTCAGCAAAAATGACTGGTTAAGATATTCTAAATGGGTCAAAGCTTTACGACCTTTATCTAAAACTGTCGTTTATAGATTAATAATAATTTTAGATGATTAAGTTATATAAAAACCAACATAAACAATTCATATATATGTAGACTTCTATTCAAGGTTGATAGAAATGTTTACTCGTAAATTTTACCTGTCAATTTTAAATATATTCTACATACATAGTACTACTACACACATTATAGATATACGAGTCACAAAAATACAAGTAGAACACCGACAGCAACTGTATAGGTTAAATATACAAAACCCAAAATAAAGTTGATCGCAGAATAATAAAAAAGTCAGCGAAGGTAAAAATTGTGTGCGAAATTAGTAACAAAAACATTTACACTCTCTTAATTAGAGCCTATTTAATTAGCCATTAGACAAGACGCTCTAATTCTACGAAGAGTTTTTACCCAAAACCCTTTTAGAAATTGTATAATACTCCATAAATTTACTCAACTTTATTCATTGTAACGAGCAACCAACGCTTACAGTGTTAAATAAGGGAGCGGATGCGAGACCACCATCACCGTCAGCCATTCCTGCTAAATATTTAGCTCTTCGACAATCTACACAAGTACAGTTGTCTGTTAGTGTACATAATCCGCGTGCTGTTGCAATTGCCTGCCATTTTATCTGGTCATCAAACGTGCCTCGTTTGTTTAAGAGATTCTGTAAAAATAAAATATTTATTATTAAATTATTCCTAAAAAATCAAAAGCCGTGGTCACCCCACAATTCTAAGTTGTCATGCATTCCGCGCGTACATATCATTTCCCCATATTTGAGGTGACACCGGTTTTAGTTTTTGTCGCGCTAAAGTTTGCTGCTAAAAGATAACCAACAGGCCGATGATTAAGTAAAACAAACAGAAAACAGTACAGTTTATAATTTGGTCCAATAATTGTTTTTAGTACAAAAAATGTCGGGGTATTATTTATTTTATAACCAATTAAACACGACCGATTATTTTTCGTTTCTTTTTTTAAAGGCCTAGATTTACAATCTAATAAAGGACATCAATAATTTTGGGCTTTTTCGTCATTGGACATTACAAAAGTAGTACATAGAAGCCCAAAATGAATGATGTCCTTTGATTGATTAATTGATATTATCTGCGTGTAATACTAACTTGCATGACTTCTACATTACTTGCATGCCACATGCCACTATCCCTCATAATTTGTTCCTCTTCTTTTGACCGTGACTTCTTTGGTTTCTTAAGCCCACCACAGTACACTGACAGATCTTCACTGGGCGCTATAGATATTTCATCGAATTGAATGGAATTCGCGTCGCAAGACGTCGCTGCGTCATCGTCCACTTGGTTTATTGGTCTCGTAGAAGATAGTTCTTCGTTTTCTTCTTCGTTTTGTAGAATTTTCTCTAGATCATTATCCTGTATAGTTGAGGTTGATGTCATTTCGCTTGCTGATTGGTCTTGTAGTTGTTTGTAGCCGATCTAAAGATAATAACAATAAAAAAATGAGTCGGATATTTGCTTTGAGACAAACCCAGTACCCCTAGCATGGCAATTCAAGAAGCAAGATAAATACCTGCTTGAAAAATTATGGTAACTCATTTTATATAACTTAATAAACAGGTAGAGTCTATCTAAGCCGAAATAGCGCGCCCCTCTACTACATTTAAGCACACGCGCGAATTTAAAATATGACTGCAACACACCAAAAATGCAATTGTAATTGGTCATTCAGTTGCTGGTTAGACACAAAAGGAGAAGCACGCTGATGAAGTATAGTAGTATATAATGCGATTAAAATAAGAATAGGACGGAAACGGCGCCATTTTGTGAGGTCTAACTTTCCAACCAACTTCACTTTAGTATGGTGTCTTTGAGGACCGTCAAGAAAAGTGTCTTTTTTGAATCAGTCAAATGAAGTTAGTCAACAGACCGTCCTATTCTTATTTTAGTAGTTAGTAAATTTGCATTCACACATTTAAATAAACTAATAAAGTGGAGGGGCGCGTCATTTATAGTTAGACAAGATATACATCAAAATGTACAAATAAAAAAAAGTTTTCTACGTTGTTTTGTGTGAAGTTTTACTGAACCTTCAAATATATTCTTTTGGACATTTCGTTGCACTGTTCTGGTAAAGTTATTTAAAATGAGTTGCAATGATGTTCTTTGCAGGGCATAAAGCTTGCTTCTTGGATTGCTGTTTTAGCGGAGCATTATTCCACTATGTTGGAAAAGGAAAGGAGATCTCCTACAGTACGTGTGTTGCGTACTGGGCTCAACTAGCCGGTAACGTCTTCTCGTTGAAGCGCATATATATTGATTACTTTGTCGGTAAATCGTTTGCGAGATATTGGACACATGCAACGCCATCTAGCGGTACCATGTAGCGGCAGGAGGGGTTTTCCGACCAAATCGTAGACATCTTTAAGAAAGCTCGGTTGCCTAGTGCCCACAATAGTAGAGCTATGAATAGAATTGTGGATGTAAAGAAAGCGAGGAAGTCGTGTTAGGATCGTGATGGCGCTCCATTGTTTCAGCCTATCCCTGTGGGGGAAAGGTGTGACAATTTTGATTGATTGATTGATATTTGCTTCAAGTCTGGGCGTTTTAGGAGTGGTAGGCAGACAGTTTGTGGTCGTTTAACCAGTCCGGGTTAGTACCACTAATTTCAATTGTACAGACCGTGAAGTGACTTAGTCACGACTAAAGTCAGCTTGTAAGTTGCAGGTTTCAACTAGGCCGGCATAGTGGATGCAACTGCTACTTTAACTATACTAGCAGTTGTCTCCATTTTTGTCCGCATTTCAGCCTCAATAAAAAGATTAGTTGTCTATTGTTTCTGCTTATTTCATTGCGCCATTTGATTGATTGATTGATTCACTTACCGCAACAGAATCGTGTTTTCCACTCTCACTGGCTCTTCTTACTAGGATAGAGTGATTCTGAAAATAAGAGTGATAATTTGTCAAATAGAGGGTAAGTTTTTGTGATATTTGTCAAATAGAAATAGGTTTTGTGATAATTTGTAAAATAGAGATAGGTTTTTGTAATAATTTGTCAAAATAGAGACATGTTGTTGTTTTAATTTGTCAAATAGAAATAGGTTTAGTGATAATTTGTCAAATAGAGATGTTTTTGTGATAATTTGTCAAATAGAGATGTTTTTGTAATAATTTGATAAATAGAGATAAGATTTTGTAATATGTTGTCAAACAGAGATATGTTTTTGTGATAAGTTGTCAAACAGAGATATTTTTTTGTGATAAGTTGTCAAATAGAGATAAGTTTTTGTGATAAGTTGTCAAATAGAGATATTTTTTTGTAATAATTTGTCTAATAAAGATAAGTTTTTGTGATAAGTTGTCAAATAGAGAAAAGTTATACCTAAGAAATTTGTCAAGTAAGGATAGAGATTTTTTGTGATAATTTGACAAAAAGAGAAAAAAAGAAATAATTTGGTAAAACAGGCAACTTACAAGCTAATCCTGAAACGCGATAAAGTAACTTCACGGTCTGTAAACTTGTGATTTACACGTAAAGGTAGTACCACCGTATTTTCCACGGTCTGTAAAAAAGTGGTGGTACTACCACGAATCGGCAGACTGGGCACAATCACGATCTTACCTCATCAATGACATTGGTATTGTCCAAAGACATCTGAGCAGCCATTTCTGCTAATACCATTTCTTCTGGAGACATACCCTGAGGTGTTGAAGCTGGAATTAAACAAAAAGGACATCATTTATTTTGTATGAGGACTTGGGCTTAATTGTATTAACAGTTGCATATACATTTTAAAATAGTTTAATATACGAAGATTACATTGTAATTGAAATATATCCTTTATTATGCATAGTTTAGGTGTGCAAAATGATCAAACTGTAATTATGACAGTTCAAAGCAGAATTGTTAATATAGCGTGTCTTTGTGATTGCCAAACAATTCAAAATCTATATCTTATTTTGCAAATAACTCAATTGCACAGCAATTAAAAGCAAAATTGTTATTAGTTTTATCAATACAAGTATCAAAACTACCATTTATATATTTTTTTATCATTGGACATTACAAAAGTAGTACATAAAAGCCCAAAATGAATGATGTCCTTTATTTCCATACCTCTGTCAATACTGTTAGAGCTCTGTAGAAGATTCTCGACTGACGGTTGGTCCGATTGTTCTTTGGATCTTGATTTGAAAAGACCAAATTTGGAAGGAGGCATTTTCTGTAAAATGTAATAAATTGAGAAATTGTTATCACTCGAAGTAGATTGACGAAAGGAATTTATAAATCTGATGTGGATGGATGCGTTAAACAAGGCGGGTTTATCGGATACACCTTCAAGAAAGCTAGGTTGCCTAGTACCTACAACTTTAGAGCTTGTATGAAGAGAATTGTGGATGTGAAGGAAGCGAGGGAGATTTGTGAGGATCGTGGCATGTGGTTCTTCATTATCTCTGCCTATCCCTGTGGGAAAAAGGCGTGACAATTTGATTGATCTGACCTCGACCCGCCTGATTATAAGCAATAGAGGTCGACGACAAAAAACACCTTGTCGGCCAAAGGTGTTTTTTCACGCTTCAGGATTCTTTTTGACGTGACAACGTCTTATAGTTCGATGGAGCCGGCTGCACGCACGAAAAAACATGACTCATGCGGCGTTACCTCGCTCTAAGGCGTTCCATTTAAGGCTTGAAGTACAAGCGAGAGCGAGGAACGAGCGACAAAGAGGCACAATCGGCCTCCGTGTTCGTCAGCGTTCGACATCTGTCTCTCTCCTACTTGAGTGAGCGATGCGTACTATTAATATTAATATTATTAATAATTAATATTTTAATATACAATAAAAACAATTGACATAATTGTATTTATGCGTACAAATAAATGTACCTTGATCAGAGCCGTCTTAACCATATTCAGCGCCGGGGTGCGAAAGTCAAGGCAAAGTCGCATGGTCTCAGTGTAGTAGGTACCTATCGAAGTTTATTGCGGTCGGCATGCGCCCCCTAGGACTCTGCGCCCGGGTGCACCGCACCCCTTGAACCCCCGGGTAAAGACGGCCCTGACCTTGATCAATTCAATTGTGATTTCCATTTACCTCCTTCTCTATATTCATACAAAATATCTATCAACCATTCCATCAGTATTTTCTTATGACGTGACAACTATCGTCAGTAAACCGACTTTACAGACAACCGATTTTCTATAGTAATATAGACCGTAAGATGACTTAGTCGGGATCAGCTTGTCAGTTGCCTGTTCCAACGAGGCCGGCATAGTTGATGTAACAGCTACTTTCACTTATTAAAAAAATAACAAATATCATAAGGCAGTTGAAAAATTCTTTTTTTTTTTTTTTTTTTATTGTGACACGACATATGACAGCACCCCGCTTGATGTTAAGCCAAAGTGTGGTCCATGAATGAATGTCACTGCTACTACAATTCAATAACTGTGAGTAGCAATCACATCCACTATGCCGGCCTAGATGGAACTAATAAAAAACAAACTAAAGACTACATTAAACCAAGTTTAAACTTGTGATAAGTTTGGTTTAAAGTTCGACGTAAAAGTCGAAAGTGGGCTTTAATTAAAGTTTCAGAAATAGACTTTAATCTTCATTTAAAGTTATCACGTTAAAATTGCAAACTTTTAAAGTGACAAAGTTTCTTCTATATTTATTTACAACAATATTTTGTACACATTGACGCTACTTCTGACCTCGAGGAAAACTCTATAAAAAAGGGCTGACGGTTTTTTTTATTGTGACTCGACATATGACAGCACCCCGCTTGATGTTAAGCCGAAGTGTGGTCCATGAATGGATGTCATGCTACTACAATTCAATAACTGTGAGTAGCAATCACATCCACTATGCCGGCCTAGTTGGAACCGGCAACTTACAAGCTGATCCCGTAACACGACCAAATCACTTCACGGTCTGTATATTTGTAAGTGGTGGTACTACCCCAGATCGGCAGACTGGGTACCACTACCTAACTCTTGGTTTTGGTCAACGGTCAGCCCTTTTTGACGTTTATCACATCAATCAATCGATTGAATGAACATCGCTCGAAGAACCGATAACCGATAGGGAAGAAAGGTTCATAGAAACAGGACAACCAAAGTACATATATCAAAGATACATTGGTACCGGTGAGTGGTTTCGAACCCGTGCCACTCGGCTTACGTAGACATTGCACTGCCACACAACGGTCGCCTTAAATTGTTTAATTGAAATTGATGAATTTGATTGATTTATCTTGGAAATATACACTAAAATATTTTTACTATAATAGGCAACCTACATTACAAAAATAGGTCCTTGGCATTCATACACGAAAACCGAAATTTTATTAAATACTTTACGTTAGGGATGTTATCGAAATGGAATTTCGGATATTGATACGGATACGGATTCTATAGTTTTCTTATGTTTCTATAAAACATTCTATAGTTTCGGATAATTTCGGTTACAATTTTAATAAAGAATTTTTAAGAGTAGAATTCTAAAGTAATTTTTTAAATATAGAATAGAATAAATAATAATATTTAGAAATCCTACTATTATTATAAATGTGAATGTGAGTTTGTTTGTTACGTTTTCACGCAACAACTACTTAACCAATCATCATGAAACTTTGTACACATATTTTTGGAGGTACTAGAAGTACCATATGATACTTTATTTAACAAGAAAACTATTTTTCATATAGTTTCCAAGACTATAGTCTTTTTAATTATTAATTTTTATTTCCGTCTGTCATTTTTATATGAGTTATCCAGTTATAAATACAAGAAAAGGGATATACAGTCGAATTGAGAACCTCCTCCTTTTTTATGACTGTATTATAAACCTAATTTTACGCGGGTAAAACCTCGGAGTTAAATAATATAATAAAATAAATTATTAAATAAAGAGTAGAAGTTAATAGTAAAATTTTAGGAGTAGAATCTTTTATCTTTCGTCTATAGTTCGTTTAATCTTTTATCTATAGTTTATCTTTCGATATGCGATACCGGTTTCAGATACGGTTACGGATATTTTAAGGAATTTTAAAAGTAGAATTCAAGAGTAAATTTTTAAATAAAGAGTAGAAAAAATAATAATATTTTTAGGATTAAATAATATATTAGATAGTATTTTCTTAGATTTTTCGCGAACATTGATTAATGAATAAAACAAATTTTATGCGGAGAGACTCTCCGTGACCACGATGGCTGCAAAGCTCTCGAAACGTCGGAATAATAAAAAAATGGAAAATCAAAACAAAATAACGCGATAGTAGGCCTCATACAATTTGTTTAATTGATTAATATAATAAAATATTTTTTAAATTAAATAGTAGAAGTAAAGAGTAGAATCTTAAGAGCCTGTCATTACATGTTTCATTAAGTCTCTGCCCCTATCCGAAATTATCCGAAATTTTTATAACGGATTCGGACACAGATAGGTTTTTCTTTTGGATATCCGATAGTTTCGGATACAGTTTCACATAGGTTTTTCTTTCGGATATCCGATAGTTTCGGTTACAGTTTTGGATAGATTTTTCTTTTGGATATCCGATAGTTTCGGATACAGTTTCACATAGGTTTTTCTTTCGGATATCCGATAGTTTCGGATACAGTTTCAAATAGGTTTTTCTTTCGGATATCCGATAGTTTCGGTTACAGTTTTGGATAGATTTTTCTTTTGGATATCCGATAGTTTCGGATACAGTTTCACATAGGTTTTTCTTTCGGATATCCGATAGTTTCGGATACAGTTTTGGATAGATTTTTCTTTCGGATATCCGATAGTTTCGGATACTTTACGGAGCTCCTTAACATCCCTACTTTACGTGATAAAAATAACTCAATTAGGTATTTTAGTTAACCTTAATTTTCATTAGGTCACGACATTTAGGACGTTTTGACGTTAAGGACGTTAATGCAGCGCGATTGACGTTAAGGAGGCGACTGCTACTACAGTTAAATAACAACAATGCCGGCTTAATTGGAATCGGCATCTGAAACGCGACTTAGTCACTTTACAGTCTGACTTGTGTACAGACCGAGAAGTGACTTAGTCGCGATTCGGGATCTGCAGATCATAATCTCCATAGAACATTCTGGGAAGCCCTACGATTAATTTTATTGAAGGTAATTTATTTGACCTTAGTAAGCAAGGCCTTAGAGTGCCAAAGACTAAAAAAAAATAGAACAGCTTTATGAATTAAAGAAAAGACATCATTGATTTTGGGCTTCTTTGTACTACTTTTGTAATGTCCAATGATAAAAAAATATATAAATGGTAGTTTTTCTATACTTGTATTGATAAAACTAATAACAGTTTTGCTTATAATTGCTGTGCAATTGAGTTATTTGGAAAATAAGATATGGATTTTGTATTATCTGTCAATCAACGCCATCTTTGTTCTGCTTTAAAATGTCATAATTATATTTTGATCATTTTGCACACCTAAACTATGCAAAATAAAGGACAAATTCCGATTACATTGTAATCTTTGTACATCAAACTATTTTTAAATGCATATGTATTAAACTGTTTATACAATTAATCCCAAGTTCCCATACAGAATTAATGATGTCCTTTTATGCGGCTTACTATCGCGTTTATTTTGGTTTTGATTTTACAATTTCAGTTTATTTTATTATTTCAAACTTTTCGAAAGCATTTAATTTGTTTTTTTTATTATTCAATGTCCGCGCAAATACTAAGAAAATATTAGAATCAGCTTAAGCATCTCTCCAATGATATGTTGGACTGTTGCACTGTTGCCAATGATATTTTACTTAGAAAAGACGTAGATATGTTATAGGCGCTCCGAACGAGGCACGTTGAAACTATGCCGATAAGCAAACCTGAACTCAGTGTCGCGATGCAGAGCAACATATATTTGTCTCTTTTTCGCTCTCAATAACTATCATTCAGTGGTAGTGCAATAGTTACGCAAATCGAGAGCACGGGTTCTAAACCACCCACCGGTACCAATGTATCTTTGATATATGTACTTTGGTTGTCCTGTTACTATGATACAAACACTTTAGTAGCTTAACCTTTTATTATTATTATTTTTCATATAATTTCTATACTAAGCTACTAAAGTACTTGTATCATAGAAACAGGACAACCAAAGTACATATATCAAATATACATTGATACCGGTGAGTGAATTTAAACCCGTGCTCTCGGTTTGCGTAACCATTGCACTGCCACTACACCACGGTCGCCTTTAGTAGCTTAGTATGAAATGTTTTTTTTTATTGTGACTTGAAATCTGACCTATGCAAGGGGAGGTCCAAGAGCGCCGTTACCTCAGTTGCCGTCACTATGCCAGATCCAAAGATACTCCTTTACGTATAATAAAATAATAGTTGTTTAGAACGGCGACTGAGAGAATTAAAAACGATTTTTTTCAGTTGTCAACGCTCTTGGACCTTCCTTATCTCACCATCAGTCAGTAGAGTCGGTTTAAGCCGAAATAACGCGCCCCTCCACTGCATTTATGCACACGAGCAAATAATATGGATGCAACCATGATGCAACACACCGAAAATGCAATTGTAATTGGTCATTCAGTTGCTGGTTAGACACAAAAGGAGGAGCACGATGATAAAGTATAATTAGTAATATTTACATTCACACATTTAAATAAACTAATAAAGTGGAGGGGCGCCTCATTTATAGTTGGACAAGCTATAGCCTCGTCTCAATAATAAAAATAATAATAACAAACTCACCTATAAAGAGAAAAACAATACAAAAAACAATCCTAATAAGTTTTCACGCAAAAAATCGATATTACCAACAAGAGCACTTAACTATGAAAAAACTACACACTATATATCATTAAAAAACATGAAAAAACACTGAAAAACACCAATAAATAGATTATTAATATATTTAAAATAGCTAAATGCAAGTTAACCGTTCGCTTGGATTGTTTGTCGTTGATATTTTAGTGATGTGACATTAGTAATCGTTTTTTTTATTGTGACCCGACTTTAGGACCCCGATTCTCTTATGGCGACGAAAAGTCAGTGAAATTAGGTCAGGGTCGCAAGTGACCAATCAACGTGGTTTATCTATTGATTTGTTATTCGCTGATTGCTTACGCAGATGTCAAATTTCAGTACCAAGTGTATGTTTTTTCGTGACTCGACATATGACAACACTCCGCTTGATGTTAGGCTGGAGTGTAGTCTATAAATGGATGCCACTGCTACTACAATTCATAAACTGTGAGTAGCAATCACATGCACTATGCCGGCCTAGTTGGAATCGACGACGACAGGCGTGGACGAACGGTTTAGCGACTGATTTGTTGCGCGTAAAGTCCCGGGTTCGATCCCCGGTCGGAGCAAATATTTGTTTCATAGCTTTTATTTGTAATATTTAATAGTATTAAATATTGCAAATATTTGTTAATAAAAAAAAAAGAGATGGATATTTGCTTCGGGTCTGGTTTTCAAAGAGTGGTAGGCAGTGGTACCCAGTCTGCCGATCCGGGGTAGTACCACCACTTACAAGTATACAGACCGTGAAGTGATTTGGTCACGTTTCGGGATCAGCTTGTAAGTTGCCGGTTCCATCTAGGCCGGCATAGTGGATGTGATTGCTACTCACAGTTATTGAATTGTAGTAGCGGTGACATTCATTCATGGACCACACTTTGGCTTAACATCAAGCGGGGTGCTGTCATATGTCGAGTCACAATAAAAATAAAAAAAATAAAAAAAATCGGCAACTTACAAGCTGATCCCGAAACGTGACCAAATCACTTCACGGTCTGTATACTTGTAAGTGGTGGTACTACCCCGGATCGGCAGACTGGGTACCACTAAGCTAAATCTTAGCTCCGACCAGAAATCGGACCCGGGACTTTGCACGTTACCATATTGTATGCTAACCAATGCACCACGCCTGTCGTCATGTAAGGGGGTCGTCATTACATTTCTAATATAGAAATGTAAAAACAAAGTGTGAAGGAAGCGAGGGAGTTGTGTCAGAATCGTGGCAAGTGGCGCTCTGTTGTCTCTGACTATCCTGTGGGAAAAAGGCGTGACAATTTGATTGATTGATTGATTAAAAAGAAAACATAATTCTATGTCACATCACTACACTCGAAGAGAAGCGATATGCGCGCGCATTTTGTTTGTAATCTATTTAGTTTCGATCCTCTAGCTCTTAAAATCATTTAAACAAAACCCACTCTTTTGCCGCCTGTAAATACGACACATAATCGCATAGCTAAATTCTCCATACGCAATAATAGCTCTTAAGTCTTTAAAGTTAAATACCATTATTGATTAATTTTAATTTTTAATATCGAAGGAAATCTACGACGCCAAAAGCTTCGAAGTAATAAATAATTGTTTTTTATTGCGATTTTAAATTGCTTCTGCCAATTTTCTATGTTAAGTTCAGCTTAACATCAGGCGGGGTGCTATCATATATTAAACCACAATAAAAAAAAGAAAAAAATATATGAATGTGAGTGAAGCGAGGGAGTTGGAGTTAGGATCGTGGCAAGTGGCGCTCTATTGTCTCTGCCTATCCCTATGGGTAAAAGGCGTGAAAATTTGATTTGAATTGCAAAAAAGACAAGAGCTTCAAAAAACCATCTGAGTTATATAAACATCTACGTATAACTTAGCATCAAATCCTGACTAACTCTCGGGATAATTTAATTGCATCTCTTCCTAAAGATCCATTAGCCTCGGAGATGGAACCGAGACTTCAATTTCACAAAGCTTTTATGACCGGAGCACAGACAAGCAAAAAGGGATTAGGTTGGGAGAAAAAGAAAAGCGATAAAGAGGTGATAAAATCCTTACTCAAGCAGGACGAGGCACACGCCTATAGAGTGCACGCAACGACTCTAGAGGTACAGAATGAGTGGCTCACCCTAGGAGAGATATGTGTACCCCCAGCCTTGAAATGGCGAACAATAATGTATGATTGGTCTCCAGCGTTAGTAAAATTCTATCTTAACGCATTCCAAATGTCTCTGCCCGACCAGAGCAATCTGGTAAGGTGGGGTAAAGGCACTGATAAGACCTGTACATTATGTGGTCTTGCCGTGGGAACTGCGAGGCATATTCTGGTGGGGTGTGTCACTCTACTTGATAGGGGCTGTTACTCGCGGCGACACGATAAAGTCCTGGAAATCATCCGTGAAGCAGTAAGTCTTAGCATTGGCAGAGCTAGGAAAGGTTTGTCCACAAATGATAGACATATTACTTTTGTGAAAGAGTCCCATCTCAGAAAATCACAAAATAAGCCTTTCTCGATCCTGCGCGACGCACCTGACTGGAAAATACTCATGGATACATTCGAAAAGCACTACAAGATACCTGAAGATCTAGCAGTATCAGCCTATAGACCGGACATTTTAGTTTACTCTCGACACTTAAAAACTATTATCATCGTAGAGCTTACCGTTCCGTGGGAAACAAACATTCCAAAGGACCACAACATCAAGTCCAACAAATATTATGATCTCACGAACGAGATGACGAAAAACGGTTTTAAAACTCAGCTCTACGCAGTGGAAGTTGGCGCAAGGGGATTACCAGCAAAAACCTCGCATCATCTTTTAAAAAATCTTGGCCTCCCAAGGTCCGCCGTAACCACATTTTTGGATCGTATGTCGAAGGCGGCATTGGTGGGGTCTTACAATATTTGGTTGGGTAGAGGGGATAGTGAAGGCAGGGAAGGTGAGTGTTGACATGTCACAAAAAGCTTTGAAACCTACATTTCGGTCACAAGTCCGAAACGCTGCCTTCATTCTCCCGTCTGCCACGCGATGGACCCGGCACCCGCACGGTGAATCCATGGATGCTAAGAAATTGTTTCATTGTGTCTCGACATATGACAGCACCACGCTTGATGTTAAGCTGGATGCTAATTACAGTTGAATAACTATGTTAGCCTAATTGGAACCGGCAACTTATAAGTTGTTTCCAAAACACGACTTAGTCACTTCACGGTTTGTATTCTTGTAAGTGGTGGTACTATCCCAGATTTATATATTATATATTTACTTAAGTGACATTATACATCCTTAATTCTCACAGGGATAAGCAGAGAAGAGACAAAAGAGCGCCTGAATTTAAATAAATACACAAAGAGCGTATTTTTTGTGGCTCGACTACATGTACAGGTACAGCCAGTCTGATATTAAACTGGAGTGCGGTCAATGAATGGAGTCAACTGCTACTACGGTAACTGCTGGTAGTAGTCGAATTCATTAGTTCCGGCATAGTTGGAACAGGCAACTTATAAGATAATTTTGAAACGCGACTAAGTCACGGTGTTCGTCCCCTGCGGGGTTAGGTTGAGCAAGTTAAAACGATTATCGTCTCTCGTTGCCGATTGTTAAAATAATAAAAGCTAGGCTAAATCCAATAAAACGAGACTATTAATCTTTGTGACGAATATCGTCTGTGCGACGACACGTTTGACCATTATCATCAATAGCCTCATTTTGGTCGATTTAGTCTAACTTTTATTATTTTGCCAATCGTCGACGAGAGACGATTATCGTTTTAACATGCCCAACCTAACCCCGCTGATCTTTCTGCTAACTGTACTTCAAGTGTACGCCATCTATTATCGACAATTTGAACTATTTATTTAATTATAAAGATAACAGTTTATTTTCTTCATAAAATATCTACGTTTGTGTTATAAAATAAAACAAAAATGATAAGTTTGAAACAATGTACTTTATTTATAGCTTAATTAATTTATAATGCAGTAAAATATCTTATTATTTAGAAATTACACGTTAGAATTACACATTAATAAGTAATTAACTTAAAAAGCGACTTGTACTTTAAGATATTTAATTTCTTAAAAGAATATACAGTATTCGCTTATTTAAGAATACATTTTGGAATATAGAAATACAATTATTTAGGTATTAAATTGATTTAGGAGAAAACATCACAAACATCTTTAAAAGTTTATTGTTTTACATAGCGTTAATAATTAATGAATATATTTAAATAACTGAATTACTGTAATCTTTTAATTTAAGCATTATGTAAGGAAGTTCCAACTTATAATTACTAGTCACTTTTCATAAATAAATTTAATATTTTCAGCGAATTTACTATTAAGTCCAATCTATTATTTTATTTCAGGCGTTTTGTATGAAAGGTTATTTTTTTTAATACAAGTCGCTTTTTATAAACTAATTTAAATGTAATTACAAACCCAGCATTATAATTACGTTTAAATTGTTTCTTTTTAGTTTAAATTAAATAATTGACTTAGATTTTTAAGACGGAATATATTTTCAAACCCAAAATAAAATAATCTAATCTTTGAGTAATAAAAAATAATATTTCGTAAAAATGGATATTAAAAGCGTCATATTTGATATCCTGCATTCTTTTAGAAATTTGATAAACAATTGACAACATTACATTAATTTAAGCGGTATTTGATATTGCTTAGCTAGAATGGATAGAAACTTATAAGGAACCGGCCATACATCGACCGTAGTAAGTAAATGAAGAATTAAATAATTTAGACATAGAGATCATAGTAGACAGTAAGATATCCAAAAATGATGACTCGTAGATTTGTTAGAAGTAATAATAGAATCGCCTAAATAATATAATGTTTAATTTAAAATATGATATTTAACGCTTTTCCGGGCAAGAAGACGTCTGCCGGATTTATTAGTTTATAATAAATTCTAAATTGACTTATACATATTGCTGTTTCTTAACTCCTAGTATCTTAAGCGTTCACAAACATCTGACGTCGACTTGCCTGATGTTAAGCAAGAACCAAGAGGATGTCGGAGAGCGTTGACGACTGAAAAAATAGTTTTATGCCGTCCAAATGATTATGTTAGATTTGTAGAAAATGGCGCTCTGAGATTGATTCGATTTATTAATAGTTAAGTAGTTATTATTATTAAGTAAGTATAAATTAATGACAAGAATTGTGGAGGTGAGGGAAGTGAGGAGGTGGATGCAAATATAAAGATCATCTGATGTGGATGGATGCGTTAAACGAGACATGTGTTCTCCAACCAAATCGGAGACAGAAGAACCAAGAAGGCTGCGTTGCCTAGTGCCCATAACCGTAGAGCTTGTATGAAGAGAAATGGGGTTGTGAGGGAAACGAGGGATCGTGGCAAGTTGCGCGACAATTTGATTGATTGATTGATATACATTTTAATCAACGTTTAAGAAACTAAGAGTACCTAAATAAGTTATAATAGTTTTCTGTTTATGTGTTTTTTTCTAATTAAATCCTAAATATTTGAATAGGTTGTTCTCGTTGGTATTGTGGTCGAAGAATGGCGTCTCTTTGTAGGTAACGGATGAGTCAGCTATATGCATCTGTCTCTTGCCATATCTGTGAACAATTAATTAATTATTTTGTCGGTATGCAAAACAAATTGCAATCTTTGATTCTGTATTGTCAACTTTAAACTAGATTGCAATTCAAAAATTATGCACACCCTGCAAACAATAATAAAAATTACATAGTACTATAAATTATTAACTATTACTATAACTAGAAATTACATAATTATAAATCTATTATTTTTTATTGTGACATGACATAATATAACAGCACCTGCTTTATGTTAAGCTGCAGTGTGGTCCATGAATGGATGTCACTGCTACTACAATTCAATATTATATACAATTCAAGCTATAGTTTTTAAGTGTCGAGAGTAAACTTAAGCGAGAGAGTTGTGTCAGGATCGTGGCAAGTGGCGCTCCATTGTCTCTGCCTATCTCCGTGGGACAAGGCGTGACAATTTGATTGATTGAGTAATCTAAAGTATACTTACCGCCCTCTGCCGTAAATGGAATAGTGACCGCGTAGCTCGTTAATATACTTCGCTAATTCCTCACGAGCATAAACCCTGGCGACATTACAACGCCGTAATGATACACAATAGACTCAATCACCACAGAGATAGGCAGAGGGTATGGAACGTCACTTTTTATTAGACTCGACATATGACACAACCCCGCTTGATGTTAGGCCGAAATGTGGTCCATGAATGAATGTCACTGCTACTACAATTCAATAACTGTGAGTAGCAATCACATCCACTATGCCGGCCTAGATGGAACCGGCAACTTACAAGCTGATCCCGAAACGTGACCAAATCACTTCACGGTCTGTATACTTGTAAGTGGTGGTACTACCCCGGATCGGCAGACTGGGTACCATTGCCTACCACTCTTTGATAACCAGACCCGAAGCAAATATCCATGTATTTTTGTTTATTAACAAGTATTTGTAATATTTAATATTATTAAATATTACAAATAAAAGCTAGGAAATAAATATTTACTCCGACCGGGGATCGAACCCGGGACTTTACGCGCAACAAACCAATCGTTAAACCGTTCGTCCACGCCTGTCGTCAACTTTCCACGATTCTAATAAACTATTTTGTTAACTAAGGCTCGACATATGACAGCGCTCCGCCTGATGTTAAGCTGGAGTGTGGTCCATGAATGGAGACGACTGCTACTACAGTTACATAACTGCAAGGCGTCGCGTAGTGCTTAGCACACCAGTCTGTTACGCGGAAAGTCCCGGGTTTGATTCCCGGACGATGCAAATATTTTTTATAGCTTTATTTGTAATATATGTATCTAATCTAATTATTAAAATTCCAAATATTAGATTTTTAAAAAAGAGCTGGATATTTGCTTCGGGTCTGGTTATTAAAGAGTGGTAGGCAGTGGTACCCAGTCTGCCGATCCGGGGTAGTACCACCACTTACAAGGGAAATGAGTGATACGGACCGTAAAGTAACTTAGTCGGGTTTCGGGATCTACTTGTAAGTTGCCGGTTTCAACTAGGCCGGCATAGGGGATGTGACTGCTACTTAATGTAGGTTATATTGTAGTAGCAGTGACCTTCATTTATGGAGCGCACTCCAGCTTAACATCAGGCGGGGTGCTGTCATATGTCGAGTCACAATAAAAAAAAAACGATCAAATCTCTTCACGGTCTGTATACTTGTAAGTGGTGGTACTACCCCGGATCAGCAGACTGGGTAACACTTCCTACCACTCTTGGTAGGAAGTGACCGTATAGGAAGCGACAGAAGCTCCATTATCTCTACCTATCTCTGTAGGTTGAGGCGTTACGATTTGATTTTTATCCCCATAGAGAAAAAACACCTTTAGCCGACATAGTGACGGAATTGCAGCAACCAATGATATAAAGTAAAATGAGAAGATACGCACCTACACGAGTTTGAACGATCAACCACGACTAGGCATACAGACAAGTGGGAGTAGGACAGAACGATAGTTATTTAGAGCGAAAGAGAGACAAATATATGTTGCTCTGCATCGCGACACTGAGTTCAGGTTTGCTTACTATGCCACTATGCCAGTCAAGGTGCTTCTTCACGCATCACTTGAAGGATCCAAGGTTATAGGATGGAGAGAACACAGGGGCTGGTAAAGCATTCCACTTGTCGATTGTTCTATAAAGAAACGACGCACCGACTATTGATTCAGTCGACAGAATGCGGATGCTTTCCCCGACCTGTGCGGGTATTACGGGTGTGAAATGACGAGGTAGGAATAAGGTTAAAGAACTTCCTCTCACTCTGTTATCTCCTCTTGACTCCAACTTACCTTCCTCGTCCATGCACAGAATAGTACTCCTGCAACTCCTTTAAGTAGTTATTGATCTGTTCGGCTGTGTCGAAGCGTTCTGGACGTCGCGGACGTGGATACTGGGACGGCCATTCAGCAGAAGTCAATATGGCGGAACATAGAAGAATGGCGGCCAGCACAGCGAAGCGGGTCTTCATTTTTCTGTTAAAAAATATGTTTTATAGTAGTTATTAATGATATTATAATACGTCTTTTACGTGGATATGTTATAGGCGCTCCGAACGTGGCACGTTAAAACTATGCTAATAAGCAAACCTAGACTCAGTGTCGCGATGCAGAGCAACATATATTTGTCTAATGAATTAAAGTGTTTCATCTTCATCCACTGAAGACATTATAACGGAAGACGAGCCTGTATAGACTAAGTTTCCTTTGCCTTCCCAGAAAGGTACAATTAAACTGAAGAAGAACTGAAGCACAGATTCTATTATTTCCAAAATCAAAGAATTTGGAAATAAAAGAATCTGTGCTAAAATAAAAACTAATTCATTGTTATTTGTCTCATTTACATTATTTTTTATACCACGTGTGACTGAAAGAGACAACTACTTGTACTTCAATTCCTTTCTTTCAAAGGTTGGCACTACTATTTGCAAATACAACCACTTGTAATTGTGGTTGACTTTTAATACCGCTTAATTAAAAGTCACGTGGTAGTAAGAGTAGCGGCATAATTGTTCAGTCATCATTTTTTGAAGTATTTTAATGTAATTTGTTATTCTTTCTAATTAGGTTGTGAAATGATAATCAAAACTAGTGACAACCTTCTAAATTACGAATGTAAAAATGTATATTCATCCCCTTCTGACTTCTTTTTAATGACATAAGTGAAAATAGTATAAATTGTTGTCTTTTGTAGCTATTTTAGGGCTCCTTCTGTGTCCTAAGTCCAAATTCTTTCATATAAATACATTGAAAAAATGACATTGACAACCCTACATTGAGTCAAGAAACAACATACAGATAAAACTATAAATAGGTAGAAAATTGTATTAACATAGTCATAAAACAGTTAAGTATTCGAAAACAAATAAAGGGATGTTACGCATCGATGATTCAATTGATGTATTCAATTACTACTATCATTCGATTACTACACTTAGAGATAAGGAAATGAACGTAAATATTGTTGTATTGGATACTATTATCTATAATGTACAACTACTAATTGTTTTATTTACATTTCTATGCTATAAATTGCTTTCGTCAATCTACTTTCACTCATCCTTTCCATGTGCCCAAACCATTGGAGCATTCCTTTGTCAATCCTTGTCACTACATCTACTTATGAGCCTAAAAAAACTAAATCCAATGTTAAGAGGGTGTTTTCCGACCAAATCGGAGACATCCTCAATAAAACTAGTTGACTAGTGCCCATAACCACAGAGCCTGAATGAAGAGAATTGTGAATGTGAAGGAAGCAAGGAAGTTGTGTAAGGTTCGTGGTAAGTGGCGCTCCATTGTCTTTGCCTATCCCTGTTGGAAAAAGGCGTGACAAGTTGATTTTGTTTGATTGTTTAATTTATATGTTCAATTTGTATATTAATTAGTATTTTAGTTTTTTTTGTAAATGTAGCTAAATGCATGTTGTGGATATCTTTACCTAAAATAACACTTGTACCAAAAATTATAATTTACGAATTTGTAAAAAGTATCGTATAAGTAAAATAAAAAATGAATAATGGGTTGCAACACTCTTTAACTTCACATTTTACATTCACGTTTAACGGATATTTTATACAGAGCTAAAGGACATCATTCATTTTGGGTTTCTATCTACTATATAAATGGTTATTTCGATGTAAAATTATTAACAACCCAATTCACGATTTCGTAATAGTAAACGTAATAGAATAAGTATAAAGTAAAACTAAATTCGTTAATTAAAACTTTTTTTGTACAACCGGCTGTAAATAACGTAAAAATAACGTAAAAAGTTACAAATATTTGTAAAAGAAATAACTGGAATAAGCTGCTTAGGTAGTTATCTCTGCTACAGCGTTCGAAGTTAACTTAAAGACGCATAATTCATATTCATAACATTTCCAAAATCTAAAATAGACAACGAATATTTATGTGGGCGAAAATTGCGGCACGTTCCGTTTCTAGTTAGAGTGTTGCCAACCGTAAAAATAATATCCGACGAGATGCGAATACTTTCCTTTGAGTTGGCAACCCTTACGCCTTTGGCGAAGACTCGAGAAGTTTATTATAAAGTAACTAAATAGGTTTTTGACTTAAATAAATACTTATTTACGCTTTAAAGTAATTTTGTCCTTTGATTAGAGATTAATTTTGAATAAATAAATTTACGTTCCGTTTTTGATTTCCTTTATTTGTAAATAATACTAATAGGAAGTTGTTCATTAAACTTTCATTGAATATAAATAACTTAATCAATAAGTCACGCCTCATTTCTCACAGGGATAGGCAGAGACATTGGAGCGCCATATACCACGATCCTTAGACAACTCCCTTGCTACATTCACATCCTCAATTCTCTTTATACAGGCTCTGTGGTTATGGGCACTAGGCAACCTAGCTTTCTTGAGGATGTCTCCGATTTGGTCGGCGAACTCTCTCCTGGGCCTGCCTTGCTTAACGCATCCATCCACATGAGATTTATAAATTCCTTTCGTCAATCTACTTTCACTCATCCTTTCCAAGTGCCCAAACCATCGAAGCATTCCTTTGTCAATCCTTGTCACTACAACTTCTTTCACCACTTACAACATCTATTAATTGAATCAATAAAAGTTGCAAGGTCTTTTTGTTGAACCGATATTTATTGCTTTAACTTAATTGAAAGTCTGTTCAGACGGTGCAAATCGCAAACGATTTCGCAGTTGATCGACTAAAAACGCCTCGTGTGAACGCTGTCTTAGACTCCACACCCTTCTCCTCATATTTTTATTTATCCTAGCAGTTTTATTTATCCAGGATTTAATAAATAAAACTGCAAAGCTCTCGAAACGTCGAAATAAAAGAAAATTGTAAAATCAATTACAAAAATAAACGCGATAGTAAGCCGCATAAAATTTGTTTAATTCATTAATCTATGTTCTGGCAAATTCTAAGAAATTTTTTTTTTTCAATTTTATTTATTTATTTCTATTTCTATACTAAGCTACTAAAGTGCTTGTATTATAGAAACAGGACAACCAAAATACTTATATGAAAGATATATTGGTACTGGTTAGTGGTTTCAAACCCGTGCCACTCGGCTTACGTAACCATTGCGCTGCCACTACACCACGGTCGCCTTAAATAAAGTTATTAAGCTTATTGCAAATGTCAGCAAGCACAAGGGTAAAAAGTAATTTACCATTTACGCGGTAAATTTTACGCCTACTTTTTTTACCCTCCACAATATACGTAGTGCTGTGATTGAAAATACACACTCATTGTTCCTTTATCGAGAACAAATCAACCGATTATAGTGCTAAGGTAAAAATATCGATATCGATATTCTATGTTTATTTTTTATTGACACGCAATTTTTTAAATGTGACTCGGAAGCCTATCCGGTGTTAGGCTGGAGTGCAGTCCATGACAGAGGTGACTGCTACTACAGTTAAATAATTGTAAGTATGGCGGCCTAATTGGAACCGGCAACTTAAATTCTGATCCCGAAACGCGACTTAGTCTCTTCACGGTCTGAACACTTATAAGTGGTGGTACTATAATACCTTGGATCGACAAACTAGGTATCACTGCCTAGTCTATCACTCTTTGACAACCAGGCCCGGAGCAAATCTCCGCTCTTTTATTAACAAATACGTATGTATTTGTAATAATCCATCGATATAATTAATAAATATTACAAATATAAGCTTATATGACAAATACTTGCTCCGACCGAAAAACGAACTTGGACGCGTAACTGACTGTGCTATGCCACGCTTGTCGATAATTAACCTTATGTTCCTGAAACCATAGGTCATTTATTAATCTTATAATGAATATATTTTCCTTATATTTATTTTGATTTTTATTTAACATAGTTTTTAGGTTTTCTCATTGTAACAAACCCTATAGACTACGGTCTAAATTAAATATTTATTATTATTATTATAAATTTCTCGGTATTATCGATATCAATTTATTCAGCATTGCACATCCCTTGCCCAACTACATTTTCCTTGTAAAATCAGAGCGTGATTGAATATCGGTCGTTTGCCCATAAGTCGTGCTTTTATCAGGATAACTATGAAGTACTCAGACCATGAAGTGACATAGTTGCGTAGCGTATTGGCTAAGTCCCGGGTTCGATTCCCGATCGAAACAAATATTTATTACATATAATTTATTTTTATCCCCAAGAAAGCTGGGTTGCCTAGTGCCCATAACCGTAGAGCTTGTATGAAGAGAATTGTGAATGTGAAGGAAGCGAGGGAGTTGTGTAAGGATCGTGGCAAGTGGCGCTCCATTGTCTCTGTCTAACCCCGTGGGAAAGAGGCGTGACAATTTGATTGATTGATTAATTGATTATTTGTATATTGTTAATAACAAAAAATGTGGCAAATTTATTTACTCCGTATTAAAGAGTGTAAGACCGTGAAGTAACTTGGACGCGTTTCGGGATCTGCTTGTAAGTTGCAGGTTCCATCTAGGCCGGCATAGTGGATGTGATTGCTACTCACAGTTATTAAATTGCAGTAGCAGTGACATTCATTCATGGACCACACTTCAGCTTAACATTAGGCAGGGTGCTGCCATATGTAAAGTCACAATAAAAAAAAAAAAAAAAATATTTGCACCCTGCCCATGATTTCTAATCATCCCAAAGGTTAGTTGTTAGAGAATGCCTAATAGGCATTAAACTCGCCTACGTACCTATTTTTAAGTTTATTTTGATGCAATAAAGGATTTAAACAAATAAATGAAAGCCACTATACATAAAACGTAGACAAGGGAAAATTGTTAAGTAGTCCTAAATTAATTAATTAATTTAAAGAGAGATTACCTAAAGTTAAAACTCATTTTAAGACGTAATAAAACAGTAATTAAAATGACTTTTATTCACTTTGATTTATATTTTCTAACTAGGTAACGTGTGAATATTTAATTAAAGGATTTGGGCGAATTAAATAGCTTTTTAAGGACGTTAGTTGGTTGAGGGGATGATAGAATTACAGGAGACCTTATTGTCTTTATAAATTAAGTCCGCCTTTGTACCTAGTGCATAAATAATAAATAAATGTATAATGAAAATTAAAACAGAAAAAACATCATTAATTCATAATTTCTTTGACGCTAGGCGTGGCGTGACGTAGTGGTAACACCGTTTCGTGGAAAGTTCCGGGTTCGATTCCCGGTCGGAGTTATATTTGTTTCATAGCTTTTATTTGTAATATTTAATCTCATAGTTAAAATTACAAATATTAGTTTATAAAAAAAGAGGTGAATATTTGCTCCGGGTCTGGTTATCAAAGAGTGGTAGGCAGTGGTGTCTTTTCTGCCGATCCGGGGTAGTACCACCACTTACATGTATGCAGAACGTAAGTTTTTATACAAATTAATAAATGAATCTTGCAGTTAGTATTTTCTCAGATTTTGCGCGAACATTGATTATTGAAATAAACAAATTTTATGCGGCTATCGCGTTTATTTTGGTTTTGATTTTACATTTTTTTTATTATTACGACGTTTCGAGAGCTTTGCAGCCATCGTGCCAGCGTCTCTCTGTGATCACTAAATTTTGCAGTTGTTTTGCAGCTGAGATATTTATGACATTTGATCTCGACTTTTTTTTATTGTGGCTTGACTTAAAAAATCACCCGCTTGATGTTAAGCTGGAGTGTGGTCCATGAATGAAAGCAACTGCTACTACAGCCCGCAATAAATAACCGCAAATATATTCGCATGCTTTATGCCAACCTAGTTTGAACCGCTCACGTCCACTTGACGACAGGCGTGGACGAACGGTTAGTGATTGGTGGAATCGAAGTCCCGCGTTCGATTCCCAATAGGAGCAAATATTTGTTTCAAAGCTTTTATTTGTAATATTTAATAGTTATATTAAAATATTGTAAAATGTTTTTTTTAAATAAAAAAAGAAGTGGAATTTTGCTTCGAGTAAAGTGATTTGATCGCGTTTCGGCATCAGCTTGTAAGTTGCCGGTTCTAACTAGGCTGGCATAGTGAATGTGATTGCTATTCACAGTTATTGAATTGTAGTAGCAGTGGCATCCATTCATGGGCCACAAGACTCGGTTATTCCAGTCATCGTCACTCTTGGACCTCCTCTTGCTTATCATCCAGCGAGGTGCTGTCATATGTCGAGTCACAATATAAAAAAAAACGAAACAACGCTAATGCGATTAAAATAAGAATAGGACGCGATCGGCGCTATTTTGTGACGTCTAACTCTCCAACCAACTTCACTTTAGTATGGTGTCTTTTTCTTTGCGGACTACCTTTGAATCAGTCAAGTGAAGTTAGTCAACAGCCCGTCCTATTCTTATTTTATTAGCATGGTATTACCCAGGGCCGTCTTTACCCGGGGGTTCAAGGGGTGCGGTGCACCCGGGCGCAGAGTCTTAGGGGGCGCATGCCGACCGCGATAAACTTCGATAGGTACCTACTACACTGAGACCACGCGAGCGGAGCCTTGACTTTCGCACCCCGGCGCTGAATATGCTTAAGACCCTGGTATTACTCCGGATCGGCAGACTGAGAACCACTGCCTGCCACTCTATCAGCCGGTTGTACCAAAAAAGTTTCAATTTACGAATTTAGTTTTACTTTATACTTATTCTATTACGTTTACTATTACGAAATCGTGAATTGGGTTGTTAATAATTTTATATCGAAACTACCATTTATATATGTTTTTATCATTAGAAATAACAAAAGTAGTACATAGAAACCCAAAATGAATGATGTCCTTTAGCTCTGTATAAAATATCCGTTAAACGTAAATGTTAAATGTGAAGTTAAAGAGTGGTGCAACCCATTTTTTCTTTTTTTTTCATTTATCGATACTTTTTACAAATTCGTAAATTATATTTTTTGGTATAACCGGCTGTATATGGGAGCTTAGGTTTATATGTCCGGGGGCAGTCAGAACAAAGCTTCTCGTCTATACCTAATTACCTTAATTAATATTTTCAAGATACTGTGTGCATAAGGGGTAAAGTATCTTTACACACCGCTCGAATTAGGCAACAGTTTACAAAATACAAGTACTTTAAACCAGCACCAGAGCAGGCAGAGCATGTGGTGAAGGACCTTAAACAGTAGCATAGCGTGGATGTAAGCCGACCCGGGCGGAAAAAAGAAATTGCCGCCCCCTTGTTTAGAAATAACATTTTAAAAGATTTAAATATAGAAAGTTCTACAGAACTTTCAGTTGCCCCAGTCGCCGTCACTATGCCGGCCAAAGGTGCTTCTTCACGCATCGCTTGAAGGATCCAAAGTCATAGGATGGAGAGAACACATGGGCTGGCAAAGCATTCCACTCGATTGTTCTTCAAAGAAAAGACGCACCGAACTTTTTAGTTCGACTACTAATTCGGTCGATAAAATGCGGATGCTTTCCCCGACCAGTGCGGGTATTACGGGAGTGAAAAGACGAGGTAGGAACAAGGTTAAAGAGCACCTCACAACATTCTCCGTGGTATAGGTGATAGAGGACGCACAGAGCCGCCATGTCTCTGCGTAATTGCAGGGGCTCCAGAGTTCGCGTGACCTCTACGTCACCTATGATTCGGACAGCTCGGCGCTGCAAAGAATCCCGGGCATTGAGAAGATACTTGGCAGAGCCGTCCCACAGGTGCGAACAGTACTCCGCACAAGAGCGAATTTGAGCCTTGTATAAAAGTAGGCGAAGCTCCGGCGCGAAGAACCGCCGCACCTTGTTCAGGATGCTAAGTTTGGAGGTGGTCTTAATTGCTCAATATGTCTCTGTGATTCAGGTCGCAGCGAAGGGTCATTCCAAGAATGTCCAGTCTGTCCGAAGCACTGAGGGAGATGTTACAAAGAGAGGGAAGGGGAGTAACCCGTTTACTTTTTACGATTTTTTCGACGAGAATAGCAATTGCCGAATAGCAACGCAATCACACTGCTTTTTCGACGCCATCGCGTATGAAAAGAATCGGGGCCTAACTAAATGTCGCGTCAAAGTAACTAAAAGGCGTCGACTTGTTTAAAACCTACGCACGATACACAAAATACTATTTAATACCTATACTTTAAGTTTAAAGGTACTGACCACTGCTCAGCCCACGCAAGACTTTATATACCAAGTTGTTTAAATATTTATTTATTTATTTATAGATAGATCTATATATATATATACTAGCTGTGCCCGCGACTGCGTCCGCGTGGAATAGTTATTTTGGGAATCATATTAATTTTTTGTTTACCTACCTGCTCAGCTTTATTATAAATTACCTATAGCTGTTACCCGCGACTTATTTTAGACGATTAAATTACGTAACTAATAGAATATATTTTAAAGTAGTTTTAAAAAGAATATATTTTAAAGTACTTCTGCGTAAATTATATTTTCAGTTTTATTTTCTTGTGCGCAAAACTCGCAGCCGTTTTGCAGCAGCAGTCTGCCGAGAACGCTGAGTCCTTTTTCTAGGCATTACAGTGACGAAGAAAGAACGAAGGAAATGAAAACTTATCCAAACTAACTGTATGCTTAAACTAATAAGAATTGTAAAACCTAACCTTGAAAGAATGTAGATGACACCTACGGTATCATTTACAACAAAACAAAAAAAAAGTGTTATTGTGAAAATATTAGAAACAAAATACTATACCTAAAACAAACACTACCTACTATAGAGAAAACTACTACAAAATGAAATTGTATAAAAAAGGATTTTGCACGATGATATTATATCGTAAAAACAAATTAACGCTGCATTCAACCGATCAGTAGGGAGCCGACCGCATAGTATGCTTGTCTGTCTATAAATGACGCGCCCCTCCACTTTATTAGTTTATTTAAATGTGTGAATGCAAATATTCTAACTATACTATTAAACTTCATCACGTTCGTTCCTTCTTTGTGTCTAACCAGCAACTGAATAACCAATTACTGCATTTTCGGTGTGTTTTATCCATATTTTATATTTACTCGTATGCGTAAATGCAGTGGAGGGGCGCGTCATTTCGGCTTAGACAGACTATACCTCGTAGAGGTACACCCCCCTCCGCCTCGCCCGCAAGCACCGCCTCTCCTCACCCGCCGGTTAGCGCTCATCATGCGAGGCGTGTGAATTTTATTTCAGAGTTATTTTAAAATTGTATTATCTTATAAGATGTTTATTGAAATTAGGTGATGTCAATGACAGTTAAATACTCTTAATTAATAACATATTTATTTCGATAAAGAATAATATTATTATGTTAATACAACTCTGACAAATAATTTGTAATAATGCATTAATTTAGACCAAATTTGAATATCATAAAAACGGTTATTGTAAGTTTATCTTAAAAGATAGACATATACGGTCGCGGACATTTTTTTTGATAATTTAAAGAGGAATAATTCTTTCATACATATTTTTTGGGTATCTCGAACGGTTTTCGCAGCGCACGCAACGGAAACCCTCAAAGACGAATAATATTCCCCGTTTTTGCCACATTTTCGACTGTTTCTTCGCTTATATAAGTCGCAACGTAATGTTTTATAGCCTAAAGCCTTCCTCCATGATTGATCTATCCAACACAAAAAGAATTTTTCAATTCGAACCAGTAGTTCCTGAGATTAGCGCGTTTAAACAAACAAACAAACAAACAAACAAACTCTTCCGCTTTATTATATTAGTATAGATTAGTATAGATAAACAGGTTACAATCTTAACGTGCGCAAAATAAAATAGAATAAAACAAAGATGTGAGATTGTAACCCAAAGCAGGGCATACAGAATAACAAAAAATAAAAACACGAATTCAAAACAATACAAGAAAAAAAAAAAGAGAAAATAATAAAAATAAAAAAAAAACAAGCCAGTTATAAGCATCAAATAAACAACAAAGATTATCGAATTTAACAAATTTTATGCGGCTTACTATCGCGTTTATTTTGGTTTTGATTTTACATTTTTTTATTATTCCGACGTTTCGAGAGCTTTGCAGCCATCGTAGTCACGGAGAGACTGAGGTGTTGGTCGTCCTATTGGTTGATGCTGTTATTGTTTCCAAAACTACCCCGTTTGATATTTTGTTTTTCTGTTCCCGGTTTATTTCAAATTTTTGCAAAAATAACTGACGGTGTCATCTGGTTTGGCAGTTTGCTGGACTTGGGACTTGAGTTTGTGAATTATGGGGTCCCAGGTGTTAGATAATAAACGCGATAGTAAGCCGCATAAAATTTGTTTAATTCATTAATCAATGTTCGCGCAAAATCTAAGAAAATACGACAAAGATTATCCCCAACCAATCGAAACAGCGCCCATAGAATCTGGGGTTGACCCGTCATCTCGTAATGATGCTCTTCAGGGATGTTTTAAGTTTAGAGAGTTTCATGTCAAAAATGTCTATGTCATGTTCTTTGACCAGTTCGTTGTAATATCGGCACATTCTGACCACCGGATTGTAAAAGGACGTATTGTTTTTGAAGACATGTAGAGCAAAGATATTTGGATATTGGAAATAGTAGATTGACAAAAAGAATTTATAAATCTGTGTATGAATGCGTTAAACGAGGCAGACACAGAAAGGTGTTTTCCGACCAAATCGGAGACATCCTCAAGAAAGCTATAACTATAGAGCTTGTATGAAGAGAATTTTGGATATGAGGGAAGCGAGAGAGTTGTGTCAGGATCATGGCGAGTGGCGCTTTTGTCGTTGCCTATCCCTGTGGGAAAAAGGGGCGACTGTGGAAAAATATGATTGATTGATTGATTGATTGAATAAATATTAACAGACATATAGTTGGTGGGTATTTATCTAGTTTACCATTGAGGGTAGAGTACCGCCACTTTCAATTTGAAGTGTACAGATCGTGAAACCACTAAGTCGCGTTGCAGGATCATCTTCAAAGTTGCCCGGTACAACTAGACGATAATAGTGGATGCGACTTCAACTTGTAGTTATTTATTTTTGACGACAATGTGGCGTAGTGGTTGGCGCAATAGTTCGTTATGTGGAAGTCCTGGGTTCGATTACCGGTCGGAGCAAATAGTTGTTTCATAACTTAGCTTTTATTTGTATTATTTAATAGTAAGATTAAATTTACTTATATTTGTTGTCTGGTAGTCAAAGAGTGGTAGGCAGTGGTACCTAGTCTGCCAATCCGGGGTAATACCACCACTTACAAGTATACAGATCGTAAAGTAATTTAGTCGCGTTTCTGGATCAGCTTGTAAGTTGCCAGTCCCAACTAGGTCGGCATAGTGGATGTGAGACTGCTACTTACTGCTAGTAGCAGTTACCTCCAATCATGGACTACACTCCAGCTTAACATCACGTTGAGTGCTGTCATATGTCGAGTCACAATAATATTTATTATTTATTTTTTATTATACATTTGTATACTAAGCTACTAAAGTGCTTGTATCATAGAAACAGGACAACCAAAGTAAATATATCAAAGATACATTGGTACGGGAGAGTGGTTTCGGTTTGCGTAACCATTGCATTGCCACTATATCACGGTGGCCTAATTAAATCAAATCTACCATTCGACCTTTATTTAAATTATTAAAAAGCTAAAAAACTTCAAATTATAAAAGCAAAAACTTACCTGTCAAGTTGTCGCAAAGTTGAAACTGTTAAGTGTTAAGTTTCAAGTTAACTCTTCTAGTACCAACTTGCAAATGGCTGTTAACCGTACCAAGTGCCACGTTTTATACTATGCATTAACCAGGGCGAAAAGTAACAGGTAGGCGGAGCCCTGAGCCATGGGCGGGCGGGGATATAGAGAGGCATGGAGACAACTTTTTTATATATTTTTTTATCAGTTGTTTTTTTTTATTCTAACACGACATTTGACCTCGACCCGCCTGGTGATAAGCAAGAGGAGGTCCAAGAGTGACTACGACAGAAAAAACCGAGTCAGTTCACAGCTGCCCCAGTTGCCGTCACTATTCCGGCCAAAGGTGCTTCTTCACGCATCGCTTGAATGATCCAAGGTTATAGGATGGAGAGAACACATGGGCTGGCAAAGCATTCTACTTGTCAATTGTTCTACAAAGAAAAGACGTACCGAACTTTTAATGCGACAAAATGCGGATGCTTCCCCCGACCAGTGCGGGTATTACGGGAGTGAAAAGAAGAGGTAGGAACAAGGTTGTTGTGATTCGCTATGTATGATAGCATCCCACCTGATGTTAAGCTGAAGTGCGGTTCATGAATGGAGACGACTGCTACTACAGTTTTAGATAATTGCAAGTAGCCGTCGCGTCCACAATGCTAAGTAGTAAGTATTTTCTATTTAACTTTAGCGTCCACTATTTAAAGATTCTACCACACAGGCGCATTATTATCAGTCGGTAATATCGAATGCGTTGTAGCAATAATGCGTCCCGATTCCTACTATTATTGCGTCGTTATGATTGCAGCAGTGCCGTCCTAATACATATTGTACTAAAAACAGATATCGCATTAACGCATCCGGTAATACCGACCGATAATAACGCGCCTGTGTGGTAAAAGCTTTAAGTAGTTTCTGTAAAGCGATTGAGTCACTTTATGGTCTGTATACTTGACAGTAGTGGTACCACTCCACGCCTATCAACTCTAATTTTGAAATATGAGTAATAAAAGCTAAGTAACAAATCTATGCTTCGACTTTTAAAGCCGGCGACAGCACGGAGCCCTGGGGAACGCCGGCATTCACCCTGCGCGATGCGCTTCCATCCACAACAATGCACATGGAGCCTACGCGCAGGAAGACGGCTATACAGCCTCGCAGACGGTCAGGTAAACCATATGCCTCGAGCTTGGAAAGAAGGGCCTTGTGCCAGACCCTGTCAAACGCTTTGGAGATATCCAAGCCAATGGCAAGGATATCTATATAGGATATAAGGATATTACTATCCAACGCTTCACCCTAGAAGTGCGTGGTGTACGCCAGAAGGTCACCAGTTGACCGTTTCAGCCTAGTGCCATATTGACGGTCATTGATCAGCCGGTGACCCTCCAGGTAGGCCATGAGGCGAACATTAATAGCAATTGTCTCCATTTATGGACCGAACTTTTATAATAAAACCTCTCCACTCCTCTCTATGTTCCATTTACGCTGACAAAGAACAGCAAAACGCATAGAGTAACATATTAATTTGTTATCAAAGTTTATTCAGAGATAATTTTTACTATGGCTCGTTGGCTTTTACTAACTTTTTATTGTGTAGTACAGTATAATCTTACAAATATCAATCCATAATAATTTTTTGGTCGGCATAGTGAAGGCGACTGGGGCAGACTCGGTTTTTGCAGTCGTTGGCAATCTTGCTTACCATCAGGCGGGTCGAGATCAGTCGTCAAGTCACAATATCAATCAATCAAATTGTCACGCATATTTCCCACAGGAATAGGCAGGGACTATAGAGCACCACTTGCCACGATCCTGAAACAACTCCCGCGCTTCCCTCACATCCACAACTCTTCATACGAGCTCTACGATTATGGGCACTAGGCAAAAACACAATATTGTCATATAAATAGGTTTAACTGTACTATAACTAAACTTAAACTCTTCCGTTTCAGTAAAGTACACAATTGGATGCACTTTTAAAGTTATTACTTTTATTACTTTAAAGTAATAATGTTACTTTAAAGTAATAAAAGTAATAAATAACTACTTATTAATAGTTTAGCATAGAGTTGCCAAACGTCCTGTTTTCTCAGGACATGTCCTGATTTTTATAAAGTATCCTGCGGAGTTAAGTTGGGCAAGTTAAAACGATTATCGTCTCTCGTCGACGATTGTCAAAATAATAAAAGTTAGGCTAAATCCATCAAAATAAGACTATTGATGATAATGATCAAACGTGTCATCGCAAAGACGATATTCGTCACAACGATTAATAGTCTTGTTTTAGTGGATTTAGCCTAGCTTCTATTATTTTGACAATTGCCGACGAGAGACGATAATCGTTTTAACTTGCTAACTCCGCTGGGGTGTTCTGGATAGTTTTTGAGGTATCCTGCGAGGAAAGGTTGGAGCACTATCGTTTGGTACGACCGTCGAGACGATAGCTTCTATCGCGCGATTGTTAAGAGCTAGGTTGGACAGTACTATCGTCTATCGTCCAAATGTCAGTTACTATCCTTATTAATTTATTATACATTTCTATACTAAGCTACTAAAGTGCTTGTATCAACGAAACAGTATAACCATAGCACATATATCAAAGATACATTGGTACCGGTGGGTGGTTTCGAACTCGTGCTCTCGGATTGCGTGACCATTGCACTGCCACTACACCACGGTCGCCACTACACTTACACTACTTGACAAGGGAGACATCCTCAAGAAAGCTGGGTTGCCTAGTGCCCATAACCATAGAGATTGTATGAAGAGAATTGTGGATGTGAGGGAAGCAAGGCGCTTCGTTCTTTCTGTCTGTTGATGAGGGAAAAAGGCATGACAATTTGATTGATTTTGATTGTTTGAATTAAGTCATGTCCCTGGCTTAGTAGACTCATTATATGGTTTTCAGAACAATACCTACTATTGGGTTAAATGTTTATAAATTATTTAGAAAAAAGAAATATTATGCACAACAGCGGTCTTTTCTTTATTTTCTTGCGGTCGGTTTTTCAAGATTTCTTAATTACCTTAGTTTCGCGACATTAGAATAAAAGATGAAAAATTTTTCACTGGCTGGGTTAAAGGTGCTTCTTCACGCATCGCTTGAAGGATCCAAGGGCATAGGATGGAGAGAATACATGCGCTGGCAAAGCACTCCACTTGTTGATAAAATCAGCTAAGCGCAAGGAGTTGTCCAAGCGGCTGACGGAAAGGTCTGGAAACAGGTAGGCTGGCAATTATTTCTGCCAACGTATTAGGTATTAGCCTTGCTATACAAAGGGGAAATGTTGCCAGTCTCCTTGCGCCTATCTCTGATGCGACGTCATTAGATGATTTTTTTTTTGGTAAATAATTTTATCTGTTTCGAAATTAAATAATTTTAAAAAATAATTTAGGGATATTGTTGGGCTTCGTGGATTTTCCGTACGGGTGCCGGGTACACCGCGGAGTTAAATAGCCAACACCTCCACTGCCAATGCCCAATTTGACGTTTGGTCCAAAACTGTGATTTTGGCGGGCATTTGGCCAATATTGGGCCGAACGATAAGTATCTCAGTGTTAATCTTTCTTTATTGTGACTCGTCATATGACAGCACAATTCTCCTCGTACAAGCCTTATGGTTATGGGCACTAGGCGACCCAGCTTTTTTGAGGTTGTCCACGGTCGCCTTTGTACAATAAAGATTTAGTAAAATACTTAAATTAATGAATTAAATTAAATTAATACTCGGTTTTAATTTTATTGATAAAATGGCTTCCAATAAAACAATACCTATTATTTCTAACTTTTAACTCGAGAAATCTGGATTGTTACCTAAACCATTTTCTTCTGCATACCTAATACGATGATCTATGACATTTCTAAAGTGGATTTCGACATGAGAGCATTGTAACCGCACAGAAGTAACATGTTTGTTTTTTATTTACTTTTAAATTTCGCTTCGGCCAGCTATCACGAACAGTACAGAGGTGAGAGATAAGTAATTATTCATACATGATTCATTCAATTTCGTCTTAATCAGCTTTTGTCACGGAATACGATATAAGCTGATTCCGAAACGCGACTAAGTCAGTTCACGGTCTGTATAGTTGTAAGTGGTGGTACTACCCCGAATCGGAAAACTGGGTACCGCTGCCTACCACTATTTCTGCATACTATGGGAACTTTTATGGGGAAGTGAATGTTGGGTGTGGCAGAAGAAGCATAAGAGTAGAATTAACGCTGTAGAAAGGAGTTAAGGAGTGTATGGGGAGTGACGATAGCGGATAGAATAAGGAATAGCACAGTGCGCGATAGATGTGGTTTGAAAGAGGATGTAGTGACAAGGATTGACAAAGGAATGCTTCGATGGTTTGGGCACATGAAAAGGAAAGTACATGAAAGGCACATGAAAGTAGATTGACGAAAGGTATTTATAAATCTGATGTGGATAGATGCGTTAAATGAGGCAGACCCAGGAGAGTGTTTTCCGGCCTATAACCGTAGGGCTATTGTTAAGAGAATTGTGGATGTGGATTGGGGAAGCTAGGGAGTTGTGTCAGGATGGTGGCAAATGGCACTTTATTGTCTCTGCCTATCGCTGTGGAAAAAAGGCTTGACAATTTGGTTGATTGATTATTATTCATTTAATTGGAAAGATGTGTGTGACGAATCGGAAAATTGTGGCGTAACTTTCCTGGCGTATTAAATACTACACGACAGGACATCGTACTTCAAAAGGAAAATATCAAACAAAATATATGTTTTTGTTTTTTTTTAATTATATTTTTATGTTTTAAATTTTTAAAATATATCTACTATCAAACAAATCTCGCATTAAGCACACCTGTACGTAACGCGTAAAGTCCCAGGTTCGATTCCCGGTCAGAGCAAATATTTGTTTTATAGCTTAAATTAATTGTCATATTTGGGAATTAAATTGTATATTGCAAATATTATTTAATAAAAACTTACAAGTATACAGGCTGTGAAGTTATTTAGGGGCGTTTCGGGATCAGCTTAAAAGTTGCTGGTTTTATCGAGGCTGGCATAGTGGATGCGGCTGCTACTTGCAGGTATAGTGACAACGACTGGGGCAGCCGTGAAATAACTCGGTTTTTTCAGTCGTTGTCACTTTTGGACGTCTTGCGTCCAAGATTAGTAGTTAGTAGTTTTTTTGGTAAGTTGTAATTTGTATTTTTCAGTGCCACAAACATCGTCTGACAAATGGGAGTCCTATTTATTTAATGACAAAGAATACATAATTAGGAAGTTACCTGTGAAATGGGAGTACGCTGCAATTATTTGTAGGTTAGTAAAATTACTAATCAATCAATCAATCCATCTATCTATACATCAATCAATCAGTTTATTAAACAAACAATCTGGTATTTAATCTATCAGTCTGCCGGACTTAAAAGGATTTTTTTTATTTTAATTTTTTTAATTTATTTTCTATACTAAGCCACTAAAGTGCTTGTATCATAGAAACAGGACAACCAAAGTACATATCATATATCAAAAATACATTGGTACCGGTGGGTGGTCTAGAACTTGTGCTCTCGGTTTGTGTAACCATTGCACTGCCACTACACCACGGTTGCCTCAGACCGTGAAGTGACTTAGTCGCGTTTAATGATTAGCTTAAAAAAACCTCTGGTTTCAACTAGGCCGGCATATTGGATGCGATTACGAATTGCAGTTGTTTAACTGTACATAGAGCTTGTATGAAAAGAATTGTGGATGTGAGGGAAGCTAGGAAGTTGTGTAAGGATCGTGGCAAGTGGCGCTCCATTGTCTCTGCCTATCCTTGTGGGAAGAAGGCGTGACAATTGGCGTGGCAAGAGGAGATTCAATAGTGACAACTGAAAAAACAAGTTAGTGTCCGGTTGCCCCAGTCACCGTCACTATGCCGGCCAAAGGCGCTTCTTCACGCATCGCTTGAAGGATCCAAGGTTATAGGATGGAGAGAACACATGGGCTGGCTAAGCATTCCACTTGTCGATTGTTCTACAAAGAAAAGACGCAGTAGTAGTTACAGTTATTAGCGGGCTCAATTCCGCACTTGAAGTCCCCTTCGGTATCTTTGTTCGTTCTTCAACGGTTCTCCTTCAGTGGAGCCAACCGATCTCATCCAGGAAGGCCAGGAGACCCTTCTCGTTCCTGCAGACCTCCGGAAGCGTCCTTGCATTGCCAAGGAACTTCTGTCTTGCTTCGGCTGCTCCTGTACTCCTGCAACTCAAGAGCACATGTGCAGCTGTCTCCTCCTCAATCAGGCATCCCCTACAGAGGAGGCTGTCTGATATGTTGAGGTTGTACAGGTGCTTATTAAAACCACAATGCCCCGTTATAATACCCACCATAGTGCGGAGCTTGGCTCTGCTAAGGTCCAGCAGTCGTCCAGTCAAGCGTCTGTCAATATGAGGAAAAGCTTCCCTGGACTGTCTGCATTCCATTGTATGTGACCATGCATTCTCGTGCAGGTTACCTGTTAAGAACAGGTGTTCTTTGGCGCAGCCAGCTGCGAAGGAACTGAAGTGGTAGGAGCATAACAGGTCCCGGTCCTATCGGTTGGCAGGACGATCCCATCCTGGCCAGCTCGTCCGCCGCGTCGTTGCCCAGCGATCCACTATGACCCTTGATCCATTGGAGAGTGATCTGGTTCGACGACACGTGCATACGTCCTCCAATGCCAGGTGAAAAGAAAAGACGCACTGGAATTTTTAGTTCGACTGTCGATTCGGTCGATAGAATGCGGATGCTTTTCCCGACCTGTGCGGGTATTACGGGTGTGAAAGGACGAGGTAGAAACAAGGTTAAAGAGCTCTTCGGAACATTGTCCGTGGTATAGGCGATAGAGGGCGCCGAATTAGATTTGTTTTGATAACTGTACAAGCGTCGCCTCTAACTAGCTTAACATCAGTCTGCCTCAGTCGCCGTCACTATGCCGAGTACTAGACTGTAATCTCTAATTCATTATTTAAAAACAGGGGTCGTCACAATGGAAGTTTAGCCATAATGGATAACGTGGAGAAGGCTGAGTTTTTGGCTGAGGCTCTGTCAGAATCGGAATTAGGTAAGTATTCATTTTTACGCTTCAATCAATCAATTAATCAAATTGACACGCCTTTTTTCACAGGGATAGGCAGAGGCAAAGGAGCGCCACTTGCCACGATCCTGACATAACTCCCTCGCTTTTTTTATTTTATTGTGACTGCACATATGACAGCACCCCGCTTGATGTTAAGCCGAAGTGTGGCCCATGAATAAATGTCACTGCTACTGTGAGTAGCAATCACATCCACTATGCCGGCCTAGATGGAACCGGCAACTTACAAGCTGATCCCGAAACGTGACCAAATCACTTCACAGTCTGTATACTTCCCTCACATTCACAATTTTCTTCATACAAGCTTTACAGTTATGAGCACTAGGCAAGCTTTCTTGAGGATGTCTTCGATTTCGTCGGAAAACTCCCTCCTGGGTTTGTCTTGTTTAACGTATCCATCCACATCAGATTTATAAATTCCTTTCGTCAATCTACCTTCACTCATCCTTTCCATATGCCCAAACCATTTTATTTACTTATCATACAATACGTTTGCACCGTAGAGTGGTTTTGAACTCGTGCTCTCGGTTTGCGTAACCATTGCACTGCCACTACACCACGGTCGCCTTAAACATTTAATGATATTAAGCAAACATGATACAACATACAGACCGTGAAGTGACTTAGTTGCATTTCGGGATCAATAGTGGATGTGAATGCTACTTTTTTATAGTGACACGACATTTGACCCCCCCTGCTGATAAGCAAAAGGAGGTCCAAGAGTGACGACGACTGAAAGAACCGAGTAGTTCACGGCTGCCTCAGTCGCCGTCACTATGCCGGCCGCTAGTAGCAGTCGCTTTTAAGTATCATAAATGCATTTACTTTACAGCAGTAGATTCAGTATGGGTTGGTGCCCGGCGGCAGTCAGCGGAGGACCCTGAGGGTTACCGATGGGTGGCTGGCTCCAAGATTGAATTAAGAAGAACTGCCAGTGACGTCATGCATTTCTCCGACGTTGGAGGCTATAGGAAAATGGCAGCCATGTCTCAGTATCCAGCTGTGAGTTTTTTTTGTTATCTATAAATCTATACATATAAATAAATTTAGAGTGTCTGTTTGTAATATTGAAATAACCGTTTTTTACTACATGTATATAAATATAACATTTTTTACAATTCGTGTCTGTCTGTTTGTTCCGGCTAATCTCTGAAATGGCTGGGCCGATTTTGACGGGACTTTTATTGGCAGGTAGCTGATGTAATAAGGAGTAACTTAGGCTATGTTTATTTTAGAAAAATAAAGTAATGTTGATAAAAGTAATAAATAAATGTGAGTTTGTTTGTTACGTTTTCACGCAACAACTACTTAACCGATCATCATTAAACTTTGTGCACATATTTTTGGAGGTAATAGAAGTAACATAGGATACTTTTAATTTAAAAAAATATATATCTTTTTCAATTGACTATAGTTTCAGCTCTTTGGATTTTTTCTATGTTTATTTTTATTTCCGCCTGTCATTTTTATATGAGTTTTCGAGTTATAAATACATACAAAGGGATATACAGTCGAATTGAGAACCTACTTTTTATGACTATCTTATGAACCTAATTTTACGCGAGTGAAAACCGCGGGCACAGCTAGTTTAAAATATTTTATAATGTTAATCTGGTGTGCGATGTTTAATGATATTAGAAAAACATGTTGTTGTCAATATTCTTTTTTATTGTGACTCAACATCTGACCTCGACTTGCCTCATGGTAAGCAAGAAGAGATCCGAGTCTTCACGGCTGCCCCAGTCGCCGTCACTATGCCGGCCTAAGGTGCTTCTTCACGGCATCGCTTGAAGGATCCAAGGTTATAGGATGGAGAGAACACATGGGCCGGTAAAGCATTCCATTTAGGCGATAGAGGACGCACAGAGCTCGGCGCTGCAATGAATCCAGGGCATTAAGAAGATACTTGGCAGAGCCGTCCCAGAGATGCGAACAGTACTCCGCGCAAGAGCGAATCTGAGCCTTGTAAAGTAGCAGGCGAAGCTCTGGCGCGAAGAACCGCCGCACCTTGTTCAGGATGCCAAGTGTGGAGGTGGTCTTAATGGCCCGCTCGATGTGGTCCCTGTGATTCAGTTCGCAGCGAAGGTCCAAGAATCTCCAGTCTGTCTGAAGCAAAAGTTAAAGAGGCCGTAAAGTAGTTTAGTTGCGCTTGTAGGCCGGCATAGTGGATGTGACTGCTACCTACAGTTATGTAACTATAGGTATCAGTCGCCTCTATTCATGGACCGCATACTTAACATCAGGCGGGACACAGTCTTGAAAAAAAGAGAGGAAAGCATTTGCGTCTTTTCTTTGTAGAACAATCGACAAGTGGAATGCTTTGCCAGCCTATGTGTTCTCTCCATACCTTGGATCCTTCAAGCGATGCGTGAAGAAGCACCTTAAGCCGGCATATTGCTGAGGCAGCCGGGAACTAACTCGGTTTTTTCAGGCGTCGTCACTCTTGGGCCTCCCTTTGCTTATCATCAGGCGGTTCGAGGTCAGATGTCGTTTCACAATAAAAAAAAACAAATAATAATTTTAGTTCAATAATATGTGGGATATTTAGAAAAGCACATTAGGCCGATATATTGTCGGTGACTGTGGCAGACGTGAACTAACTCGGTTTTTTCAGTCGTCGGCACTCTTGGACCTCCGTCATGTTTACCATCAGGTAGTAGGAGGTCAGATGTCGAGTCACAGTAACAAATATATATATTTTAGTGATATAAATCCTGTTACAAAATAGGATAACAAAACTTTTGTAAATAGCTTAAAACTCTTATGTAACTATTAGATAGTTTTGTTTTATATTTTAAGCACGGCAGCTTAGAGTGGCTCAATTTAAGCCTTTACTGCTAAATAAACTAGGAAAGTACCTAAATAAATTTTAGACTTTTAAGTTATTAATAGGAATGATTGGCAAACAATTTTGTTATAATATTATATTTTATATCAGACCTACAGCCGGTTGGACAAAAAAAAATCAATTTATGAATTTAGTTTTACTTCATACTTATTCTATTCTATTTCGTTTACTATTACGAAATTGTGAATTGGGTTGTTAATAATTTTACATCGAAACTACCATTTATATATGTTTTTATCATTAGAAATAACAAAAGTAGTACATAGAAACCCAAAATGAATGATGTCCTTTAGCTCTGTATAAAATATCCGTTAAACGTAAATGTAAAATGTAAAGTTTTAGGTGTGCAATCCATTTTTCTTTTACATATACGATACTTTTTACAAATTCGTAAATTATAATTTTTGGTACAACCGGCTGCGAATGTTTTTTTTTGTGAGTCGGCCCGATTCTATCTATTTTTTTAAATATAATAAAACGTATTGTATATTAACAATAATTAAACTATTGACCAAGCGGCTGACGGAGAAGTCTGGAGATAGGAAGGCTGGCAATTATTTCTGCCAACGTATTAGCCTTGCTATACAAAGGGGAAATGTAGCCAGTCTCCATGGGACCATCACTGATTTGACATGATATTTTTTATATTATATCATTTTTTCTTAGGGGAATTACTCACATAAAATGGCGATGGAAATACGCACGTAAATAGACTTGTAATAAAAAACATTAAAAAGCGGCCAAGTGCGAGTCGGACTCGCCCATGAAGGGTTCCGTAGCAGCAAGTAACATAATATAAAAGTTCTTGTAGTTCGTTGTAACTTTGATAGATTTTTATATTTGAGTTAATTAAATGAACGGTAAATTGAGGTTTACGATTTATGACGTATTAAAAAAACTACTTACTAGATCTCGTTCAAACCAATTTTCGGTGAAAGTTTGCATGGTAATGTACGTCATATATTTTTTTAGTTTTATCATTCTTTTATTTTACAAATTAAAGAGGAGGGAGACACATTTTACCACTTTGGAAGTGTCTCTACCGGAAACTATTCAGTTCAGCAAAAAAATAAATTAGAAACATCAATATCATTTTTGTAGATCTATCCATAAATATCCCACACGTATGGGTTTGATAAAATTGTGTTTCAGTTCTAAGTATGGGGAACACCCAAATATATTTTTTTTCTATTTTTGTGTGAAAATCTTAATGCGGTTCACAGAAAACATCTATTTACCAAGTTTCAACAGTATACTTCTTATAATTTCTGAAAAAAGTGGCTGTGACATACGGATGGACAGACAGACATGACGAATCTATAAGGGTTCCTTTTTTTGTTACGGAACTCTAAAAACAACTTACACGAAAATGTAATACAACTAAAAATACAAAAATACTTATATTTATCATGATACTTATGGTTATCATATTTCTTGCGGATGTCTTTGATTTTGCCGGAGAACACCTGGGTCTGCCTCGTTTACCGCTTCCATCAGATTTATAAATTCCTTTCGTCAATCTACGTTTACTTATCCTTTCCATGTGCCCAAACCATCGAAGCATTCCGTTGTCAATCCTTGACACGACATATTTTTTGTTTTTGTTTTACAGTGGCTAAACAGAACCCATGTACCAGTGCCTGACAGTGGTCCTGACTGCGTTGCTTTCACGAGGGTGTACCACGACAAGCCCATATTCCTGGACCTGCCCTGCGAAGTCAACAGAGCATTTGTGTGTGAAAGAGGTAGGTATCATCATCATCATCAGCCAGAAGGCGTTAACTGCTAAACATAGGCCTGCCCCTTAAAACACCATTTCGAACAACATGATGCCAGTTGCATCAACCGGTTATTCGTGACTTTCACTATGTCGTCAGTCCACCTATTGGAAGACCTACCTACGCTGCGTCTTGCCGTTCGTGGTCACCACTCTAGAACCTAAGGTAGGTAGGTATGCTATTTAGTAATGCTGGAAATATAAATACATTAGCGGACGAAGATTCGAACGAAGATTCGAACCGTTGGCGGTTGGCGCGGTCTTACTACCATTTCTCATGCCCTTCATCTAAGTAAACTGTTTACTACTGTTTTATTCTATAGAATAAACATACACTTAGGCGACCGTGGTGTAGTGGCAGTGCAATGGTTACGCAAACCGAGAGCACGGGTTCAAAACCACTTGCCGGTACCAATGTGTCTTTGATATATTTACTTTGCTTGTCCTGTTACAAGCACTTTAGTAGCTTAGTATAGAAATGTAAATATAAAAAAATATATATCAGTCCATGTGTTCCCTTCATCTTATAACCTTGGATCCTTTAAGCGATTCGTGAAGAATCACCTTTGGCCGGCATAGTATACTTGGTGTATTTTTTATTGTAACTTACAGACTTTTTTGAGTAGGTATACAAACCGTGACATGACTTAGTCGCGTTTCGGGATCAACTCGTAAGTTGTCGGTTCCAACTAGGCCGGCATAGTCGATGTAAATGCTGATTACAGTTATTTACCATTAGTAGCAGTCACTGCCCTTCATAGACCGCACTCCAGCTTAACATCAAGCGAGGTTCTGTCATATGTCAAGTCACAATTATTGTTTTTCTCTTTGTCAGATGTCCGGTCGAATATGCATATAACTGAATTGAAGACGGTGCGTTGTGCGCCGCAGGTACTTCACATTTATTACGGCCCTGTGACCTGGGATGAGGCTGCAGCCCATTGCGTTCTAGGACGGATGACGTAAGTATCCAGTGACTCAGTCGCGTTTCGGTATCAGCTTAAAAGTTATCGATCAATTAAATTGACACGCTTTTTAGGCAGAGACAATCCTGAATTAACTAGAAATATTTTATAACACCTCTATTATTTTCAAAGTTAAGCTGCTGAAACAATTAAAAAAAAAGATATTTTGTAGACACTATCAGCCGGTTGTACTAAAAATTATAATTTGCGAATTTGTGAAAAGTATCGTAAACTTAAGTAAAAGAAAAACAAAACATTTTTCTTATTTCTAACCCATTTCTCACCACTCTCAGCCGGTTGTACCAAAAAAGTTTTAATTTACGAATTTAGTTTTACTATATACTTATTCTATTACGTTTACTATTACGATATCGTAAATTGTGTTGTTAATAATTTTATACAAAACTACCATTTATATATGTTATTATCATTAGAAATAACAAAAGTAGTACATAGAAACCCAAAATGAATGATGTCCTTTAGCTCTGTATAAAATATCCGTTAAACGTAAATGTAAATCCCGAAACGTGACCACTTTACGGTCTGTATACTAAGCGGTGGTACTACCCCGGATCGGCAGACTGGGTACCACTGCCTACCACTCTTTAAATGTTGTGTTTTTTCTTTATTTAACAGACTCGCGCATATATCCTCAATGCAGTGTTTGAAGAGAATAGGAATTACAATGTTGAAGGTTAGACCGAGTAAGTTATTCTATTATACTATTATTATTTTTTTATTGTGACACGACATCTGAACTCGACCCGCCTGATGATAAGCAAGAGAAGGTCCAAGAGTGACGACGACCGGAATAACCACTATGCCGGCTATTCCGGTCGTCGGCCTAAAATGCTTCTTCACGCATCGATTGAAGGATCCAAGGTCATAGGATGGAGATAACACATTTAGTTAGATTATAGAAAACATTCTTTTAAAATCAAATTGGTAAGCCTTCCTCCCACAGGGATAGGCAGAGACAATGGAGCGCCACTTGCCACGATCCTGACACAACTCCCTCGCTTACTTCACATTCATAATTCTCTTCATACAAGCTCTATGGTTATGGGCACTAGGCAACCTAGCTTTCTTGGGGATGTCTCCCGTTTGGTCGGTAAACACCCTCCTGGGCCTGCCTCGTTTAAAGCATCCATCCACATCAGATTTATAAATTCCTTTCGTCAATCTACTTTCAATCATCCTTTCCATGTGCCCAAACCATCGAAGCATTCCTTCGTTAATCCTTGTCACTAGTAGCCCCCATTCTCTTAATAGCAAAATGACTTGTCAACGAACTTGCACTGCTATATCACCGTGACTTTTATACTAATCTAAATAATAATTTATGGTGACGAAAAAACGGAAAATCAGTGACGTCAGTAATGTGAGAACAGTATCCCTCGTGTTGCGTTCTCTGTCACACTTACGGGAGGCATAGTTACGCATTATTGTCGTATCGACGTAAAAGATATAAAAAAGTAAGTGACGTGACGCATCGCACATATCTATTACTAGCGCACCGACAATTTATGGCGTCGCGGGCAGCGGCGGAACTGCTTTTCAATACATATGAAAGTCCTACGTCGTCTTTTCACATTTTGTCGACCGAATCAGCGGTCAAACTAAAAAGTTCGGTGCGTCTTTTCTTTGTAGAACAACTGAAATCGACAAGTGAAATGCTTTGCCAGACCATGTGTTCTCTCCCTCCTATAACCTTGGATCCTTCAAGCGATGCGTGAGGCCGGCATAGTGACGGCGACTGAGGCAGCCGCGAACTAATTCGAATGTTTCAGTCGTCGTCATTCTTGGATCTCCTCTTGCATAGCTTTAGGCGGGTCGGGGTCAAATGTCGTGTCACAATAAAAAATATTAATAAAATAAATAAGCTAGCAGTCGCCGCTATTATTAGACCAGATTTCAAATTAACATCAGATGGGGTGCTGATGTTATGTCGAGCCACATTCAAAATATTTTTAAACATTTCCCCATAGGTATTGAGTCAGCCTGGATCGGAGCCCGTGGCAAACTTGGATCGTGGACATGGATGGACGATGGAACAAACATACTTGATGGAGAAGTCAACGGTGACTGGCCACCAATTAGGTATTTTTTTTACATTTCTATACTAAGCTACTAAAGTGCTAGTATCATAGAAACAGGACAACCAAAGTACATATATCAAAGATACATTGGTACCGGTGGGTGGTCTCTAACCCGTGCCACTCGGCTTACGTAGCCATTGAACTGCCACTACACCACGGTCCCCTTTCACTACCTGCTGGCCCAAGATTTGTACTAATCAAGTAAAGACCTATAATTGCGATCCAGATAGCAGATACAGCCTCATCAACGAATTACTATGCAGGCCAAAGTTGCTTTTTCAAAATATGAAGAGTGTGGCAGTGGTACCCTGTCTGCCGATCCGGAGTAGTACCACCACTTACAAGTATACAGACCGTGAAGTGATTTCTTGTAAGTTGACGGCTGGCATAGTGGATGTGAAAGCTATTTACATTTATTGAATTGTAGTAGCATTGATATCCATCATGGACCACACTCTATCTTAATATCAAGCTGGGTGCTGTTATATGTCGAATCATAACAAAAAATATTTATTAAAATCAATCAAATTGTCACGCCTTTTTCTCACAGGAGACAATGGAGCGCCACTTGCCACGATCCTGACACAACTCGCTCGATTCCTTCACATTCACAATTCTCTTCATACAAGCTCTACTATTATGGGCACTAGGCAACTTAGAAATATTAACTTATATATAGAAATATATATATGAGTAAGTATATATACATATATAATATTTTCAGAGACATAAACGAATTAAAACAGAATGGCTGCTTACAATTGGACAGACATAGGACACATTCGCCAGTTTTTTTGGAAGGAAGGTGTGACAGAAAAATGGCATTTATTTGCAGTGTAAAAGAAGGTAAGTTTTTTGGTAAACAAGGTAAGGTCTAAGAGCCTCGACGCGTGACTGGAAAAACAATTTTAATACCATTTTACGGTTGATTCAGACGCCAGCCAAAGGATTTCCACGCTTCAAAGATTCCACTTGTCGGTTGTTCTACAAAGGAACGACGAACCGGATTCTTTAGCTACCCGTCTTACTTTACGACTGCCTGAGTCGCCGTCACTATGCCGGCCAAAGGTGCTTCTTTACGCTTCGCTTGAAGGATCAAATTTTAAATATATTCGTTAATTAAGACAACCGTGGTGTACAATAGTTACGCAAACCGTGAGCGCGGGTTCAAAACCACTTGCTGGTTGGTACCAATGTCTTTGATATATAGAGATAATATGTACTTTGGGTGTCCTGTTTCTATGATACAAGTACTTTAATAGCTTTCTAAACTAATAACCCGTGCTCTCGGTTTGCGTAACCATTGCACTGCCACTACACCACGGTCGCCTTTTGTACATTTCTTTACTTTAGTAGCTTAGTATAGAAATGTATATTTTTTTTTAATTTCCAGAACTTACAACAGCTCGCAACATCACACCGCTCGCTGATGAGAACTTCATTTACATATTGGTGAAGCAAAAGTTGTTCTGGAACCATGCGTTTGACAATTGCATCAAAATGAACGGATTCCTCGCTCACGTGGAGCAGGCGGAAGTTGTCACACAATTGCTGCTCTTAATGGCTGAAAATACTGATTTACGTATGTATTTTTTTTATATTGTGACTCGACATATGACAGCACCCCGCTTGATGTTAGGCTAAAGTGTGGTCCCTGCAACTACAATTCAATAACTGTGAGTAGCAGTCACATCCACTATGCCGGCCTAGATGGAACCGGCAACTTACAAGCTTATCCCGAAACGCGATCAAATCACTTCACGGTCTGTATGCTTGTAAGTGGTGGTACTACCCCGGATCGGCAGACAGGGTACCTCTGCCTACCACTCTTTTATAATCAGACCCGAAGCAAATATATATCTCTTTTTTTTATTATAAATATTTGCAATATTTATAATAATTATTATATATTGCAAATAAAAGCTATGAAAGAAATATTTGCTCCGACCGGGAATCGAACCCAGGACTTTACGCGCAACAAACCAAACTCTGACCGTTCGCCTGTCGTCATCAACTGTGTAATTGAGTTAATTACATTTAATATTTATTGGGTAACAGAAAAAATTAAAAGTATACTAACTATAATTAAACTATAAATAAAAATAACATCCAATGACGTCGCATCATAGATAGTCCCAAGGAGACTGGCAACATTTCCCCTTTGTATAGCAAGGCTAATACGTTGGCAGAAATAATTGCCAGCCTTCCTATCTCCAGACTTCTCCGTCAGCCGCTTGGACAACTCCTTGGCCAGGCGCTTAGCTGAAGGTCCCCGAGGCCCATCGCCTCGACCCCAAACGGCGCAAATTCGTAACCAGTACCGAGGTTAGCGTATTTGCGCAACTTGAGTTAATTATAGTGTTACTCACTATGAGACTTGCTGGGCCGTAAGCAAATTAAAGATCTGGGGTATCTAATGACACTATTATGAATCCTCTCAGATCAGCAAATCAACAAGAGAGAGTACCATAGTGCTTTAACTAAAATTGTTACTCAGTATGAGCCATTACCTGAACCGTTATCAAACTGAAGACCTGGAGTATCTGATGATGCACCATGTCGATGCAAGGGATATAACTATGAAGCCATGGCTAATGTTTTTTATTACTATAAGGCTGGTGATATGACTAAAGTGGTTTTAGGCGTTTCGAGGGTTTCTTACAAATTTTAATTTTGATTTTGTATATACAGGGTCTGTCGTTGTAGCCCTGCGGGCAAACCGCGTAGATCAATGATAATGAGAATGGGTTTTGACAGTTGAACTCCATTAATGAGCTTCAAAATTAAAATTGCGACCGCGCAACACACTAAGAATCTATGTTCATTTTCATTAACAGTTGAAGCTCATTGAAACTCATTCCCATTAAAGTTTCGCGGTCGACCCCCGGAATGACTATTAATGACATTAAGTCCGCCCTACATCATTTGTGCAATAAAGATTTTAAAAATAAATAATTATCTGACGTTAACTAACGACTAGCCTAATTGTAATTTTGTTTTTAGCTGTCGGCCATATTTGGGTATCCGGTCGTCTAAACATGACCAAAGACATGGCAACGGACACAATAAATTACGAATGGTACAATCCAGCCACGGGTGAAAGGATTCCTGATAAAAGACACGCTAGAGGCGGTTATGTAAGTTTGAAGTTTTACACATTTATGTACAAACGATCTTTCTTTTAAAAACACTAATAATTTATAGTTGGGGAACGAGCTAAATGAATTCGGGGGCTGAGGTGCGGTGGGGCGTGAAACCGTATCTTAGTGGCCGCTTTTAGTGAAGCTCATAGCTGTCATTTAATATCGATAAAAACGTGTCCATATCTTTGATTATTGAAAAATGAGTGAGTTAATTGAATAAAAGAGAGTCGTCATCCGTATTCAGGCTAGAACCATTATTAGAAACGTGATTAAATGGTGTGAAAAAGAAAAAAAAACATGCAGTCACTATACTCAAAATTAAATTAAAATATAATTCATTAAAAATTGTTGCTGTCTAATGTTTATACTTCAATTTAATACACATTTATAATTTTTAATAACTAAATCTATTTGCATTTTAAGGAAAGTGTGTGTTTATTGTTATCGACATATTGCATGTTACTTCACTATTAATAATAGACACGTGACCATGACGTCACAACTGCATTCCTCGCACGTTCCTTTAACTCGTTCCCCTACTATATGTTGAATACAGCATCGCTGTTAGTGGGAATTTACGGCAAATATTACTACTAGTTTGTATGAATCTGTATGTGAATCTGTAGATTCCGTGGTAGTCGACACTTGTCCTCATTGTTTAGCAAATGCGTTTTAATTGGTATTTAATAACTTCCTTAGTGTGATTTGCATTTAAATTGATCAGCATCTATTCCTTTTCTATTCCTTGTTGTATTACATGAACAAGACCGGGACTCCACCTAAGCGAAGAAGAGTCGAGCGGAGAGGAGATGTTTTTTAAACAAGCAATAGAATTGTGTTATTGACACATCTCCTCTCCGCTCAGCTTCAGTGGAGATCGCTGTGCGGAGATAATATTTGTATGGCGCGGTAGAAGCGGAGATGTGAGCTGTGCGCGGACGACGCGCAGCGGAGACGAGAGATGTGAAAGGCGTGCAGTGAGCGTGACATCGCTCACTGCCTCCCCGCGAGCAGCCCGCAGAGCCATGTACTGAGCACTCCACGCCTCGCACACTCGCAAGGCTAGTCAGCACACATCTCTGCTACACAGTATGCATTTCCGCACAGCTTCGGTGGATTCACACGAGCTGAAAAACATCTCTTCTCGCACAGCACACCGCACACATGTCCGCTTTAATTGAGTCCCGGCCTTAATCGTCGTTTACTCTTCTAATAAAAGTAGAGTCTGTCTAAGCCAAAATGGCGCGCCTCTCCACCGCATTTGCGCACACGAGAAAACATAAAATATGAATGCAACACACCAAAAATGCAATTGTAATTGGTCATTCAGTTGCTGGTTGGACACAAAAGGAGGAGCACGCTGATTAAGTATAATTGTATAGTTAGTAATATTTGCATTCACACATTTAAATAGTTAGACAAGCTATACAAGTGGTTGTAATTGCAAAAAAGTAGCGCCAACCTTTGAAATAAAGTAATTGAAGTACAAGTAGTTGTCTCTTTCAGTCACACGGGTATAAACATAATATAATTGAGACAAATAACAATGAATTAGTTCTTATTTTAGCATACCTTCTATTCTTTCCAAATTCTTTGGCGGTTCTCTTTTTTCTTTGTTAATTAATGGCTTAAACTGACACTTACTCCGTTTGACATATTTTCCGTAACTACGGATATAGTCCCAGCTATAGGGAGCCCGCTAGACCCAATAATTTTAGTCAGATTTCAATCAAACCAAATCAAATTGTCACGCCTTTTCCCCACAGGCATATGAAGAGACAATGGAGCGCCACTTACCACGATCCTGACTCAACGTCTCGTTTTCCTCACATCCACAATAAATCCTCCACAGTCCACAATAATAAAAATGTAATTTTAAAATAATAATTTCAGATTCCTCCATGGTTGGACGATGACTTCACAACAGACAATTCCTGTTTGAACTTGGACAGGGAGAACCATCTGTCTGGGATGATATATGGGCTACCATGTGATATGCCCCAGTATTCCATTTGTATGATAGGTAAGTATAAGGACCGGCAGACAAAAAGAACGCTGACTTACGAGCTGCGTAATGTTAGGATCGCGATAAGATGAGGGCTGGACATCTGTACAATCGTGAACATAATTGATTATATTTTAAAATTTACTACCGTGATCAAAAAGTAGTAAGACTTTGATATTTGAAAGGCATCAACTTATTTTTATTATGTTGGCACAACCTTAACTGACGTCTCTGCCTAATTTACGTGACGGTTGTTATGAGTATATTATATTATTATTTTTTTTTTTAAATTTATTTTATTTATTATATTAGTTAACATTTCTGTACTAAGCTACATAAGTGCTTGTATCATAGAAACAGGACAACCAAAGTACATATATTAAAGATTTTATATAAGTTATACATATTTTAAAATAAGTGATAAATAGAAGTTGTATAAATTTTGTTTTACAAAACTTTTCGCCATCGTAATATATTTTTTGGGGTTAACGTCAACAAGCCTAACTCATAAACAACTGATCCTTTTATAAAAACACTCATAATAAAAACAACATAATAAAAAACACGTAAATTCGATAGAGACGTCAGTTAAGGTTGTGCCAATATAAGAAACAAAAAGTTTATGCATTTGGATAAGCTCGGGAATTTTAAATTTAAAAGTCTTACTACTTTTTGATCATAGTGTTATACACATACGAACATAAGTAACAAAACAAATTAAGTCACTGCGCAGATTGAATATCAGCGTTTTATTTGTCTGCCGGGATCTTTACACTACAAGGATAGTAGGGATAGAGAGGCAAAAAAATCTTTAATGGATACTGGCCTTCATTCCTCCAGTATCTCCACATTTTGTGACGGCGTCTGAAGAAGCAGTAAACTCGGGATTTTCAGTCGCCGGCACTCTTGGATCTCCTCTTGCTCAAAGTGAGCCGAATCGGCAGCGATGCCCAGTTTACCGATCCCCCGCCCCGTCGATTTCGGGTTCATTTTCCATCTAGGCCGGCATAGTGGATGCGACTGCTACTACAGTTATAATAATTTGTTCACAGACAAATCAACATACAGAGGACAGTCAATGATAACACAAATAAGCGAAACAATAGCAAACGGCTCACCGAGCACTCTGAATGATGTTTAAGCAAGCATAGGGAATAGTTACTTGATAAGCCGACCGTGGTATAGAAAGGGTCACGCAACCAGAATCCCCCCACCTCATATTCATAGACTCCAGATATTTTATTAATTAATAAGAAAAGACGTAGATATGTTATACGCGCTCCGAAAGTGGCACGTTGAAACTATGATAATAAGCAAACCAGCGGGGTTAGGTTGGGCAAGTTAAAACGATTATCGTCTCTCGTCGGCGATTGTCAAAATAATAAAAGCTAAGCTAAATCCAATAAAACGAGACTATTAATCGTTGTGACAAATATCATCTGTGCGACGACACGTTTGATCATTATCATCAATAGCCTCATTTTGGTAGATTTAGCCTAGCTTTTATTATTTTGCCAATCGTCGACGAGAGACGATAATCGTTTCAACTTGCCCATCCTAAACCCGCTGAACTCAGTGTCGCGATGCAGAGCAACATATATTTGTCTCTTTTTCGCTCCCGGCAGATAAAAAGAGCACTGATTTTTGAGTAGCGCTAGTGTACTAGTGTAAGGATCAGCGGATTAGAAGACAGCTGGACGAATGCGGTTGGAGCAAGTCCGCGTACATATAGAGTTGTACACTTAGTTGATAATATTTTATACACATTCGGAAAGTACAATACAAGTTACTGCGCAAGTAACTTGGATGCCAGCGCTCTTTTTTTCTGCCGGGATATATACTTTGGTGTTACTCCAATATAAGCATTTATAGTAACTTAGAATTAAACTATAAATAATAAATATCATCCAATGACGTCGCATCAGAGATAGTCCCAAGGAGACTGGCAACATTTCCCCTTTGTATAGCAAGGCTAATACGTTGGCAGAAATAATTGCCAGCCTTCCTGTCCCTAGACTATTCCGTCAGCCGCTTGGACAACTCGTTGGTCAGGCGCTTGGCTGAAGGTCTCCAAGGGCCCATTGTCTCGACCCCAAACTTGTAATATGTACCCAGGGACGTCTTAAGCATATTCAGCGCCGGGGTGCGAAAGTCAAGGCTCTGCTCGCGTGTTCTCAGTGTAGTAGGTATCTATCGAAGTTTATGGCGGTCGGCATGCGCCCCCTAGGACTCTGCGCCCGGGTGCACCGCACCCCTTGAACCCCCGGGTAAAGACGGCCCTGTATGTACCGAGGTATTCGCATTTGCGCAGCTTGAGGTTCTCAGCAGAATTATAGTATAGATAAGATATAAATGTTAAGAAAATTGTTATTCAAAATAACGTTTATTGTAAATATTGTACATCTTTTGACGACAGGCGTGGACGAACGGTTTGGCGACTGGTTTGTTGCGCGTAAAGTCCCGGGTTCGATCCCCGGTCGGAGCATATATTTGTTTCATGGCTTTTATTTGTAATATTTAATAATATTAAATATTGCAAATATTTGTTAATAATAAAAAAAATGGATATTTGCATCGGGTCTGGTTATCTAAGAGTGGTAGGCAGAGGTACCCAGCCCGCCGATCCGGGGTAGAACTACCACTTACAAGTATACAGACCGTGAAGTGATTTGGTCACGTTTCGGGATCAGCTTGTAAGTTGCCGGTTCCATCTAGGCGGGCATAGTGGATGTGATTGCTACTGTGACATTCATTCATGGACCACACTTTGGCTTAACATCAAGCGGAGTGCTGTCATATGTCGAGTCACAATAAAAAAACCTAACAAATAATACTGTTGATTTGTTAATATTTTGGTAATAAATAAATAAATATAAAAACTCAAACTAAATTTTCAATCATTTTTTAAATTGAAACTCAATCTCTAATCTCGACTTGACTGATGGTAATCAAGAGCACCGACAACTGAAAAAACCGTCTATCTTACAATTGTCCCAGTCGCCGTCACTATGCCGGCCAAAGGTGCTTCTTTATGCATCGTTTGATGGATTCAATGTTATAGGATGGAGGAAACACAAGGGCTGGCTAAGTATTCCACTTGTCGATTGTTCTACAAAGAAAAGACGCACCTTTTATTTCGACTGCCATTTCCGTCGATAGAATGCGGATGCCGTCTTCGACCTTCGGTATGCCGGCCTAAAATGCTTCTTCACGCATCGCTTGAAGGATCCAAGATTATACGATGAGGAGAACAGACTATATGGGCTGGTAGAGCATTCCATATATGAACTAAATGATTTTTGTATCTAACTATATCAATTAATTTACAGTTGATTTGTAAATATTAAAATGCGACTCAAAATAAATATGATCATAACATTCAAAACCGCTTGCCAGCATTAATAGATGGGGTATGAGTTAAATGGATTCGGGGGCTGAAGTGCGGCGGGGCGTCAAACTACCCGTCTCTTAGTGACGCGCATAGCTGGGCGGTGTCACTTAATCGCGATAAAAATATGTCCATATTTTCTTTGTTTGATTATTGAAAAATTTGTAAGTTAATTGAATAAAAGAGAGTCGTCATCCGTAGTCAGGTTAGAATCATTATTAAAAACGTGAAAAAAATGTGTGAAAAAGAAAAAAAACATGCAGTCACTATTCCCAATATTAAATTAATATATAATTCATCAAAAAATGTCTAATGTTTATACTCTAAAATAATATAATACAAATTTGTAATTTTTATTAACTAAATCTATTTGCGTTTTAAGGAAAGTGTGTGTTCATCGTTATCGACATTTTGCATGTTACTTCACTATTCATAATAGATACGTGACCATGACGTCACAACTGCATTCCTACCGCGTTTATTTAGCTCGTTCCCTTACAGCATCTATGATATATGTACAGTCAAATAAGCTTGGAGACGTTTTTGCATTTGTAGTACTCACGCCTAAGAGCGCGTTTCCATTATGTCGTGGCGGTAGATAAAGATGTTACAACAACTATCTTTAAGTTTAGTTTTAGCTTGGAGACGTTTTTGCATTTGTAGCAGTGTACAGTCAGCAAATAAATAAATAAACAACTTTTATAAATTTTAATATTTTGCCCGATAGCCTTTCGATGTGCTTCAATCTGACCAAGACTTTGAAAGGGTATGTGACGTTTTTGTCAGTGAAAACAATTGGTCAGTTTTGTGCACGATAAAAACGTCTTCAAGCTAATTTGACTGTAGTCTGGTTGTCCTGTTTCTATGATACACAAGTATGTTTAGTAGAATTAAACAAATTTTATGCGGCTTACTATCGCGTTTATTTTTGGTTTTAATTTTACAATTTTTTATTATTCCGACGTTTCGAGAGCTTTGCAGCCATCGTGGTCACGGAGAGATAAAATAAACGCGATAGTAAGCCGCATAAAATTTGTTTAATTCATTAATCAATGTTCGCGCAAAATCTAAGAAAATACTAAGTTTAGTAGCTTACGTTTAGTATAGAAATGCCAAAAATAAAGAATAACGGTAGAGTAGTTTTTTTTTTTGAGGCTCAACATATGACAGCACCCCACCTGATGTTAGGCTGGAGTGCTGACCATTAATGGAGGCGACTGCTACTACAATTAAATAACTGCAAGTGAGAGTAGCATTGACTATGCCAACCTAATTGGAACTGGAAACAAGTTATAATGACGACTGGCGTGGACGAACGGTTTAGCGATTGGTTTGTTGAGCGTAAAGTCCCGGGTTCGATTCCCGGTCGGAGCAAATATTTGTTTGTAATATAAGATATTGCAAATATTTGTTAATAAAAAAAAAGACATAGATATTTGCTTCGGGTCTGGTTATAAAAGACTGGTAGGCAGTGGTGCCCAGTCTGCCGATCCGGGGTAGTACCACCACTTACAAGTATACAGACCGTAAAGTGATTTGGTCACGTTTCAGGATCAGCTTGTAAGTTGCCGGTTCCATCTAGGCCGGCATAGTGGATGTGAATGCTACTCACAGTTATTGAATTGTAGTAGCGGTGACATTCATTCATGGACCACACTTCGGCTTGACATTAAGCAGGGTGCTGTCCTATGTTGAGTACAATAAAAAAAAATTCTTAGATTTTGCGCAAACATTGATTAATGAATTATGCAGCTTACTATCGCATTTATTTTGGTTTTGATTTTACAATTTTATTATACCGACGTTTCTCCGTGACCACGATGGCTGCAAAGCTCTCGAAACGTCGGAATAATAAAATTGTAAAATCAAAACCAAAATAAACGCGATAGTAAGCCGCGTAAAATTTGTTTAATTCATTAACTAACAAGTCGATCCCTAAACGCGACTATACTTTGTAAAAATGTAGCTTGGGTCCTGTGACACATGAGAAATTTTCGGACGACTTAACATTGTAGCAGCGTCTCTCTTCGATCGTTCATTTCAAAGTTATTTATTTTCGTAGTTACAACCATAGCCATACAAACCATATTTATCATACAATAATAACACAATAATTTTTAAAACAAACAACAATAAATCATGTAAAAAAAGAAATCTTGCCGCTCCGTCAGGGTTACATCTGTTAACAAAAATACAAGTACTATAGTGATGGGACTAGTAAAGTCATTTTGGCATCTGTCATAGGACCCAAGCTAAATTTTCCAAAGGTTAAGTCACTTTATGGCATACCATAATGTGACTTAGTGTCTGCCTACTCTAAAAGATATAATATAACTTAAAACTAAATCATTGTCCTGCAGTGGCCAGGTGTTTGATTAGCTTTTCATTCTGTCCGCTCAATTCCTCCATATTGTCACTCATGGTTGATAAACCTTGCTTGAAAGTCCTGTAATGTTGCAATACTTCTTCCAATGTTTTGTTCAGGATTTTTATACTTTCCAACTCCTCCATTAGATTAGATTTGGATTTCTGAAAGTAATTAAAGTAATTAATTTGACGACAGGCGTAGACAAACGGTTTAGCAATTGGTTTGTTGCGTGTAAAGCCACGGGTTTGATTCCCGGCCGGAGCAAATATTTGTTTTATAGCTTTTATTTGTAATATTTAATAATATTAAATATTGCAAATATTTGTTGATAAAAAAAAGAGATGGATATTTGCTTCAGGTCTAGTTATCAAAGAGTGGTAGGCAGTGGTACCCAGTCTGCTGATCCGGGGTAGTACCACCACTTACAAGTATACAGACCATGAAGTGATTTGGTCACGTTTCGGGATCAGCTTGTAAGTTGCCGGTTCCATATAGGCTGGCATAGTGGATGTGATTGCTACTCACAGTTATTGAATTGTATGCCACAATTTTTTTTTATTGTGACTTGACATATGACAGTACCCCGCTTGATATTAAACTGGAGTGTGGTCCATGAATGGATGTCACTGCTACAATTCAATAACTCTGAGTAGCAATCACATCACATCTACTATGCCGGCCTATTTGGAACCGGCAACTTACAAGACGATCCCGAAACGCGACTAAATCACTTCACGGTCTGTATACTTGTAAGTGGTGGTACTACCCTAGATCAGCAGACTGCCCACCACACTTTCACTAAGGCATAGTAGAACACTCCAGCTTATCATCAAGTTGAGTCACAATAAAAAATATTACTATGATTGGATGAGTGAAAGTAGATTGACGAAAGGAATTTATAAATCTGATGTGGATGGATGCGTTAAACAAGGCAGGCCCTTGAGAGTGTTTTCCGACCAAATCGGAGACATCCTCAAGAAATCTAGGTTGCCTAGTGCCCATAACCACAGAGCCTGTATGAAGAGAATTGTGGATGTGAAGGAAGCAAGGGAGTTGTGTAAGGATCGTGGTAAAGTGGCGCTCCTTTGTCTCTGCCTATCCCTGTGGGAAAAAGGCGTGAAATTTGATTGATTGATTGATTATATGTACTTAGTACAAGATTTAAAGTGAAAAAGACTACAATTTCCACAGAAATATATATTGGCTCATCATTTATTACATTAGATATTTTTGGATTGTTGTTTTAGCTATAAAAGGGAAACTTTACCTCTATTTTGGAAGATGTTTCAGATACACTCGACATTTTATGAGTTTAGTATTATACAGTGCAGTGATACAATATGAAACGAATAAAGTTTTACACAAAAAGCTTTTATTTGTGTAACGTAAAAAATCCATAAAAACAATTCTGCCGCTGCCGCTAACACATAAGCTGTCAAAATGTTTTTTTAAAGATATTGACAATGGACATGATATATTATTTTTTATTCATTTATATTTAAAATATTAGCTATTATTTATAAAAAGTATTATTTTTCCGTTGATTTTTACCAATAAACTAAAAATACCACTTATTTCTCTATTTTTTATTGATAGACATTTATGGATTTCATGTTGGTAGCGCCATCTACAGCTTGCTACGGAACTAAAAAATGAACGCCGCCATTTTGACGTTTATTTGGCTTTGTGTTCCGTGATGTAAATTATCATGTAATCGCTACAAAACTGTATTTATTTCATCGAATTACCAGTTCGCAATTATACGTACTTATTTATGTAATAATAATATGTCGCCAAAAGTTTAAATAGATGTAATTTGACAGCGCAAAAATCAATAATGCGGTTGTGCCGCTTTTACCGTCTCTCCTTGGAGAAATCTAGATTATTTTATTATTATTAGCCTTTAATTAGTGGTATATAGATATAAAGTTATGTAGTGTTCATTTAAAGGGCCGGATAAAAGTGTTAAGTGGATATTTTGTAAAAAGAGTGGATACAAAAAAGGCGCGAACTCAACGCGCTGTACATTTCAAGAAAACATGGACAAAAATAACGCTATGGTTGTTTGCTAACAAAGAATATTTTAAGGCAACTCGATACAGAGCTGTAATAAAATAAAACATTACAATTGTATAAAAACTACTTTTATTCTTCCAAACACTGCATTTCATGTGAGTAGATAATTTCCTATACAATCCCAATATACGTACCTAGTATAATATTTAAAACTTATTTTATATCCCCCCTCAGGTTAGTGTTCAACCATAATTTGAAATGCGTCTGCGTAGCCGCCTAAGTGAGCGACAGCTCACAAGTACTTTAAAAACAAGAGCAATACTTAAAAAAACTAAAAAAGTTCAAAATTCTTGGCAAAAAGTCATATCACCCAAAAATGAATGGGCAAAACCTTTGAGGGCAGTCACTCGGTCACTAACAAAGAAAACTCGGCCAGTCCGAACTAAGATGATGAGGAAAGTGAGTGATACTAAGGTGTCAGCATCCAAGCCCCAGCGTCCGATCTTCCAAACAGTTGTACGTAGTAATACAATATCTTCCACCACTGTAATAAGAACAAAACCACCCCAAAATGATAAGGTAACAACTACGTCAGAAAAAGCGGTGAGAAAAACCCGCCACAGCTCACTAAACCATGAACACTTGAAGACTGAAGTCATGTCATCAGACCGTTTGAGTTCACCACGGAAAACAAGACGGCTTGACAAATCTGCTTCCTTGAACAGCTCTCCGATAAGAAAGGTCCGTCAAGTAACATCTACCACGCCTAAGAAAACTAGTAAAGTTAAGAAATTAAAGCCTATAAATGTACCCACTCCAGAGCATTCAACGAATGAATGGTCGGATAATGATGTTACAATGTATGAACCCCACACAACATATGCAGAAACATACCCAACATCAAAAACTAGTGATGAATCTGACTCGGAACAAATTGAAAGCTCATTATGTCTTTCAAATGATTGCCTAAATGACTTCATAGCTATAGCTGATTGTAGCTTGATTGCTGACGAAGAGTTGAATGATGATATTAATTTTTTGACTGATAAAGCAGCCAAATTGACAGCGAATGAGGAGGATTCGACTGAGAAATGCCAGAAACGGAGGAACTCGAGTAATGATTTGGAAATGTATCAGCCAACTTCAACAACTGATGACTTGGATATTTGTAGTGAACTCTTGAATGGAGAGAAATATGTACAGGTATGTAGGCATTATAATATTGTGTTTAATCATCCAATTTTTTTATTGTGGCTTTTATTTACAGCACTCCTGATGAATTTAACAAATTTTATGCGGCTTACTATTGTATTTATTTTGGTTTTGATTTCCAGTCTCCGTGACCACAATGGCTGCGAAGGTCTTGAAGCGTTGGAATAATATAAAATTGTAAAATCAAAACCAAAGTAAATGCGTTAGTAAGCCGCATAATTTTTTTTTAATTTCATTCATCAATGTAGCGCTAAATCTAAGAAAATACTAGCACTCTTGATTTAAGCTGAAGGATGGTCCATGCTAGTATAGTTGAATAACTGCAAGTAGTTGTCATGCCCACTATGCCGGCATAGTCAACAATGTAACTATAGTGTGGAATTTATCAGAGGCATGTACACGTATTGTAAAAATATTCATATTTTTTTATTCATGACCTATAAAAAAGTAGCAGTCATTTTTTTGGGGAATGTGTTTGTTCAAAATGGCTTGCCACCCCTGATCTAAACTGTACACTACTACATTTTTTTTTATATTTTTTTATTGTGACACGACATCTCACCTCGACCCGCCTGATGATAAGCAAGAGGAGGTTCAAGAGTGACGACGACTGGAATAACCGAGTCAGTTCACGGCTGCCCCAGCCGCCGCCACTATGCCCGCCTAAGATGCTTCTTCACGCATCGCTTGAAGGATCCAAGGTCATAGGATGATATGAATAAGGATGGTTCGAAATAAAAGATGAACTAAGTGTGGTTGCCCAGTTTTGTGTATCTGGGATAGTACCACATATTACAGTATTTATTTATTCATATTTAGAATTTACCAATACTGATGCAGATACAACACTTACAAAGTAATAAATTGCACAATAAAATACAGACTACCACCAAATCCTAAGCATGTATAACATTCAATGGAAACAAACAATCAATAAATCAAATTGTCACCCATGGGGATAGTCAGATAATGGAATGGAAACAAAAAAATCAAAAATATTAGAGTGTAAAAACTGAAATAAAAAAGTCAGTGGCCCCAGGTACCCTTCCTCCAGTTACGACCCAAAAGCTGACACCTCACACCTCATCCGTATGCAGTCATCAAACCTCCACCACTGTAAAAAGCCCTCAAGCTCCAACTTGATCAAACGACTCATCACCAAAATCTACATCTATCTTCCCATTACAGCCAGACTTTGCAACTTTACTAGAGAAGGCAGGATATGTCCGTGATTCAGAATGTGAGATATCGTCAACATCACGAGATGGCCAGGAGGGGACCGCTATAGAGAGCCTTGAAGCGCTCTCTACAAGGACACCAAGTTCTGGTTTCCTTGCTGGCATAAGCCAGTCTTTGGCTGCTGAAGATTCAAGTCACTGGGTGAGATCCTACTATACTTTGATTTATAATGTTTTATTCCTCTTGTTTTCCGACCAAATCGGTGACATCCGCAAAGCCTAGCGCCTATAGCCGTAGAGTTTACTTCCTCATAGGGATTATGTAATAAATGACAGTCATCATCATTATCCAGAAGACTGATGAAGTCCACTGCTGAACATCCCCCTAGAACATTCCGAAAGACAAGATGCCAGTTGCATCCTTTGGTTGTTGGTGACTTTTACTAACAGTACAGCATTTTATTTGCATTACTAATGAACACCCTATAAATAGACTTAAAAGGTCTTTTTCTTTCCCTCAGACTGCCAGTGATATTGTGGAGGAATCTCTCACGTCTCATGATGAACAGCCACCTGATTTAGAGGTATGGTGTTTTGTTCTACTAAGTTCATTTTTTCAAATTCAGATTTGATATTTAAATCCTAACTTGCTGGATGGTAAACAAGGTGAGGTCCAAGAGCACCTAAAAAAACCAATACAACTGACGATAGGCGTGGCACGTTGTTAGCCCACCAGTTTGTACAGTCCCAGGTTCGATTCCCGGTTGGAGAAAATATTTGTTTTATTGCTTTTATTTGTAATAATTAGTTTAAATATTACAAATATTGGTAATAAAAAAGGGGGCGACCAAATCAGAGACATCCTCAAGAAAGCTGGGTTGCCTAGTGCCCATAACTGTGGAGCTTGTATGAAGAGAATTGTGGATGTAAGGGAAGCGAGGTAGTTGTTTCAGAATCGTGGCAAGTGACGCTACATTGTCTCTGTAGCGACCGCTACATGCTACCGCTAGATGGCGTTGTATGTGTCCAATATCTCGCAAACGATTTACTGACAAAGTTATCGTTATAAATATACGCGCCAACGCAGAGACGTTACCGGCGTAGATCTCCTTTATTTTTCTAACACGCGAAATAATGTTCCGCTTAAGTGGTGACCCCGACGTGATGCGAACACGCATTGCTATCCTTGCTCCACAAGACGTTCTACAAGAGCACGTGTGTATTACGTCACCTCTACTCCAGAGGCTTTGACTACGGTCAAAGTAAGAACATATCCATGAGAGGTCTGTCTACTCTGGTGCACGTACCACGTGTCTTCGCGCCTTACTTGGGGGAGTGATGTAGCGACCGCTACATGCTACCGCTAGATGGCGTTGCATGTGTCCAATATCTCGCAAACGATTTACCGACAAAGTAGTCGTTATAAATATACGCGCCAACGCAGAGACGGTACCGGCTAAGTTGAGCTCAGTACGCAACACGCGTACTGTAGATCTCCTTTTCTTTTCTAACACGCGGAATAATGCTCCGCTAAATCTCTATTTAACGGCGTGATAATTTGATTGATTGATAACTAAAAATATATCAAATATTAATATTATTATTACAGGAGGAGACTGTGGACGTAATATCAACTTGCAGCAGCAATTGTGAGCAGATATCATCATGGGTTGATGCCTTCGATCCATATTTGTTCATTAAACAGGTAGGTTATGATGCAGACGACAGGCGTGGACGAACGGTTTAGCAATTGGTTTGTTGCGCGTAAAGTCCCGGGTTCGATTCCTGGTCGGAGCAAATATTTGTTTCATAGCTTTTATTTATAATATTTAATAATATTTAATATTTGGATACTCTTTGGGTCTGGTTATCAAAGAGTGGTAGGCAGTGGTACCCAGTCTGCCGATCCAGGGTAGTACTACCACTTACAAGTATACAGGACCGTGAAGTGATTTGGTCATGTTTCGGGATCAGCTTGTAAGTTGCTGGTTCCAGCTAGGCCAGCAGTAGCAGTTAGTTTGTAGTAGCAATCGCTTAGAAAAACTCATCCAGTTCACGGTTGCCTCGATCGCCGTCACTATGCCGGCCAAATGTATTTACTAAAGTGTTATTGCTTTTCCACAGTTACCACCGCTGGAGACTGTGGCGACTGGAGCGTTGAGGGCCAGATATCCAGCATTGCCTCTGAAGACACGAACGAGCCCAGATTTTAGTCTGGTAAGATTGCTAAGTTTTTTCTTCATGATGTATGGTTATTTAATTTTTACGTGATAGTTTATTACTAAAATATATTAAACTATAAAATAAAAATCAGAGATAGTTCCAAGAAGATTGGCAACATTTCCCCTTTGTATAGCAAGGTTAATAAGTTGGCAGAAGAAGTCTTTTTTTATATCTTAATCTGCATGGAATTCTTAGTCGCCTCTATTTATAGGCCGTACTCCAGCTTACCATCAAAAAATATATGTTAATTTTAGGTTCTAGATCTTGACGAGACGCTGGTCCATTGCTCACTCCAAGAGTTACCTGATGCGAGCTTCCATTTTCCAGTGCTATTCCAGGAATGTAGATACACGGTGAGTTTGTAAACGATTTTATATTCAAGTAAATACACGTTTTTATGAAAATGCGAGGTGATCACAACTTGTATTCACAGAACAATCACTTTATATTACAGAGCAACCAGTTTATTTTACGAACAACCACTAGTTCACAGAACAACCACTTTAATTAACAGAATAACAATTTCAATTCACAGAATAACAACTTCAATTCACAGAATAACAACTTCAATCCACATAATAATAACTTTAATTCACAGAACAACTTTTATTCACCAGGTGTTTGTCCGCACTCGGCCTCACTTCGCCGAGTTCTTATCGCGCGTGTCTCGCATGTACGAGGTGATTCTTTTCACTGCAAGCAAACGGGTGTACGCAGATAGACTACTCAATTTGCTAGATCCAGCACGGAGGTGGATCAAATACAGGTAAGGATTTAATTAATCAATCAATCAAATTGTCAAGCCTTTTTTCCACAGAGATAGGTAGAGACAATGGTTTACGCAGACGATGTAAAGCTAGCATTGCCTGTGAAAAATAATGACGATTGTGAATGCCTTCAAAAAGACATTGCTAAAGTAAGCTCTTGGGGCGTAAGCAATGGTCTAACACTGAACGTGTCAAAATGCGCAATAACGTCTTACTCTCGCGCCCACAGTACACTTGAATCAAATTATTACATTAATAATCAGCCCCTAAAGCGCGTCTCTGCCATCAGGGATTTGGGTACCTGGTTTGACACTCGCCTATCATTTCATGATAACATCATGGCAACCTGTAAGACAGCAAATAAAAGCCTAGGATTTATAATGCGACAAGCAAAGTTCTTCAACAGCCGCGATGCCATCGTCGTTCTTTACAATGCCTATTGCCGAAGTAAACTTGAAACTAATTCCATAATCTGGAGTCCACATGACAAGCAACATATTGCCATGGTTGAAAAGGTACAAAAGAAATTTTTGCGCCGCCTGTATAAGAAGATGTATGGCTACTATCCACATCTGTACCCGACCCTGTTTATCTTGGGCATGGTTGATTATAGATCTCTTGAGGTTAGACGTGCTGTATGCCTAGTTAAATATGTCTATAGACTAGTTCGCGGGCAGATAAGCAATCCTCCTCTTTTGGCACAAATTTCGCTCTGGGTACCACCAGTTCAAAAATATATGTTGCAACCGCGACAGCAACCGCTGTTCGCGATTCCTAAGCTGCGTACAAAGGTACTTTCCACTTCACCTTTGTACCATGCTCTTGCACTTTTAAATGACATACTGACTCATGACCAATCTATTGATGTGTTCTCCTACTCTGAACCGAGATTTCTGGCATCGGCGGGACGCTTCCTAGAACTGACTACGGCACAAAGTACTATAATTGACATTTGTAATAAAAAATTGTAAATTAAAATTAAATAGATATGTAATTGATTGTATTGACTAAAAGCCTACATGTTTGGCGTTAGCTGTAAGTGGTGGTTTGTAAATGAATAAATAAATAAATAAATGGAGCGCCACTTGCCAAGATCCTACCCACACATCCACAATTATATTTATATAAGCTCTACGGTTATAGGCGCTAGGCAACTCAGCTTTCTGTAGGATGTCTTCGTTTTAAGGCGACCGTGGTGTACTGGGAGTGCATGGTCACGCAAACCGTCCTAAAGGTCGTCCTATTTCTATGATACAAGCACTTTAATAGCTAGTATAGAAATGAAAATAATAAAACTTGGTTGGAAAGAAAAACAAGCGCTCTGAGCTCTTTTTACAAGCGTCGGATTGTACATAATTTTGGACTAAGAACAAATGCAAGTTCAACGTCAATTCGGACTTGCATTTATATCGCGGCAATTGTGTATCTACTGTAAATATATATGATCAAAATATTTGTTGGATTTTTAGATTATTCCGTGAACACTGTCTTCTGGTTAATGGCAACTATGTAAAGGATCTCTCAATACTGGGACGTGATCTGAGGAAGACTGTCATCGTCGATAATAGTCCGCAGGTGAGTTTGCAATTGAGCGCCACTTACAACGATCCTGACACAACTTCCTCGCTTCCCTCACATCCATAATTCTCTTCATACAAGCTCTCCGGTTATGGGCACTAGGTAACCCTTTCTTGAGAATGTCTCCGATTTCCGCCACGTTCCGAATTCGTGACGTGTTTGTTTCGTTGTATTTCCGCCACGATCCAAATTCGTGACGTGTTTGGTTCGTAATGTGTTTGCGCCTAGTTTGACCGTTTCCCCATTTCCGTTCCGTTTTTGTCACGCGTTTAGTTCGTTGTGTTGGCGCCTCGCTTGAACGTTCCGCCACGTTCCTCATTCGTCACGTGTATCATGGCCTAAACATTGATTTTTATATTTTCAGGCGTTTGGATATCAGTTAGAAAATGGCATACCTATAGACAGCTGGTTCGTAGATCGAAGCGATAATGAATTGTTGAAGCTAGTACCTTTCCTTGAACATTTAGCCACCGTAAGTAAATATATATTAAGACTAGCTTGCAGAATTTTATTGTCAAGTTTCTTCGGAACCTATTTTTGTTATATGCTTTTCCGAAGACATGGTAGAATCAGACGGTAATACCGCATTTAAAAAAATATTGTGACTCGACGTATGACGGCACCCCGCCTGATGTTAAGCTGGAGTGTGATCCATGAATCGGGGTCACTGCTACTACAATTCAATAACTAAAAGTAACAGTCACATCCACTATGCCGGCCTAGTTGGAACAGCCAACTTACTAGCTGAAATGCGACTAAATTACTTCGCGGTCTGTATACTTGTATGTGGTGGTACTACCCTGGCTCAGCATATCAGGGAAGAGGTCCCTCTCCCTCTCTTAGCTAACTAGTTCCCCCATACCTCACATTCATTGATTCCAAAGTCAGGATTCACTCGACTTTGAAGTCAATTCTATTTCTCATGGATCACCTGCTTCACGGGGGGTCCACCACTCAATCGCGCAGATATATCCGAATGGATGACAGCAATTGTACCCACAAAAAAGCATATCAGGCGGGGTCCTGTCATATGTCGAGTCACAACTAATAAAAAAAATTATCCTATCTCTAATCAATATGTTTCCTTTACAGAAGGATGACGTGCGTCCACATATCAGGGATAAGTACAAGTTGTTCACATACTTACCACCGGATTAAAATTTCAATACATTTGTACTAGAAACTTCACTTTTATATACTTTTACAAGCTTCAATGGTATTGGTATTCATTTTGTCAGTTAACTGTCATTGATTTGTATTCATTTCGACAGTTAAATGTCATTGGTTTGTGTTCATTATGACAGTTGGATACCATTCATTTGTTGGTATTCATTTTATCATTAATTGGTTGGTATTCATTTGAATACCATTGATTGGTCGATATTCATTTTAGGACTCTAATATTACTAATTGGTTGGTATTCATTTTGACGGTATAGTGACAGCGACTAAATCAACCGTCAACTTGCAGTAATTTAACTGTAGTATTCGCCTCCCTCCATTCATGGACCGGAGTCCAGCAGGCAGACTGCGAAGTCACTTAGTCGCGTTTTTAGAGCAACTTCCAACTAGGCTGGCATAGTGGGTGTAACTGCTGCTTACAGTTGTTTAATTGTAGTAGCTGCCACCTCTATTCTAGGATCGTACTCCAGCTTAACAACGGGCGGGGTGCTGTCATATGTCGAGTCACAATTTTAAAAAATGTCATGTCACAATGAAAAAATTCTGTTGATCTGTCAAAATGAATACCATAGAAGATAGTCTCAGTTATGTTATTCGCATGTCGGTATTATGAGACGTACATAACGTCGTATGTAAATTAAATACTTTTTTGTAGCGATTCCTATGATAAGTTAAATAATTCTCGAAACTGTCCAATTATTGATGTTATGCTGGTGTATGTGGAGTGAGAGTGGCGGAGAGAATGAGGAATAGCACAGTGCGTGATAGATGTGGTTTGAAAGAAGATGTAGTGACAAGGATTGACAAAGGAATACTTCGATGTTTGTGCACATGGAAAAGATGAGTGAAAGTATATTGACAAAAGAATTTTATAAATCTGATGTGGATAGATGCGTTAAACAAGAGACCATCTTCGTACATATTTCGACCAAATCGGAGACATCCTCAAGAAAGCTGTGTTGCCTAGTGTTATGGCAACACTAGAGCTTTTAAGAGTGGTAGGCAGTGGTACTCAGTCTGGCGACACGGGGTAGTACCACCACTTACAATTATATAGACCGTGAAGTGATTTAGTCGCGTTTCGGAATTAGCTTTTAAGTTTCTTGTTCCACCTAGGCCAGTATAGTGGATGTGACTGCTACTTACAGTTATTGAATTGTAGTAGCAGTGACATCCATTCATGAACCACATTATAGCTTAACATCAACCGGGGTGCTGACTGAATATGTCGAATCACAATAAAATAATAAAAGCTTGTATGAAGAGGATTGTGGATGTGAGGGAAGCTAGGGAGTTGTGTAAGAATTATGTCTGATTGATTGATTGATTTGATTGAGAACAATAGTTTATAACACTAGTATTTGGACAGTTTATTTTAGTTGTATAAGGATTATGACTTTAAGTGATTATTAATATTAATAATAATTAAATATTACGTGTGTTCATATTAAAATAATAAGTGAATATTGTATTGTACAGTGTGTAAATAGGTTCTTTGATACCCATAGGACATCATTCATTTTAGGCTTCTATGTACTACTTTTGTAATGTCCAATGATGAAAAAATATATAAATGGTAGTTTTGATACTTGTATTGATAAAACTAATAACAATTTTGCTTTTGATTGCTGTGAAATTGAGTTATTTGAAAATAAGACATGGATTTTGTATCGTCTATCAATCACAAAGACACGCCATATTAACAGTTCTGCTTTGAACTGTCATAATTATAGTTTGATCATTTTGCACACCTAAACTAAGCATAATAAAGGATATATTCCAATAACATTGTAATCTTCGTACATCAAACAATTTTAAAATGTATATGCAACTGTTAATACAATTAAGCCCAAGTCCCCATACAAAATGAATGGTGTTCTTTTTTATAATTTTATTTATCATCAATTGCAATCGTTAAGGTGCTTTGGTGTCCAGTTTCTATGATACAAAAAATTTGGGTATCAAGAAATGCATATTAATTTTAGTCTGAGAATATAGGCATGGACTAAAACCCACATTATATGGAGCGTAATATAGTCTCAGACTAATATTTGTTAAGCTATAATTTTAGCTAGATTTTGAGAAAATCGTAATCGAAGCCAAAATTTTATTAGTAATATTTTTTTATTTGTATTTAATGCCACGGGGATAGGCAGAGACAATGGAGCGCCACTTGCCACGATCCTGACACATCTATAATTAAGTGAAATCACTTTTAAGTGTACCGCGAAGTGACCAAGTCGCGTTTAGAGACCAGCTTTAAAATTGCTGGCTTCTAATTGCATATAAAAGTGCGCCCATACATAAAGGTAATTGCAAGGCAATCGAACGTCACTTTCCACGATCCTGACACAATTCTCCCGTTGAATACAAATAAATAAAAAATTGTATCCAGTTAATATAAGTAATTTATTTATTTATGTATGCTATTTATATGTACTTTATATTTATTATTTTAAGTTTTTTTTATTGTGACTTGACATATGACAGCACCTCGTCTGATGATTAGCAAGAGGAGGTCTAAATATGACGACGACTGAAAAAACGAGTTGTTCACTGTTGCCCCAGTCGCCGTCACCATGCTGGCCAAAGGTGCTTTTCCCTATAGCTAAATAACTGTAAGTAACAGTCGCATCCACTATGCCGGCCTAGTTAGAACCTGGAATGCTTTGCCAGCCCACGTGTTCTCTCCATCCTATAACCTTGGATCCTCCAAGCGATGCGTGAAGAAGCACCATTGGCCGGCATAGTGACGGCGACTGGGGCAACCGAGAAGACTCGTATTTTTCAGTCGTCATCACTCTTGGACCTCCTCTTGCTTATCATCAGACGGAGTGATTGTCATATGTAGATCTGATTTTACTGAAAATAAAATAGAGCCTTATTCTATTTTCAATCGCTAATAACTAGAGATGTAACGACTCGACTTTTCGACCCGAGTTAAACCAAGTTAAGGCCCAAACCGAGTTGGGTCGGTTAACATTACATTAAACTGGTTTGAACTATTATTTTTATATCAGACACTAAACTTATTTGGTCATACATACACAGTAATTTCTTAGCTTTTTCGCGAACATTGCTTAATGAATTAAACAAATTTTATGCGGCTTACTAATAAGCTATGGCTGCAAAGCTATCGAAACGTCGGAATTAAAAAAAAAATGAAAAATCATAACCAAAATAAACGCGATAGTAAGCCGCTTAAAATTTGTTTAATTCACACATGCAGGCAATTTAGATTGTCGAAACGAATTGGTTAACTCGGTTTGAATCGAATTCATCAATTCGGTTTGCGAATGGGTTATCCAGATTTTTAAATTGATCTAACTCGGTTTGAATAAATTCGAGATCGTCCCATCTTTGCTAATAACTAATATAGAAACCGAGTTGCGTTTTGAACAATGTATATTTTCAGGCTTTTTGAATTATTATTATTATTATTTATTAAGATTTTAAAATTATTTTATATTCTGTGATTGTTTTTTCTTATTTTTTCTACAAATATATTTTATTAACAAAGATTATAATGAGAAATTTTATGTAATTATTTATTTATGAAGTATACAGGTGAGGAACTTAATAGCGCGCCGTATATTATTAGGCCGGCATACCGGATACGACTGCTTCTAGCAGCTATTTAACTGTGTAGGGTTCGGTTCAATTCCCAGTTCGAACAAATATTTGTTTCATAGCTTTAAATTGTAATATTTAATAATTATATTAAATATTACAAATATTTGTTAATACAAAGAGTGGTAGGCAGTGGTACCCAATTTGCCGATCCGGAGTAGTACCACCAATTCAAGTATGCAGACTGTGGTGTGATTTGGTCGCGTTTCGGGATCAGCTTGTAAGTTGCCGGTTCCATCTAGGCCGGCATAGTGGATGTGACTGCTACTCACAGTTATTGAATTGTAGTAGCAGTGACATGCATTCATGGACCGCACTCCAGCTTAACATCAAGCAGCGTACTGTCATATGTCGAGTCACAACATCACCAGCTTAACATCTGCTTTAAAAAAAATACCGTACGCTATTTTGTTAAACACATGTATTAAACTTATTTTTAGTTAATTTTTTTTTAATAAGGTGCTACTTTTTATAGCCAGTGATTCTCATTGTGTGTATTGAAATTTTAAGTCGGCTGAAAAGTTTTGTCTATTTTTCACCATGTCTCTGCGAACTCTGGAGCCCCTGCAACTTCGCAGAGACATGGCGGCTTTGTGCGTTCTCTATCGCCTATTTTTTTTTTATATTTCTATACTAAGCTACTAAAGTGCTTGTATCATAGTAACAGGATAACCAAAGTACATGTATCAAAGACTCATTGGTACCGGCAAGTTGTTTTGAACCCGTGCTCTCGGTTTGCGTAACCATTGCACTGCCACTACACCACGGTCGACCTATACTAAGGAGCAAATTGTTGTTCTTTATCGTCACTATAAAGAATATTACAAGTATACAGACCGTGAAGTGATTTGGTCGCGTTTCGGGATCAGCTTGTAAGTTGCCGGTTCCAACTAGGCCGGCATAGTGGATGTGATTGCTACTCACAGTTATTGAATTGTATTAGCAGTGACATTCATTCATGGCTTAACCACACTTCGGCTTAACATCAAGCGGGGTGCTGTCATATGTCGAGTTACAATAAAAAAAAACATTAGTTTCTTCAAACGTGAATTATTCGAAACTTCATGAACCGTCAAACGTCAAAACAGCCATCTTTTTTTCATCGTGACACGATATTTGACCCCGACCCGCCTGATAATAAGCAAGAGGAGGTCCAAGAGTGACGACGACTGAGAAAACCGAGTTTGTTCACGGCTGCCTCAGTCGCCGTCACTATGCCATCATAGCTGTTTTAGGCTTAGAACTTTTCAGCCATTTTACTTGTAAGTTTTTAGTTATTAAAATTGAAAGGCACAAATGTTATTTTAGAAATAATTCTTTTTTTAAAATTTAATACTTGATTTTTTTTCTAATAAACAATGCCACTATACTGAGGGTCAACCAAACGTGATGAAAAGGTAAACAAATTGCTGTCTATGAAAGTTTTGCGTTCCAATTCACGCAAAGTTACCTAAACTGACTTCTTTTAAATATTCAAATAGTTATTTCATATCTTACAACATCATTTATTTTGTGCCGATTACTACAATTTCATAAACAAATAGATTTGGAAAAAAAAACTATGACAGTACCTAAAAATCTCAACGTTTAAATATTGGCAACTATCGACCGTCATACGCGCTTAATCCAAACAAACATAAATTACAGAGTTACAAGGGTCTTAATAAACGTGGTCAAAAGCGAAACTAACGCCGCCATCTTGTGAAACGTGAAACATTTGACAGTTTGCGCATAGTTGGTAACCCTATACCGAGGGCCACACTGATGAAAGTGTAAACTATTTTTGTCTATGAAAATTTTGCGTTCCGATGTACGCAGTTACAATAATGAAATTGCAAAACAAGTGTCGAATGTAATAAAATATTAAAGCTTTTATGCAACTTCGTTCAAAGTTACCAGAACTAAGAACGTTTTTTTTTTAAATATTAAAATAGTTAATTCATAACTTACGATATGATTTCCTTAGTGCCCATTACTACAATCGCATAGACGAATAGATATTTTTTAAATCACTTTGACAGATTATGAAAGTTCACATTTTTGTGTCACGAAAGTTTTCGCAACGAAATTAACATTTATATATTTATTTATTTAACTTTATTAAAGTAGAACACAATTATTCAATGCATAAAATATAATATTAAACCGAGGAACACAGAGGCAGGCCGAGGAGCGCGAGCGCCACCATTCACACTCTCGCGCTCGTCCTTCCTCGGCCCGTCTCAGCGAGGGTGTAAAGCCGCGGTAAGAGAAATGTTTAGTTTTGTGAAGTAAAAAGTTTGTTTACCTGTTTATCTCGTTTGGTTTGCCCTTGGTATACATTTTTAAAGGAGTCGGGTTCCTTGCGTTCGATAGATCGATCGGCTTCGAAACATAAAATTGACAGCTAACAGACCAATGAGTATGCTCTATTCCTGCTTCTAGCTGTCAAATGCTATCGAAACCAAATTTTGAAACACTCAAAGGCAAACGGCCCTAATCAAAGCTTATTGCATTTATTTTTTTATTCGTATACTATTTGCTGAAGTTCTCAAAATTACCGCCTATTTTTTCTTATTTCTACTAATTGAATACTTTTTTTTAATTTAATTGAGGCATCTATATCAACGTTAATCGAAATAGCTGTCGGATAGTCACGTGATATACAGTAATAATATTAATTTTGTCTAAAAATAACTTAATTAAATATGAATTATTTATGATATTATTTTATTTAATTTTTTGTAATTTTAAATGTAAGACCAGCTTTATATTTTTTCTATTAGTTAAGATTGTAATACATAACTATACATTCAGTGCATAAAATAATGGTTTTCGTAATGGTACACTTTGACAGTTGAACACCATTGGAGACCCATAATTATTGTAGCTCAAAGGTTTTCGTAATGGTACATTTTGACAGTTAAATACCATTGGAGACCCATAATTATTGTAACTCAATGGTTTCCGTAATGGTACATTTTGACAGTTAAATACCATTGGAGACCCATAATTATTGTAACTCAATGGTTTTCGTAATGGTACATTTTGACATTTGAATACCATTGGAGACCCATAATTATTGTAACTCAATGGTTTTCGTAATGGTATATTTTGACAGTTGAATACCATTGGAGACCCATAATTATTGTAACTCGATGGTTTTTGTAATGGTACATTTTGACAGTTGAATACCATTGGAGACCCATAATTATTGTAACTCAATGGTTTTCGTAATGGTACCCATAATTATTGTAACTCAATGGTTTTTGTAATGGTACATTTTGACAGTTGAATACCATTGGAGACCCATAATTATTGTAACTCAATGGTTTTTGTAATGGTACATTTTGACAGTTGAATACCATTGGAGACCCATAATTATTGTAACTCAATGGTTTTCGTAATGGTACCCATAATTGTACTTCAATTCCTTAGTGCTCCGCCGATTGTTCCGTATTTAAACAAAGTAGTATTCGCATTCGATGGCTACTCTCACACGTTTAATAGTAATCAGTTTTTTTTTTTTTTTTTTTGGATGAATGTACGGTTGTCCAAGCCTCGATTTCTTTAAGACATCATTCCGTATTTCGTGTGTGCTACCAGATGCACGCGTCTATCGGTTGTCCGCATTTTATTGTAAATTTTAGTGTAAATAATTATACAATCTTACTCTAAATGGGTAAAAGGCAACGAGAAGAAGCTGAAAACGAACAAGCAAATTGACAAATACCGTAGAAAATAAGATGGTTGGAGAAACGGAGCTCCACGAATACGACGCCATCACGGTCGCCCTCAACGTTTGTTCGTTTTACCTGCATGAACAAAACGATTCAGGTAAATACCGATACTGGATTTTTTTACATAAGTGGATTTGTTGCAACCAAAATGTTTTAATACTTCGTAAGACTATAACGTTCAATATTTATGAATTATTATTGTGATTGAGTGTAGTTTGAAAAACTGCAATGCCACAATTTATAATTACTGTTATTGATGGTAGTTTGAAAAACTATAATGTGACAACTAACTATAACTGTGCTTGAGTGTAGTTTGAAGAACTGCAACGTCACAATTTATTTTATTATTGTGCTTGAGTGTAGTTTGAAGAACTGCAACGTCGCAATTTATTTTATTATTGTGCTTGAATGTATTTCGAGGAATTACATCGTCACAATCCAATATTATTACCTCTTGAGCATGGGTGAACCTACGTCGTCCATATATTGATGTGTATGATTTTTATTAGAAAAATGTACTATATATAATGAGAATCCTAATTCAGGTTACAACATTTTTACCCAGGGTTTATGCTTTTAAGCACCAACTCAATAAAGATTCGAGGTCAATAAACTCTTGACCTTGTTTTATTAGTCACTCTAGACCAGTGTTTCCCAACCTTTAAAAAATGTTTTTTACCCTTAATAAATATAAATGATTACAATATTTAAAAAAAAAAAAAATTGCCTTTTTTGATAAATTGGTCACCGATATCTAGCATTGCATATAAATAACCCAAAGCAGAAGGGTTGAAGTCGTGTCTAATCCATTTTGAAATTACCCTCCTTAACTATCGAATTGCCCTGTAAGGCGTGGGCCCCACTTTGGGAAACACTGCTCTAGGCCATACCAAAGAACGTGAGTGCCAGAACCAGCCATACACAACTAGAACCCACAGACCGTTGGTCAAAAAGTTAGTCTGGTGTAAAAAAAAAAAAAAAAAAAAAGAGAGAGGGAAAATGTATTTAACACAATGGTTAACCCTTGCAAAATAAACCCTGAGGTCACATATGCAATCAATAAACCCTCTCTGAAGAGGGATAAAACAAAAAGTATTCACTATTTTGCCATGCCATGCAAATACAGTAAATCACAGTATTAAGAATAAAATTATACGGTGTTATATAGATATATCAATACCGCCATTTATTAATATAAAAATGTTCAGAATGTCAGAAAGATACTGAAAAACTTATTTCAATGAACTTCTCTTTAAGAAGGTTTTTAGCCTCAGGCTAGTTCAGGTGAAGTTGCCAGAGATGCAGCACAGGACTCAACTCCTGAAATATCCCTTTTTGAAGTCAACTTTGGACTTTTGGTGATAAAATGGGAAATAGTAAAGCCGCAGCAAGTTCGACCACTGATTTTTTAAATAAATAAAATCCTTTAAACTACTGGGGACTCCCTCGGAAGACTATGTGAGAAGGTGGTTGCTACCAATATGCTGTTACGAAAGGCAACAACAAACAGCGTCAACAGACGATTACAATATTTTTACAAGGTACCCTCTGACATATTTATTTATTTTTCATGGATCTGGGACACAATATTCCATTTAATATAATACCTGTATAAATCTAATACCTGTACAATAAGTCAGGTTCCAATTGGTCAGGTTGCCTAATTTCTAAGGAAGAAATTGCTGACTTTAATAGTTTAATAAATGAACTGTTATGTAAAGGTGCTATTTATCTTGAGCTCACCAGAGTCCAATTAATTTATATCCCCACTTTATTGTCTCCAAAATAATACATATAAAAAATAAAAGTTTTATTTTTAATCCTAAAAAATTAACATCTTTTAAAATTGAGGAAATACGTACTGCTCTTAAATTATTAATAACTGCTCTGGATTTTTTTACATGACCAATATTGATATTAAAGATGATTTTGACACCCATACATAAATATAATAAAAACAGGGATTATACTTCATTAGTATATTTAAATATTTAGATAAAGACATAATAATCATGTCTAATGGCCACAAAGGAGACTTATATATTGGTAAGTTTATATTTTATTATAAACACAACTAAAAGTAAATTAATTCCACAAGCATAATGAATGAGAATAGGTTCTGAAAACATGACAGTTGGAACAAAACACGTCCTATTCAAAGTTGGCCACTATTACAGGCATGCTATATGCAGAATGTCCAGGACTTCAGGTGTAACATAATATAGCTGATGCGCATACAAAACAACTTGAACTATGGAAATGCATTAAATAATAATAGATATAATAGCCAAGTACCAATATCACAAGGTGCCAATAATTAACTATCCTGTTGACAAAATAATTTGTTTCACTTTCATAAGAATCAATTAATCAGCCAAAATAAGTAATTTATGCAGATGCATTATTGTTAAATTGCGGTTATGTTGTACCACTAATAGGGTTCGGTAAGATTGATAAATAAATAAATGATCACAATAATTACCTAAATTTACTGGCTGTCTTTTTGCTTTAAAATCATTTACATGTAATAAAAGTAAGTAACTGCTTTATCATGTTAAGAATTAACAACACCACATCTTGATAGTCTAGCTAAACTAATTTAGCAGTGGTGTAAGCATGCAAGTATGTGCGTATAGACAGATTATATACCATCAAAAACAATACTGCTTCAAATAAAATCAGTTGACACTGCTTCAAGACAGTTTAACAATAGAACCTAGTGAAAAACGGCAAAATATGCCTTTTATACGATTATTTCAGGTTTTGGTATTTCTAAAAAAGATTTGTTTGCCTCTACACATAATCATAAGTGTAAGTTATATATTTGTTGGCGACCAGACCACTATGCCATCGCAAGAGATTCTTTCACAATCTCATGGACGTTTTCCATACAGGACTTTTTACAAATATCATTCGTTTTCCACCCTTTTCAATTATAATAAAGCTTTTCTAAATTTTGTAACAAGGCACCTAGGGTAATTATAGTTGGCTCATATTGACCATTGCAACCATTGCCTGTAAGTGCAGGTGCTTCATTGTCAATAACATTTTGAAGCAATGTAATACATACCTAATTGTAGATTATTGTAATAGTAAAAAAAAAATAGTATCACAAATATACAGATACATTACACTTCACAGATAGATAAGATTTCTCTTATTTATTCTTATTTATTAACCTTTTTCTAATACTTCTAATAAAGGCTATAGTTATAATTCAGTAAATTGGTATATTCAGCAATAGCCCTCATTTACCAAATGAACTTACCACTGACATTTGTGTTAAGATACTATCTAAGAGATTTTTAGGTTTCGCCCACAAACTCGAAAATATGATTTAAGAACCCAATGTTTGTTAAGAATTATTATATAAATTATATCCAAATGAAAATATTTCACTTAATTTGTTATCCAATGTGATAACATTGTTAGCTCTTGTCACCGCTCATAAAGGATAATCCTCATCTTTAATTAAATATAATAATATGATTATTTAAAATATTGCAAGTTAAAATATAAATAATAAATTTCAATAAACCTAGGGCCAGGTCGTACACAACCAACTTTATTATTGCCTCTATTGTATAAATCCTAAAATATCTTTTGTAAAAGAGAGTTTATCTGCCCTGCACAAAACTCTTTCAGTTATATAAATAAAAAAAAAATAAAAAAATCTTGTTCGTTAACAAACTTTAAGCAATTAAAATAAAGATACACTTTATATCTTGATATCTATGACATACACTTGAAAATCATAGTAATGGTCATTTGTCAACATCTACTATTTAAACATTAGGAGAGAATATTGACACTATTCGTAGAACTGTTGGATGGTCCGAAAAATCCAACACTTTTGCAAAATTGATTTAAAAAAAAATATATATTATATATATATTTATTACTTGCACTAGATCACTGTAATGACTTAGAGGACGCATAATTATATAAATTTAAGAAATAATTGTTATAGAACTAAGTTAATGTGATTGAGGAGTTCTGATCATCCAAATGTCTGGTAATACTTCCATTTCAGTCCACAAACCTTCAACCTTTAAATATCTACTTTGTTTAAATACGGAACAATCGGCGGAGCACTAAGGAATTGAAGTACAATTGAGAATCAAACGAACTTACCTGTAAGTGAAGTTCGATGATAATTGTACGAACTTCCTTAGTGCTCCGCCGATTGTGAAAGCCACACCCTCCCACCTCTACATGTAAATAGGTAGGTGAGTTTCAGGTTTGTAAGCACAGGAACACTATAAACAGAATGATGTCTTAAAGAAATCGAGGCTTGGACAACCGTACATTCATCCAAAAAAAAAAAAAAAAAACTGATTACTATTAAACGTGTGAGAGTAGCCATCGAATGCGAATACTACTTTGTTTAAATACGGAACAATCGGCGGAGCACTAAGGAAGTTCGTACAATTATCATCGAACTTCACTTACAGGTAAGTTCGTTTGATTCTCAATTATTGTAACTCAATGGTTTTTGTAATGGTACATTTTGACAGTTGAATACCATTGGAGACCCATAATTATTGTAACTCAATGGTTTTCGTAATGGTACATTTTGACAGTTGAATACCATTGGAGACCCATAATTATGGTAACTCAATGGTTTTCGTAATGGTACATTTTGACAGTTGAAATCCATTGGAGACCCATAATTATTGTAACTCAATGGTTTTCGTAATGGTACATTTTGACAGTTGAATACCATTGGAGACCCATAATTATTGTAACTCAATGGTTTTCGTAATGGTACATTTTGACAGTTGAATACCATTAATGAGCTTTAAAATTGCGACCGCGCAACACACTGAAAATCGATGTTCATTTTCGTTAACCTCATTAAAACTCATTATCTGAATAAATAAAAGTTGTTTTTGACACTAACAGCGACCGCGTAACTTTTTGGCAAATGGGAATGAATTTCATTGCCGTTCCCATTGCAGTTGCGCGGTTGGCCCCCTATTCTGTACACCCCATTGTAGAAATAAAGCGTGAATTAATAATATTTATAATACAAGTGTATCTTATTTATTGTAAATAAATAAATATAGTTTATTTATAGTAATAAAGAATTAAATATTAAGAATTTTTAAATCAATCTATCTATAATAGAATTGCTGTTTGTAGACTTTTATATTTTGATAGTTTTTACTATTTTTATTCTTTATTTTGTATTCTTATTTGATTGCTAAATATTATTTTAACATGCGACTGCAGTTATTTAACTGTAGTAGCAGTCTAGAGAGAGAGCTTAACATCAGGTGGGGTCTGTCATATGTCGAGTCACAATAAAAAAATCGCAACAGATAACGACCGTCGTGTAGTGGCAGTGAAGTGATTTGGTCACGTTTCGGGATCAGCTTGTAAGTTGCCGGTTCCAACTAGGCCGGCTTAGTGGATGTGATTGCTACTCACAGTTATTGAATTGTAGTAGCAGTGGCATCCATTCATGGACCACACTCCAGCTTAACATCAAGCGGGGTGTTCTCATATGTCGAGTAACAATAAAAAAAATGGTTACGCAAACCAAGTCCCTGGTTCAAATCCACTTTCCAATACCAATGTATCTCTAATATATGTACTTTGGTTGTTCTGTTTCTATGATACAAGTAAAAGAAATACAATTTATTTGAAATAATATTTGGCAATTTAAAATGTTTTTTTTTTCTGTATAATCATGAAGTTGTGTTTTTTCTTTTGTAGAAATGAATCTAAATGAAATGTAGTGAAGAATAAATAATTCAGAAATGTTTGAATAATAAAGTATAATAAAAAAATTAGTTGTTTTTATTATTATCATTTTATATACAGGCGTTTGGGTTAGTACAACAGTTCGTTACATGTAAAGTTCTGGGTTCGATTCCTGGTCGGAGCAGTCATCCTCGAAAAAGCTGGGTTGCTTAGTGACCATAACTGTGAAGCTTGTATGAAGGGAATTGTAGATGTGACACAATACCGTATATAAGTGTCTCTGCCCATCCCTGTGGGGGAAATGCGTGACGATTATATTTGAAGTTATTCAGCTGCGTCATAAGGAGCTACGCCCTACTCGAGGAGTAATGTCATACTAAACTCGTCACAACAATAACAAAGAAATTACGCATTAAAGATTATTATAGTATGAATAATCGTAGAGCTTGTACAAAAATAATTGTGGATGTGAGTAAAGCGAGGAAGTTGTGTCAGGATCGTGGCAAGAGGCACTCAATTGTCTCTGACTATCCCTCTGAAAAACCACACATCAGACTTTAGAAATCAGTACAATTTAAACTAAAGAGAATTATATTTTTTTTTATTGTGACTCGACATATGACAGCACCCCGCTTGATGTTAAGCCGAAGTGTGGTCCATGAATATAGGTCACTGCTACTACAATTCAATAACTGTGAGTAGCAATCACATCCACTATGACGACCTAGTTGGAACCGGCAACTTACAAGCTGATCTCGAAACGTACCACTCTTTGATAACCAGACCCGAATCAAATATCCATCTCTTTTTTTATTAACAAATATTTGCAATATTTAATGTTATTAAATGTTACAAATAAAAGCTATGAAACAAATATTTGCTCCTAGTGGGAATCGAACCCGGGACTTTACACACAACAAACCAATCGCTAAACCGTTCGTCCACGCCTGTCGTCAAAAAAGTAGGAGACATGCTCTTCTAATAAAGTACGTAAAATTTTAAATATGAATAATGATGTATTACTTAGCAATTTTATTTGTATTAGAAAATCCCATTATCTTTCAAAGGATTAAAATATTTAAGACGTAGATACAAGATTATTTTATATATCATACAGATTATAAATGATTATTATTTTATTGCGGAAGTTTTTCTAAATGTCAACGGCAGGGGACAACGAGCCAATACAAGATATAAGGCGATCGTGTCTTTGATATATGTACTATGATACAAACACTTTAGTGGCTTAGTATAAAAAATGTAAATTAAAAAACAGTGTTCTTTACATCGTCGAGATCAGCTTGTAAGTTGCCGGTTCCAACTAGGCCGGCATAGTGGATGCGACTACTACTAGAATTTCACGGTTAAATAGCTTGAGCTGTATAGTTTAGTTGTGGAAATTCTGATGATCTTTTTCTCTTCTCTTACAAAATATTAAAATTGGAATGCTTCACCAGCCCATGTGTTCTCTCCATTCTTTAACTTTGGATCCTTCAAGCGATACGTGAAGAAGCACCTTTGGCCGGCATAGTGACGGCGACTGGGGCAGCCGTGTAGACTCTGTTTTTGCAGTCGTCGGCACTCTTGGACCTCTAATTGCTTACTATCAGGGGGCAGTGGCGTAGCGTGGCGGGGGCGGAGGGGGCGGCTAAATTTATAAAAACTGAAATAAATCGTTAAAATTTGAACCTGAAATTCATATTTTGTTGTACCTATGATTGAAACTCCTAAATAAGGGGGCGGCATTTTTTTTTCCGCCCCGGGCGGCTGACTTCCACTACGCCACTGTCAGGGGGGTCGAGGTCAGACGTCAAGTCACAATAAAAAAATAAATAAGATAGACCCGACCGCTGGGCAGTGAAAACTTACAAGTAGGACGGAATGTGTTTTGACAAATTTTAAGCTAACAAAAGTTAGTAATTCATTTTTAGGAGACTGTGTCCGTTTTTATAACAAATTACCTGAAAAAGTATTAGGTCTACCAGAACACAAATTTAAAAAATATATCAAACAAATTTTGTTTAAAAAAGCATACTACTCTCTAGATAACTATCTTAATGATAAAGAGGTTTGGTGTTCCAGTTTAACACAATAGACTGTCAACATAGATTGTAATTTTAAGTTTAATTTAATTTTCTATTGTACATAGAAATATATTTTAGTTTATACTAAGCTGACAATGCCTCTTTACAGCAGCTACTCATTTAATACTTTATAAGTTGACAACGCTTATTACAGCAGCTGACACATTTTTATAGTTTTAATTTTTTTTATATAGTAATATTATTATGACGTGCAAAAGTGCTGAAACCAGCCTACTTGTAATAAAAAAAAATTTTGAATTTGTAATTTGGAATGATAGTTATTGAGAGCGAAAAAGAGACAAATATATGTTGCTCTGCATCGCGACACTGAGTTCAGGTATGCTTATTAGCATTAAACGTACCTCGTTCGGAGCGCAATATAACATTTAGTGAATGCAGGGGCGTAGCTACCGCCGTATCAATTATACAGGGCCCCCAAAGTAAGCTAAATTAATAAAAACTTCCTAATTTTTATTTTTGAGGCGACCGTGGTGTAGTGGCAGTGCAATGGTTACGCAAACCGAGAGCACGAGTTCGAGATCACCCACCGGTACCAATATATTTTTGATATATGTACTTTGGTTGTCCTGTTTCTATGATACAAGCACTTTAGTAGCTTAGTATACAAATGTAAATAAAAAAATTAATAAAAAATGGTTTCATATTAATTTCAGAAATGACAAAAGTAAAAAAATTGTTTTTTTTTCTTGCGTGAAGCGTTTTATTTATTTTGTTTAAATTTGAAAAAAGTGGCAGATGATTATAATGAATAATTTTTTTTTTATTTTATCCAAAAATTTTTTTTCTTTCGTGAGAAATCTACCCTTCTTAAGGGCCCCAAACAATTTTTTATACGGCAAGCGTGCACGTGCACCTCCCATGCACGCTACGCTTCTGAGTGTATGTGACTGCTACTTACAGTTATTAAATTGTAGTAGCAGTTACCTCCATTCATGGACCACACTCCAGTTTAACATCAGGCGGGGTTTTGTCATATGTTGAAACACAATTGATATGACAATTTTTCTTTGAATACCTAGACGACTTTATCAGTTAGGCATAAAGATAAATATGAAATATATTTATTCAGATTTAATAATTCCTTTAAGCTTTTAATAGGAAAATAATAATGCAATCTGCATTCAGGTACCTATTATACTTCAATTGATAAAATATATAGTTTTTTAATCATCGTATTTTTTTGTTTGTTATGCACCTCTGTACTAAGCTACTAAAGTGCTTGTATCATAGAAACAGGACAACCAAAGTACATATATCAAAGATACATTGGTACCGGTGAGTGGTCTCGAACACGTGCACTGTTACTACACCACGGTCGCCTATTATGTTTGGCCCTTTTTTACCTGCCTGATGAAAGATGGAAGGCCAAGAATGTCGACGACTGAAAAATACTCAGATCATGGCTCCAAGGGATGAGGATGAGGAAAACGCATTGGCTGGTCTGTTACAGAATTCCACTTGTCGATTGTTCTACAAAGAAATGTCGTGCCGAAACTTTTAGCTCAATTGGACCATCAGTGACATAGTGACGGCGACTGGGGCAGCCGTGAACTCAGTTTTAGCAGTCGTCGGCACTCTTGGACCTCCTCTTGCTTACCATCAGGCGGGTCGAGGTCAGATGTCGTGTCACAATAAAATAAATAGACATAGGCGAGTTTAATGCTTATTAGGCATTCTCTAACAACTAACCTTTGGGATGATGAGAAATTATGAGCAGGGTGCACAACTTACAATTTTCAATACTCAAAATAGCAGTTTTTAATCCTATAATGTTTTTGTTGATTTCTGTTTCAATTCAAATATTTTACTGGCTGGGATTACGTTGGTATTAGGAAATATGTATTGTAGTTAGACATCGTTTCGATTTTTTCCAAATTAATATGTTTTTTTATTATTATACATTTCTATACTAAGCTACTAAAGTGCTTGTATCATAGAAACAGGACAACCAAAGTACATATATCAAAGACACATTGGTACCGGTGAGTGGTTTCAAACCCGCGCCACGACGCTTACGTAGCAATACTGCCACTACACCACGGTTGCCTTCAAATATAAAATATATCGGTTATTGTTTGATGATCAGGCAGAAACTAGGGACCTGTGCCCAGAGTGCCCAGGGGGAAAGAGGGACTAGACCCACAGGCAGGTCGAGGTCAGATGACGACAGGCGTGGCCCATTGTCCAATGATTGGTTTGTTGCGCGTAAAGTACCGGGTTCGATTCCCGGTCGATGCAAATATTTGTTTCATAGCTTTTATTTATAATATTTAATAATTATGTTAAATACTGTAAATATTTGTTAATAAAAAAAGAGGCGGATATTTGCTTCGGGTCTGGTTATCAAAGAGTGGTAGGGAGTGGTACCCAGCCTGCCGTTCCATGAAGTGATTTAGTCGCGTTTCGGGATCAACTTGTAAGTTGCCGGTTCCAGGTGGACGTGACTGCTACTCACAGTTATTGAATTGTAGTAGCAGTGACATCCATTCATGGAATACACTCCAGCTTAACATCAAGCGGGAGGCTGTCATATGCCGAGTCACAATTTAAAAAAAACAACCGCGTCACTCTGTCTTTAAAAGTCTATGACAATTTAGAAGCTGGGTACAAAAACACGTTGCACGCTAGATAAATACAATAAATAATTATCAATAACTAAAACTATATTAATAATCTTTCTTATCTAAATCAAATGTCTATAAATCTAAGTAATTATCGTTTAAAAAACATTGTGTAGTACAAGAGCGCAATCAAGACAGCGGCGCCATTTTGAAAATTTTTAAATTAACAGAAAAAACAGCGCCAAAATGATCGGTGAGTTTTTTTAAATTTTAATTATACTATGGATTTAACCTTAAATCCAAGTACTTCTAAATATTTACCATCATGATCAATTTCACGCCTTAATCCCCACAGGGATAGGCAAACAATGGAGCGCCACTTTCCTCGATCCTGACACAACTCTCCTGAACTAACTTACTACAACAATTCTCCTTATACAGACTCCATGGTTGAATATATTAATCTATCAATCAAATTGTCACGCCTTTTCCTACAGGGATAGGCAGAGACAATGGAGCTCTACTTGCCACGATCTTGATAGATGTGGTTTCAAAGAAGATGTAGTGACAAAGATTGACAAAAGAATGCTTCGATGGTTTGGGCACATCGAAAGGATGAGTGAAAGTAGATTGACGAAAGGAATTTATAAATCTCATGTGAATGGATGCGTTAAACGAGGAAGGTGTTGTCCGACCAAATCGGAGACATTAAGAAAGCTAGGTTGCCTAGTGGCCATAACCATAAAGCTTGTATGAAGAGAATTGTGGATGTGAGGGAGTTGATTGAATATACGAGTATTTATATCAATGATAAATGGATTCAGGGGCGTAGCTACCGCCGTATCAATTATACGGGGCCCCCAACGTGCGTAAGCAAAAATTAATCAAAACTTCTGAAAAAAAAAAATAGTTTGTAAACATTTTGGATAATATAGATAATTATGATGAATAATTATTTTTATGAGAAATCTTTACCCTTTCTAAGGGCCCTCAAACAAATTTTTATACGGGGCCCCGCCAAGAAACGCCACGCTTCTAAATGGATTTAAAATATTTACGCACATCAGTTAATTGCGACCTGGCCGTCCGTTTTTTTTTACTATTTTATACAGTAAAATCGGCAGTCTAACTAAAAGGCTTAGTGGGATGCTTACCAGCCCTCCCCTATTCAATAGAAGATTCAAGGCAATAGCATTGGATGTTTCAAGCGACGCGTGAAGAAGCACCTTTGGCCGGCATAGTGACGGCGACTGAAGCAACCGTAGTCTGTTGTTTAGTCGTCGGCACTTTCTGCTATCAGACAAGTCGAGGTCAGATGTCGAGACAATAACAATAATTAAAGTGATCATAACAGTAAAGCTTGTAAGAGTGGATATTAAGGAAGCGAGGGAGTTGTGTTAAAATCGTGGCAAGTAGCGCTCCATTGTCTCTGCCTATCTCTGTGGGAAAAAGACGTTACAATTTAATTTATGGAATTAATCCGCAGTAGGGCCACCACTTTCAAGTGTACAGAGTCGCGTTTCGGAGCCAGCTTAGAGTTAATGAGGGTTTAGCGGAGCATTATTCCACTATGTTAGAAAAAAGGAGTACTCCCAGCTGTACGGTTGTTGCGTACAGGGCTCAACTTAGCCGGTGACGTCCTCTCGTTGAAGTGCATATATATTGATTACTTTGTCGGCAAATCGTTTGCGAGATATTGGACACATGCAACGCCATCTAGCGGTCGCTACAAGGGGAAAACAATACGAAAATAAAATTAAAGTCAATTACAAATTTAAAAAATCTATTTATACATACACAGAATTTATTGCCAGAAGTACTACATACATGAATACATCGGTGTAGTGGTAGATAAATGATTTCGCAACCCAAGAGAGTCAGGTTCAAAACGGTACCAATGTATTCTTAATATAATAAATGCGCTTTAGTTCTATGATACAAGCAAATGGCATCATTCATATTGTATGGGGACTTGGGCTTATTTGTATTAACAGTTGCATAAACATTTTAATATAGTTTGATGTTCGAAGATTACAATGTAATTGAAATACATCCTTTATTATGCATAGTTTAGGTGTGCAAAATGATCAAACTATAATTATGACAGTTTAAAGCAGAACAAATATGGCGTTGATTGACAGATGATACAAAATCCATATATTATTTTCCAAATAACTCAATTGCACAGCAATTAAAAGCAAAATTGTAATTAGTTTTATTAATGCAAGAATCGAAACTACCATTTATATATTTTTTCATCATTGGACATCACAAAAGTAGTACATAGAAGCCCAAAATTAATGTAGTCCTTTACTATCGTAGTATAAAAATGTTAAAAAATATACATATTGATATTATAATTATGTTAAATTTAAGCATATATATCTAATTAAATAAATAAAATCACAAAGAATCAAAGGATTTATAATACTAGGGCCCGGTTCTCTTAAGACAGCGAAATGACGTGGCAACGCATTTACAGTGGATTGTCATTAGAAGACATTTCGTTTTTTTTTTTTTTGGAATATATCCTTTATTTTGCATAGTTTAGGTGTACAAAGTAATCAAATTATAATTATGACAGTTCAAAGCAGAACTGTTAATATGGCGTGTCATTGCGATTGACTGACGATACAAAATCCATATCTTATTTTAGTAACTCAATTGCACAGCAATTAAAAGCATAATTGTTATTAGTTTTATCAACACAAGTATCGAAACTACCATTTATATATTTTTTCACATTGGACATTACAAAAGTAGTACATAAAAGCCCTAAATGAATGATGTCCTTTCTAAATACAATTTACATTGTTAATATACGAAAAATTTAAAAAAAAACAGTATTATTTTAAGTTAATATATATTAAAACATTATTATTAAGTAGTCCACATCGCTCAAAAAACCGACAACCGATGGGGAAGAAAGGTTTTAGAGTGGAGACCACGAACCGGAAGACGCAGCGTAGGTAGGCCTCCCACTAGTTGGACGACGACAAAGTGAAAGTCAGAAGTAACCGGTGGATGCAACTGGCATCTTGTCGTTCGGAATGGCGTTCTAAGGGGGAGGCCTATGTTCAGCAGTGGACGCCTTCTGGCTGATGATGATGAAGTAGTCTAAAAAAACGTCAGTTTGTTATCTACGTTGATTGGTTACCACTGCGAGAATGTCAAATTCATTGTGCAATTCCAGAGCGTTTTGTACGCAGAGAATATTAGGTTAAAGTTACGCCGAAAGTTCGTGAACAATTCATATCGCTGTCATGTAGGTAATAAAGACTATCGGACCCCAGTGCTTTCTGCCTCCGTGAATATTGTTTAGACTAGTTCAAAAGCAAGTGACATTTATTATTCAAAATAAATGTCTGCTGACAATGCTATCTGACAGCAGCTCACGCAATATTGCTGTTAGGTTATGTACAATCAGTGGCGGCGTAAGGCGTGGGCGACGTGGGCCACCGCACGCGGCCTCGCGGTAAAAGGGGCTTCGCGCCTCAAACATTTTTATTACACTTTATTAGGCGGCAGCGTGACGTCGCTAAAACGACCGCGCGGAACCCTATTTTCGACGTCCGTTTAAAATTATAAATAATGGAGTTACGATTTCGGGAGTCGAGACTTATTTTTATGAAATTTTCTCCTCTTTAAGGATCTTTTTTAAAATTATAGCTATCTCAAATGGTTTTTTATGACTCGACCCCCTTTTTTTCATTATGTTATTTGTTAATAAAAAAAATTAATTTTCAATTGCGGAAAAATTTTTTTCATTAATATTAATCTAATTTGTATTTTTATGAATAAAAACTTGGCAGTGTTAATTGTTTTGTTTTTTATTTATTATTTTATAAAATCCGTCTTCAGGTCGCCACAGAACAGGGCCTCGCGAAATCTGTCTTGCCCACATTAAATTTAGGTCTTGCCCCGCCAATGTGTACCATATACGTGTACAAATGTAGCTTAAGTGTATATTATTCTTAACTTGACAATGGTATCAGCATCTGTCGTAAATATTAATTGTATTGTAATTATTAAGTTATATTAATTATTATAAGCCTAATTACTTAAAATATAAATCTAATCTAAATCTAAGTCCCTGGTAAAACACAAAAAGTCAAGTTGATTAAACAATAAAATTAACAATCAATTATTAAAATTTTCCCACAGGGATAGGCAGCGACAATTAGAAATTAATACTAGAAAATTGCACAAAAATATAAAAACATTATAAATAAATTTAATCTCATTTTTAATTGGTAACAAAAACTTCAAATACTAATTGGAAAGTTACAGTTTCTAAGAAACAGTAAATAAAAGCCAAAACAACTATCACATAATATGTAATATATATATATAATATTTCCATATTATGGAAATAATGTCAATAAACTTCGAACATTTATCATATAGATACACAATTGACAACATTTCATATTTTTAACCTACATGTATTATTATGTTATATAAAAGTATATCTAAAAGTAGGACACCCATATTTTTTCGTTTTTCGAAATTATGTATTATTCATTCATAATTTCGACTTTGAAATTCGGTATATTCTAAAAAGACGTAAGCGCCAAATCACGTCATACATACGGTAGATGGCGATCTATCCTTTGCTTTACTGTGGCCCGTGAAAAAAAACTAAAATGTCACTGTCATATATAATTTTCTTTGAGTTTTTTGGCGGGCAACTGCAACTGACAGGACGCGCAATTTTGAATTATTTGAAAAAGCTTGTGATTTTCATAAATATTAATGTGTAATAATGGTGGAATTGTTATCCAGTAATAAGAATATTTTTCTTTCTTCTTGTTTATGGCTTTAGTATTTAACTTGCCATTGGTGTCGATTCTCTTGGCACATTCACTAACTTATCCTAAATTTTTAACTTTTTAATTATAAGTAATTTTAGCGTAAACGCAATTCTCTTGTTGTTCTATGTCTATTTCGAACCTAATTTACGCAAATGTCAATTTTAAGATGACATGCTTAAATTATTGCCAACGTAAAATTTATATATTTAAAAATAATATGAAATAATAAGAAAGTTATATAATTATTATTAATAAGTAAGTAATAATGTACCATATTGAATGTTATAATGGTTTGAGTAAATAAAAACTTTATTTCACGTTAATAAAAATAGAAAAAACTTTGTACTTTTGTAAACGTAGCACAATTAATTTCCGAACGCATCTTGTTGGATAGATGAGTTTTGGCGGTAATTACAGGAGACAGATTTTAATTATTTGTAATACTTGTGTTTCATGAATTTATTTGTATAATGATGGTGAAATAGTTATTAAGTAAATGTTATACAGTATAATGACAAGTAATCTAATCCTGTGATACGTGTTTTTTTATGTTCCCTCCCAGACTTCTTCAGATAAACTTTAAAATCGAAATAATTTATGTTACCGGTTCCAACTAGGCCAGCATAGAGGATTCGACTACTACTTTCAGTTATTTAAAAGTAGTAGCAGTCACCCCCATTCATAGATCACACTCCAGTTTAATATCAGATTGAATGATGTCGTATGGCGAGCTACTATAAATAAAAATACATAAATCACCTTATTTTACCTTTCGGCATATTCAGTTAGAGCATTAACCACATAATTATTCATATTTCTTATTAAGAATTAAAATTTTTAGGTTAAGCGGGACCTAAAATGGTGTCGTCTAATCTTAAACAAATTTAGTTTGACGTTTCTAATTTGACACCTAAAATTGGTACAACAGAATAGGAAAACAGCCTAAAATTCTAAGTTAAGTAACTAAACTAACTTTTAGGCCTGTCAAAGCTTTGACAGCTCTAAATTAAGACTAATATGGGACACACAGAATAGCGAAAGTCCTTTGACAGGTCTAAATTATTTTTAGGAGGATTTTAGGATAATCGTGTGCCAAGAGAATTGACACCAGTGTCAAAGTAAAAATATATGGTTCAATGTTAAAACATTGTCAAGTAAAGATGAAGATGAACCACGCGAGTGATTCATCAAATGATGACGATGATAGTGAGGTTGATGATGATCGTTTTAGTAAAGCGGCGGAAAGCCCTTACTAAAACTTCGGAAGGAGTCTTGGAGGGAAGAAACACGTTTCACAGCTTTAAATTACTTGTTTATACTTGATCAACTTAAAAATGATTACTGGATAACAATTCCACCATTATTACACATTAATATTGGTGAAAATGTAACTTCCACATTCCACCGTATATGTGACGTCATAACATGTTTTTTGTTTTTGTTTATTTCTCAGAAATTAAGAAAGATAAAAATATAAAAAAAAAATTGAACTCGGGATACGAAAATTAAGAAATGGTATTATTGTTATAATCTTGTGTCAGTTTTAAAATGTAGTCAATTGCCGCTCTAAAAATAGACGAAATAAACGAAAGTCCGATTAATATTGGACTTGCATTTGTTTTCAGTCCAAAATTATATATCTAATACGGCGTTCTCACGGGGCGAATTTAGTTGTTCAATATTTATCTTTCAACATAATATTGACTGTAGAGTTCACACGGTTCAATAATAATCGACTCAATATTACACGTGTCATTGCACTATCTGTCCATTTTAGCATTTTGCTCGTGGATGCGGACGCCATAATTTACATTTTTTTTAAACTGCTAACAGAGGAATATAATACATACTTAATCGCGCTGATTGACTGACTGATTGGACTTATTATTCAATGCGAGTTGAACGAACAAGTTCAGACGAGTCGATTCGCTGTCAAGTACTAATTGAGTCAATGAAAGTTGAAAGGTCTTTAACTTTTGTTGAACCGATATTTATTGCTTCAACTTGATTGAAAGTATGTTCAGGCGTTTTAAATCGAAAATGATTTCGCAGTTGATCAACTAAGATCGCCCCATGAGAACACATTACATTCGTGACAAGTTTATACTTCAAAACAATGTGCTAAGGTTCAGTTTACAATTCACTTACACAGTTTATATCAGTGTAAGTGAATTCTGACGCGCAGACACTTTTATGACATTATTTTGTATGTAATTGTGTATCTATTAAAAATATATATTCGATGTCAATAAAAGTAAAAACTAATTAAACGAAAAAGGTAAATTAAAATAAAAAACATTTCTAAAATCTATGAAATAGGCTTAGCATACACTCGCTTATCATCTGAATCCGCATTGCAACTACAGACGATATATCCCGGCACATAAGAAGAGCGCTGTCCTTTGAGCTGCGCAGTATACATGGATTGGCACATAAGAAGAGCGCTGTCCTTTGAGCTGCGCAGTATATATGGATTGGCACATAAGAAGAGCGCTGTTCTTTAAGCTGCGCAGTATATATGGATTGGCACATAAGAAGAGCGCTGTCCTTTGAGCTGCGCAGTATATATGGATTGGCACATAAGAAGAGCGCTGTCCTTTGAGCTGCGCAGTATATATGGATTGGCACATAAGAAGAGCGCTGTCCTTTAAGCTGCGCAGTATATATGGTTGGCAGATAAGAAGAGCGCTGTCCATTGAGCTGCGCAGTATATATGGATTGGCAGATAGAAGAGTACTGGACAACTGCGGTAGAGGCAAGCTTAAGCATCTGCACATAATTGATAATACTTTATAATTCAGAGAATGTGCAGCCAGCATAAAGGAATGTTATCATAAAACTATTAAATCACTGAGCAATTTACTGTACATAATATGTACGCTTACACCTACAAGAGAGAGAGAGAGAATGTTCTTGTTCTTAGCTTCCATGGATTCCCGTGCGAGTGCCGGGTCCATCACGTGGCAGGCGGGAGAGTGGAGGCAGCGTCTAGGACTTGTGACCGAAATGTAGACTTGGGGCCTTTACAACATGTCAACATTCACCTTTACTGCCCTCACTTTCCCCTCTACCCAACCAAATATTGTAAGACCCCACCAAAGCCGTCTTCGACATTTGGTCTAAAAACCTACTCATGGCTGACCTTGCTAGACCAAAATCCCTTAAAAGATGATACAAGGTTTTTGCTTATATCCCTCTTGCACTAACATCTACTGGGTAGAGCTGGGATTTATATCTATTTCTTTTCATCTCATTCACGAGATCATAATACTTGATGTTGTGGTCCTTTGGTATGTTTTTTTCCCATGAAACAGTGAGCTCTATAAGGATGATAGTTTTCAAATTTTGTGAGTAAACTAAGATGTCCAGTTTATACTGCTAGATCTTCAGATATTTTATAGCGCTTCTCAAAAGCATCCATGAGTATTTTCCAGTCAGGTGCGTCGGGCAGGATCGAAAAAGGTTTACTGAGATTCTTATACAAAAGAAATCTGTCTTTTATTTGTGGATAAACCTTTCCTAGCTCTGGCAATGCTAAGACTTACTGCTTCATGGGTAATTCCAGGACTTGTAGCCGTGAGAGTAGATTATCAAGTAGATTGACGCACCCTACCAGTAGATGTCTGGCAGTTCTAACAGCAAGGCCTTATAATGTACACGTCTTATCTGTACCAACCCTACCAAATTGCTCTGGTCAGGCAGGGACATTTGGTATGTGTTAAGATAGAACTAATGCTGGAAAACTTTGGTAGTGAACCGTAGATTAGGTAGTGATAAGCATACATGCTTAATGTGATGAGTGAGTGTGATACTTCAAGTGATATGAGTGTGTTTGTCACACAATTAAAATTAATATAAAATAAATATTTATCTCTTAAATATGTACATTAAAATCACTGTTATAAGTGTTAAGCTGGTAAGTATACCAGTAATATATCATACAATTTTCTTAAAATATTTATATCTATTGATTAATGAGTTAAACAAATTTTATGCAGCTTACTATCGCTTTTATTTCCCTCGGTGACCACGATGGGTTCAAAGCTCTCAAAACGTCAGAATAATAAATAAATATAAAATCATTAACCATTAATACAATCCGACGCTCGTAAGAAGAGCCCTGAGCGCCCAGTGGAAGGGATACGTTTGCGCATGGATAGTCACACACAAAAACACTTGGCTATTTTATATTATTTAATTGAGTGAATATTTTTATTACTATTGTTGAATAACATCAGTTAATACGTTTTCTAATAGGTTAGGAATAACTAATATATTATATGCTATAATATAATATTCCTTTCAGTGTAAGTATTCCGTTACCTTCTTCATTTAACTTTTATACATTTTGTTACGTTCTATGAAACATTACACAATAAATTCATTCATTAATTAAGACAAAATAAACAGAATATAATCGATCGTACTATAAAAAACGGGCCAAGTCGTAGTAATTTCTATTAAATTACCATCGTTGCAAAGATTTTTTTAGAGCATTGACGTATTTCCCTCGTCGCTCTGCATCTTATTTCACCGATTTGATCTGCAAATCAGGTAGGTCGCTCGGAGCTCTTTTAATATCAATCAAGTTATAAATAGTAGATAGTAAGCCGCATAAAATTTGTTTTATTCAATATACAACAATATATTATGTACATAAATTTACATCTATAAGTTTTTTTACACCTATATTATGATAAATAAAAGACTAAATATTATCAACTAGTAAATTTCACATCAATACACTCACCACCTTCAAAGTCCATTTGTTGCGGGGTCTCCTTACCAGAGATGAGATCTCCGTCAAAATAAAATTTCAATGAATCTATATTTTTCTCCAAATGCTCTGCACATTTCACCATAGCTAATAACAATGATTCATTCTTCATTATTGTAGTATTAAATGGTTTCAGCTTTGGAAATTGGAATTTTATATCAATACCCTTGTGGTTCTTTTCTTTCTCAATAACCGAATGCTGTATATCTTCCTGGACTAATCCGCCATCAATAAATTTGGCAATGTTGTAACTAAATGAGTCCGGTGTTTCGTCCCAATGAAGTATTTTATTATTGTACATAAAAAATAACTTTTTATAATCAACGTTTTCTCGCTCAGAAAAAAATTTAAATATTGGGGTTATCTTTTGATATTTCCGTATCATGAATTTTTTTACTTCCCAGTTCTGCCAGTAAACTTTCACCGAGAGCTCCTCATTATATACATCTGTATTATAATCTACAATAATTTGCTTTTCTGGTGGTTTAAACAACTCTATCTTTTCACTTCCATCGTCATAGTAACTAATATCCCCTATACTTATTACTTCATTACCATTTGAACGTCTACACCTTCTTGAACTTGATATTACATCTTCTTCACTGTGTCCTAAGTTATCACTAATATTTGAGCGTCTACCTCTTCCTCCTCTCCTATTAGCAGTCCTAGCCTTTTTGTTACCTCTTCCTCCCCTCCTATTAGCAGTCCTAGCATTTTTGTTAGGAGCATTTGAAGTTGTAGGTGTAGGAACAGTATCATCTAATGATATTTCATCTTCTTCACTATGTCCCAAGTTTTCACTAATATTTGAGCGTCTACCTCTTCCTCCTCTCCTATTACCAGTCCTAGCATTTTTGTTAGGAGCATTTGAAGTTGTAGGTGTAGGAACAGTATCATCTAATGATATTTCATCTTCTTCACTATGTCCCAAGTTTTCACTAATATTTGAGCGTCTACCTCTTCCTCCTCTCCTATTACCAGTCCTAGCATTTTTGTTAGGAGCATTTGAAGTTGTAGGTGTAGGAACAGTATCATCTAATGATATTACATCTTCTTCACTATGTCCTAAGTTTTCACTAATATTTGAGCGTCTACCTCTTCCTCCCCTCCTATTAGCAGTCCTAGCATTTTTGTTAAGAGCATTTGAAGTTGTAGGTGTAGGAACAGTATCATCTAATGATATTACATCTTCTTCACTATGTCCTAAGTTTTCACTTATATTTGAGCGTCTACCTCTTCCTCCCCTCCTATTAGCAGTGCTAGCATTTTTGTTGGAAGCATTACGTCCAATTGCAGCTCGACCCCTCTTCCTTTTAGCAGTTGCAGAACTTAATGATAATATAGCTTCGTCACTATTTTCTGAGTTGGACAGTGCACTAGAATCTGAACAGTACCAACCTTTTTGTGCACCTTTTTTTGCCGCACGCCCACTGTTTCTTCTGGTAGGTGTTTTATCACAGTTTTGTTTTGGCTTTGAAGTGGAGGATTCGGGATCAGTAAGTGGCGAAACTTCAGATTTCGCTTTCGGAGTACGCGTCTTTTTTGCTTCAGGTTTTGTAATGCGTTTGTTACCTTTTTTCTTAGCCAGTCGTTGACGCTCCGCCTCCGCCAATAACTCATCAATATCACCATATTCAATAGAATCATTTATATTATCCTCATTAACGGTTTCTTTCGAATATTCACTTATAATCGGCGACATTAACTTAGCTAACTTTTGTTGCTGGCTTTCTTTTATTAAGCGCAATTTCTTCGCAACATTTGAATAACAATCGTCGTCGGAGTCTAATGAATCCATGTTATATTTATAATAGTCAATAATTTTAATATTTAAAAAGCAAATTCTTGCAAAATGACGCCCGGAATAATCGTTGTGCCTGTCAAAGACAACTAACCTCTCTATATGCCTGTCACAAGAATAAAAGTTTTTTATTTAATTTTCCCTTTCAGTGAAGGCAAAGCAAACTTAGTTCATATAGCCTAGTCATCCTTTATAATGTCTTCAATTACATGAGGGTAAAGATGATGGTAATAGTTTTAGTAAAGCGGTGGAAAAGCTTTACTTAAAACTCTTTAGACGGAGTCTTGAAAGGAACACGGAGAGACACGTTAAACAGTTTTAATTCACTTGTCTATACTCGATCAACTTAGTAATAATTACTAGATAATAATTCTATCATTATTATACATTAATATTTAGAAAACACAAAATTTACAATTAAATTAAAATTGCACGGACTGTCACTTGCAGTTGCCCGCCAAATCTTCTTTTTTTTTCTTTCTTCTTGTTTATGGCTTTAGTATTTAACTTGCCAGTGTCAAAGTAAAAATATATGGTTCAATGTTAAAACATTGTCAAGTAAAGATGAAGATGAACCACGCGAGTGATTCATCAAATGATGATGATGAGAATGAGGTTGATGATGATCGTTTTAGTAAAGCGGCGGAAAGCCTTTACTAAAACATCAGAAGAAGTCTTGGAGGGAACATGAAGAAACACGTTTCACAACTTTAAATTACTTGTTTATACTTGATCAACTTAAAAATTATTACTGGATAACAATTCCACCATTATTACACATTAATATTTATGAAAAAAACAAGCTTTTCAAATAATTCAAAATTGCGCGTCCTGTCACTTGCAGTTGCCCGCCAAAACTCCCGCCAAATCTTCTTATGAAATTTTACTTCTTAATTTTATTTACAATTAATGGCATGGAATATAAATATCTATATTTTTATACATAATTGGTTTTTACTTTAGGTTCAGCATTATATTTTTAGCTCAGCTTATTTTTATTTTTTTATAAAAATAAGATTTAAAAAGTAATCATAGACAATTACAAATTGCGCAATCAATCAATACAATTAAAGTTAATTTTAAAATGTCCGGTATATCCCAATAATTATAATAGTTTTAATCCTAGATTATCGTGTATGTAGTTATGACGTCAAAAACTAATGATGAATGATAGTTTTCATTACGTTCTAATAAGCTAATGTTATCTTTTGTATGACACAGCAATCTAAATTCTCAACTTTATAAAGATAAAGGACATCATTCATTACTACTTTTGTAATGTCCAATGATGAAAAAATATATAAATGGTAGTTTAGATACTTGTTTTGATAAAACTAATAACAATTTTGCTTTTAATTGCTATGCAAATGAGTTCTTTGGAAAATAAAATATGTATTTTGTATTATCTTGTATTTCTTCTGCTTTGAACTGTCATAATTATAGTTTGATCATTTTTCACACCTAAAACATACAAAATAAAGAATATATTCCAATTACATTGCAACATTAAACTATTCTAAAATGTTTACTAAACTGTTAATACAACTAAGCCCAAGTCCTCATACAAAATAAATGATGTCCTTTCAATCAATCAATCAAGTGGTATTAAACAAGAAAAGTAATTACACAATGAATATATAAATACTATTATGTATTATTCCGTAAATAAATACATACCGTGTCATGGTCACGAATACCAACAGCTCCCTGTTAAAAAAAACAACTTACCAATATATCTTAGATATGTGTAATTTGCTCGCCTAGTTTCTATGATAGAAGCATCTTAGGAAGCTTAGTATAGAAATGTTAAAGGACATCATTGTATTAACAGTTGCATGTGCATTTTTAAATATTTTGAAGGACGAAGATTACAATGTAATTGGAATATATCCTTTATTATGCATAAATCTGATCAATCTATAATTTCTGTCTGTATACTTGTAAGTGGTGGTACTGGGTACCACTGTCAAGCACTATTTGATGACGTATAGCGATTGGTTTGTTGCGCGTAAAGTCCCGGGTTCGATTCCCGGTCGGAGCAAATATTTGTTTCATAGCTTTTATTTGTAATATTTAATAATATTAAATATAGCAAATATTTGTTAATAAAAAAAAAGATAAATATTTGCTTCGGGTCTGGTTATCAAAGAGTGGTAGGCAGTGGTACTAACACTGCACTAACAAGTATACAGACCGTAAAGTGATTTGGTCACGTTTCGGGATCAGCTTGTAAGTTGCCGGTTCCATCTAAGCCGGCATAGTGGATGTGATTGCTACTCACAGTTATTGAATTGTAGTAGCAGTGACATTCATTCATATAACCACACTTCGGCTTAACATCAAGCGGGGTGCTGTGTCATATGTCGAGTCACAATAAAAATAAAATTATTTTTTCATCGTTGGACATTACAAAAGTAGTACATGGAAGCCCAAAATAAATGATGTCCTTTGTAAATATAAAATTATGGATTTATTGTCTTACAATAACAATATTGTTATTGTAAAACAATATTGTTATTGTAAGACAAAACAATATTATAGTAAAACAATAACAATATTGTTTTACAATAACAATATTGTTATAATCTTATCTTACTGGCAATAATACTTTTAACATTATCTTTATCCAATTAACAACTACAATCGGAACGTTTACTTTAATTTACTTATGACAGATATTGTACGATATCGGCAGGTTTTAGAGGCTCCTTTAAATATACAGCATCTAAAGTATGGAATAATATCATATGCCTCCTCCTATAAGAGATAAATATATGGCCGCTTTAAAAAAAACAGTTGTCTGTAAAGTCGGTGTCGGTTTACTGACGATAGTTGAACGTGACAACGTCATAAGAAAATACTAATTGAATGGTTGCATTTTTCAAAAGAAAATTTTGATTTTATTTGTTTGATAGATATTTTGTATGGATATAGAGAAGGAGGTAAATGGAAATCACAATTGAATTGATCAAGTTACATTTATTTGTACGCATAAATACAATTATGTCAATTTTTTTATTGTATATTAAATTATGAATTATTAATAGTATTAATATTAATAGTACGCATCGCTCACTCAAGTAGGAAAGAGACAGATGTCGAACGCTGCCGAACGCGGAGGCCGATTGTGCCTCTTTGTCGCTCGTTCCGCGCTCTCGCTAGCACTTCAAGCCTTAAATGGAACGCCTGAGAGCGAGGTAACGCCGCATGAGTCATGTTTTATGTGCGTGCAGCCGGCTCCATCGAATTATAAGACGTTGTCACGTCAAAAATACAAAAAAGAGTACCTCATAGCAGGGCAATTAGGAGGAGAATAAGGAGATGATTGTATAAAAGGAGAACCTTACTAAGAAGCCGATAGCTATCGTAATGATATTGTTTTTTTTTTTGTGATATTAACGGTATGTTTACTTAGCATGCGTGTGTGTCAGTGGCGTAGCGTGGGAGTCAGCCGCCCGGGGCGGAAAAAAAAATTGCCGCCTCCTTATTTAGGAGTATCAGTCATTAGGTACAACAAAAATATGAATTTCAGGTTCAAATTTTAACGATTTATTTTAGTTTTTTTATATTTGCTGCCCCTAAATGTGCCGCCGCCTTCGCCCCCGCCATGCTACGCCACTGGTGCGTGTGTGTGTGTGTGTTTTACTTATTTTTTTAGCATGTGAGTATGGGGGGTTGGGCTGAAAAACAGCGTCGAACAGTGTGCCAACCTGTCGGGCCGGTGTTCGACAAAAGCTGAGCCTAAACTAACAATAGAAATTAATAACTAACAAAGGTAAATGTGATGTGACAATAAACTATTTTCATTTCATTTCATTTACAATCCCGGGTTCAATTCCCGGTCGGAGGAAAAGTCTGATACCCCGCTTTTGTAGGTTATATTAAAGTCTGTTTGTCAAAGAGTGGTAGGCAATTGTGCCCAGTTTGTCGATCCGGAGTAGCACCATGACTTTTTTATTTTTATTGTGACACATCTGACCTCGACCCGCCTGATGATAAGCAAGAGGAGTGACGACAACTTTAAAAACCGAGTTAGTTCACGGCTGCCTCAGTCGCCGTCACTATGCCGGCCAAAGGTGCTTCTTCACGCATCGTTTGAAGGATCCAAGGTCATAGGATGGAGAGAACAGATGGGCTGTCTAAGCATTCCACTTGTCGATTGTTCTACAAAGAAAACACGCACCGAACGTTTCTGTTCGACTGCCGATTCGGTCGTCGGAATGCGGATGCTTTCCCCGACCTGTGCGGGTATTACGGGTGTGAAAGGACTGAGGTAGGAACAAGGTTAAAGTTAAGTAAAGTTAGTATACTTACAAGTATACAGACCGTGAAGGGACTTAGTCCGGCATAGTGCATGTGACTGCTACTTACAGAAACCATTCATGGACCGCACTTCAACGTAGGCGCTTAGGCTGAATGTTGTTCCATCGTCTGCACTCTTGGACCTCCAATATTGATTGGGCCTGCTTACCTCGGGAAGGTCGAGGTCTAATGTGAAGCCTTATTTAAAAAAATGGTGGAATGCTGTCATTAAACAAGGCAGGCCCAAAAGAGAGTATTCTGACCAAATCCATAACGGTAGAGCTTGTATGAAGAGAATTGTGGGTGTGAGTGAAGCGAGGGCATTTTGTCAGGATCGTGGCAAGTGGCGCTCCATTGTCTCTGCCTTACCCTGTGCGAAAAAGTCGTGACAATTTGATTTATTGGTTGAAACACATTATTTTCATCAAAATAAAACTAGATATTTTAAATAATATTTTTATTATTCCATTTATTATACGTTGTATTATTTTTTATATTTTTAAAAGAAAAATAATTTAAAAATATAAGAAATAGTTGTCCACCGGCATCGGGAACAGGGTCCAAGCCACCGGTGGTCAGGGCCTCTGAGAAAGGAACCTCCTAACAATACGCGCCGTGTCCAGGAGTACAGCTTTCTGAATCAAACGCTTGATCCAGCTACCTAACTAGCTACCTCTTTAGGTGTTCGTCGAGGCTCTTGGCTATTGGCAGTCATTTATTTTTAATTTTTTTACCAGGACAAATAACCACCGTGCTTCTAGCAGTAACTGTAGCCCAGGCATCACTCCAAGGCGTTGACCCAAACACCCTCAGCTGCGACCCTCGTGGGCAGGAGTTCCTCCTCCTACCACACTTCACAGACTGCGATAAATTCTTCATGTGCACCCATGGAAGAGAAGTAGAAATGCCATGTGCTCCAGGAACTATATTTGATTTTCCTATCCAGGTACGATATCCTTACATTTTTATATAATTCCGACGTTTCGAAGGGCTTTACAGCTATCATAGTCACGGAGAGATAGTAAGCCGCATAAAAGGACATAATTTATTTTGGGCTTCTATGTACTACCTACTTTTGTAATGTCCAATGATGAAAAAATATATAAATAGTAGTTTCGATACTTGTATTGATAAAACTAATAACAATTTTCCTTTTTTTGCAATTTTAATTGCTGTGCAATTGAGTTATTTGGAAAATAAGATATGGATTTTGTATCGTCTGCCAATCACAAAGACACGCCTTATTAACAGTTCTGCTTTGAATTGTCATAATTATAGTTTTATCATTTTCCACACCTAAATTATTCGTACATTAAAATAAATTAAAATGTAGATATACGGTTAATACAATTAAGCACCAGGCTCCATACAAAATGAATGATGTCCTTTATAAGCATGGTTTAAATCATCTAAATCTCCTTTGTTTATATCATATTTGTTCGCGCAAAAAAAATACGATAAAGAAAATACGAAAATACGATATCCTTGCATTTTTATTACGGGTACGAAGTTTCTAAACGTGCTTGTAACATAGAAACAAGACGATCAATCAACCAATCAATCAAATTGTCACGCCTTTTCCCTAAGGAATAGGCAGAGACAATGGAGCGTTATTTGCCGCGATCCTGACGCAACTTCCTTCACATACACAATTCTCTTCATATTATTCAAGCTTTTATTATTATTGTGAATATATATATATGAGTTGTGTAAGGATCGTGGTAAGTGGCGCTCCATTGTCTCTGCCTATCCCTGTGGGAAAAAGGCGTGACAATTTTTTTTTTAAATATATATGACAGCATTCCGCCTGATGTTAAACTGGAGTGTGGTCCATTAATGTATGTGACTGCTACTTACAGTTAAAAAACTGTAAGTAGCAGTCACATTCTCTATGTCGGCCTAGTTGGAAACGGGAAGTGATACCGAAATGCGATTAAGTCACTTCACAGTCTGTATTCACTTGTAAGTGGTGGTACTTCCCCGGATCGGCAGACTGGGCACCACTGCCTACCACTCTTTGATGACCAGACCCATATCAAATATATATATGTATATTTTTATTTATTAAGTATTTGTAAATTAAACAAAATATTAAATATTACAAATAAAGGCTATAAAACAAATATTTGCTTCGACCGGGAATCGAACCCGGTACTTTCCGCGTAACGGAGTGGTGTGTTAATTGTCACGCCACACCTGACGACAATAGAATCATGCTTGTATCATAGAAACAAGACGACTAAAGTACATAATAGTACATATAGTATAGTATATCCAATGCCAGTACACTTGGCCACTCCAGTTTAACATCAGAGTCGAAAGTTGTCACATGTCGATCCACAATAAAATGAATTTTATTCTATTTAAAGGTCTGCAACCATCCCTGGGCAACTGAATGCTGGTTGCGTCAACAGCCCGGTCAGGAAGAGACTACAACATCAGCTCCTGAGCCTACAACTGTAGACCCTGAAGACGATATTGAGGGCTCTGGAGAGGGATCCGGCTATGATAACTTGGAACCAGGTTTGTTACAGTAATGGTCAATCAAAGTGTCACGCCTTTTTCCAGGGATAGTGATCCTGACACAACTCCCTCGCTTCCCTTACATTTACAATTCCTTTCATACAAGCTCTACTATTAGGCCGGGACTCCACCATAGCGGAGACGAGTCGAGCGGAGAGGAGATGTTTATTAAACAACCAATAGAATTGTGTTATTGACACATCTCCTCTCCGCTCAGCTTCAGTGGAGATCGCTGTGCGGAGATGTGTAATAAGTCACCCTCCCGCCCGCCAGTAACCCGCAGAGCCATGTACTGAGCACTCAACGCCTCGCACACTCGCAAGGCTAGTCAGTACACATCTCTGCTACACAGTACGCATTTCCGCACAGCTTCGGTGGATTCACACGAGGTGAAAAACATCTCTTCTCGCACAGCAAACCGCACACATCTCCGCTTTGGTGGAGTCCCGGCCTTATGGGCATTAGGCATAAGTCTGTTTTCTTGAGGCTGTTTTCGATTTGGTCGAAAAACACCCCTGGATTGCCTTATTTAATGCATCCACATCAGAATCATAAAGTCCTTTTGTCAAAGTAATTTCATTCATCCTTTTCATGTGCCCCAACCCTCGAAGCATTCCGTTGTCAATCCTTTTTGTCAAAATCACCTTTCATACCAAATTTATCCCGCACTGTGTTACGTTAATGATAATAGCGGATTTTATATTAAAAAAATATCAACAACTAACCGTACATGAGTGCATTTTTCGTTTTGTCCTGGTCAGGTCATTTCTGTCGCATGTCTGATACATTATGGGCAAAGTCCACTATTGAGTGGACTCCAGATTGAAGAAGAGATGGCGAGATGAGATAGACTTCTACAATACGATCTAAGCTCGTATTGTAAAACTCACACCACAGTAAAAAAATACAACATCTGAACTCGACTTGCCAGATGAGAAGCAAGGGGAAGTCCACGAGCGACAACTGAAAAACGACAGGCGTGGACGATTGGTTTGTTGCGCGTAAAGTCCCGGGTTCGATTCCCACTAGGAGCAAATATTTGTTTCATAGCTTTTATTTGTAGTATTTAATAACATTAAAAATTGCAAATATTTGTTAATAATAAAAAAGAGAAGGATATTTGCTTCGGGTCTGGTTATCAAAGAGTGGTAGGCAGTGGTACCCAGCCTGCCGATCCGGGGTAGTACCACCACTTACAAGTATACAGATCATGAAGTGATTTGGTCACGTTTCGGGATCAGCCTGTAAGTTGCCGGTTCCATCTAGGCCGGCATAGTGGATGTGATTGCTACTCACAGTTATTGAATTGTATTAGCAGTGACATTCATTCATGGACCACACTTCGGCTTAACATCAAGCGGGGTGCTGTCATATGTCGAGTCACAATTTAAAAACCTCAGGTAGTCACTTATAATGTGATAATAAATATAGTTTTTCTTGTTTTCAGCTTCAGTAATCAGCCGTTTATCTGAGAATATTCTTAATTGCTTCGATCCATCTTCAGCTTCACAGCAAGTTCCATATAAGTAAGTTAAAACCTATTTTTTGTATAAAGTCAACTATACGCTCTAAATATTATTCAATCAAATTGTCACGCCATTTTACCACAGGGATAGTCATTTATGTATTGCACTCCAGCTTAACATCAGGTGGAATGCTGACACTTATGTTAAGCCACAATAATAATAAAAATGGTAACTGAGGTCAGAGCTCACAACTTTTTATTTTATTTTTTATTGTGACACGGCATTTGACCTCGACCTGCCTGATGATAAGCAAGAGGAGGTCCAAGTTTATTCACGGCTGCTTCAGTCATCGTCACTATGCCGGCCAAAGGTGCTTCTACACGCATCGCTTGAGGGATCCAAGGTCATAGAATGGAGAGAACACATGGACTGGCAAAGCATTCCACTTGTCGATTGTTCTACCAAGAAAAGACGCACAAGTACAAAATTCGTCTATGATATAACCTAAAGCGATCCAGCAATGATAACTATGACAAAGCGTCAGTCAATATGCCAGCCAAAAAAGAATGGTACCAAGTATTTATGAATTTTCTTCTTTTTTTTAACAGTGGTGATTGCCAACGTTACTGGCGCTGTGTGGACCGTGTGCCGCATACATTTTACTGCACCGATGGTCTCTACTTCAATGCCCAGACACAGCAATGCGACTTCGCAGCTAATGTCAAATGCGTCATCGAAGATGGAGAATTGCAAGGAGAGTTCATTATGTACTAAGTTAGGAATGGATGTAGATTTAATTAATAAATGATTAAAATTGACGTTATTCTATATTATTTTTGACAACAAGTCACAATTAGCGGACTATCATTAACGGACTGTTGTGCTAAGCTAAGCACAACAGTCCGTTACTGATAAAGCCCCAGGTTTGATTCCAGGTCAGAGCATAGATCTATCTGCTCCGTAACTTTTATTTGTAGTAATTATTGATTAAATTGAGAAGGAAGGCCGTGGGCGAAATACGGTCCTCAAGAATGACTTATCAAAGACTTCAGTGGACGTGAATCCAGGAGTTATTTAATCATTCAAACAAGTTCTTGTCAGGTACTTCTTTCTTTTCAAATGGATAGTAAGGATGGTCCTGCCAAAAAGTCGGCCACACTATGCGGTAATTCTTGTTGAAGTCAGCTAAAAATAAATATATAAAACTATTTACTTTTGGTGAAACTATAAGTTGTGAGCTCAAAGACTAAAACCATAGGTTGTAAGAGAAGTTAGGTGGAACCAAAGATGTAAAGGTATGTGAGATGAAACCATAGATGTAAATAGAAGTCAGGTAGAACCATAGGTGTATAGAGAAGCCAGTTGAAACCATAGGTGTAAGGATATGTGAGATGAAACCATAGATGTAAAGAGAAGTCAGGTGAAACTATAGGTGTGCAGATATGTAAGATAAAACCATGGAAGTAAAGAGAAGACAGGTGGAACCAAAGGTGTAAAGATATGTGATATAAAACCATAGATGTAAAGGGTAGTCAGGTGAAAATATAGGTGCAAAGAGAAGTCAGATTTAACCATAGGTGTAAAGAGGTGTGAGCTAAAACCATAGGTGTGAAGAGAAGTCAGGTGAATCATAAGTGCAAAGAGGTGTGAGATGAAACCATAGATGTAAAGAGAAGTCAGGTGGAACCATAGGTGTATAGGTGTGAGCTAAAACCATAGGTGTAAAGAGATAAAGATAAATTTAACAAAACTTACCTAAAACTTTCATTTCATCTTTAGATAATTCAAAATCAAAGACATCTATATTTTGTTCGATTCGTCCTTTATGAATTGATTTAGGTATTGGCACAAGACCTCTTTGGACCTGGAAAAAAGGCACAATTTACGTCACAATTTAAAAAAAGTTGTTGTAGCTCTTAAATGCTAAACGAAAAAACGAAAATCTCACCAAATATTTAAGAACTATTTGCGGCGTAGTTTTATTGTACTTCTTGGCTATATTAACCAAAATTGGATCATCGACTCTGGGGTCTGGAGTCTGTTTACCCTTATCTTCAACCCTGTTGTTAAATAATGAGCCAAAAGGTGTATATGCCATTATTGTTATGTTTTGACGTTTTGCGAAATCGTATAATTCGTTTTGAGCTAGATTTAAGTTTACCTGGAATAAGAATAAAATGTAAGTATAGTTACGAAGACTGAGTCAACTGCAGACTAACGGCCGGTTCTTATATCTGTCAAACGGATCGTTTTTGATACGGACAGTTAATTTATCTACCAGCCGTAAGACAAAATCGTTCTTGAAAAGGGCTTAAAGTTTTGCTCTTTACTAAAAAAAAATAACTGCTCGAAATACAACATCGTTTACTTTTCAATAAGGATTATGTAGTATTTTCTTAGATTTTGCGCGAACATTGATTAATGAATTAAACAAATTTTATGCGGCTTAGTATCGCGTTTATTTTGGTTTTGATTTTACATTTTTTTATTATTCCGACGTTACGACGTTAACTACCCCGTTTGATATTTTGTTTTCTGTTCCCGGTTTATTTCCGGGGTAGTTTTGGAAACAAAAACAGCATCAACCAATAGGACGACCAACACCTCAGTCTCTACATGACCACGATGGCTGCAAAGCTCTCGAAACGTCGGAATAATAAAAAATTGTAAAATTAAAACTAAAATAAACGCGATAGTAAGCCGCATAAAATTTGTTTAATTCAAGGATTATGTAGTGACAAGGATTGACAAAGGGATGCTTAGATGGTTTAGGCACATGGAAAGGATGAGTGAAAGTAGATTGACGAAAGGAATTGATAAATCTGATGTGGATGGATGCGTTAAACAATGTAGGCCCAGGAGGGTGTTCTCCGACCAAATCAGAGACATCCTCCAGAAAGCTGAGTTGCCTAGTGTACATAACCTCAAAGCCTGAATGAAGAAAATTATGGATGTTAATGATAATTTAATATGGATGCACTTACCTCAATTTGTAAAATAGCAGGTTTTATTTTACAATTTTCCAAAACTCTCGTGATTTGACTTATGTTAAAGTTTGACAACCCAATGGACTTAGTCAAACCCATTTCCCGCGCTTTCTCCATTTCTCTCCATGTTTCCAAATAGTCATAATCATCGATTTTGTTGTCTTCCTGCGAAATTAAACTAAATAGAATATGGCGACAGGCGTGACGTCAGTTCGTTTCACGTAAGGCGACCGTGGTGTAGTGGCAGTGCAATGGTTACACAAACCGAGAGCACGGGTTCAAAACCAATCGCCGGTACCAATGTATCTTTGATATGTGTACTTTGATAGCACTACCACTACACTACGGTCGCATTGTAGGATAAGAACACATGGGCTGGCAAAGCATTCCACTTGTCAATTGTTCTACAAAGAAACGACGCACTGAACCTTATCTGTGGTATCAAAGTCATTTGAAAAGCTCAGAGTCACTCAGCGGACAATGGAGAGAGCTATGCTTGGTGTGTCTCTGCGCGATAGAATCCGGAACGAGGATATTCGCCAAAGAACCGGAGTTACCGACATAGCTCGAAGGATTTGTGAGCAGAAGTGGCAATGGGCTGGCCACATCGCTCGAAGAACCGACAACCGATGGTTCTAGAGTGGAGACCACGAACCGGAAGACGCAGCGGGTAGGCCTCCCACTAGGTGGACTGACGACATAGTGAAAGTCACGAATAACCGGTGGATGCAACTGGCATCTTGTCGTTCGAAATAGCGTTCTAAGGGGGAGGCCTATGTTCAGCAGTGGATGCCTATTGGCTGATGATGATGATGATCAAAGTCATGAAAATACTTACAGTATACGACATTGGGAAGTGTATGAGGTATGAATCAACATAGTCCATTTTCAGGCGTTGAAGTGATTTTTTCAGGCCATCTATTACGCGTCTATGATCGTATCGGGATAGCTGAAAAAAAGGTTTCATGAGTAAAATGTATACGTATAGCAATTGAAAGAACTATACTATGAAAGATAGGATGGAAGAATTATTATTCCATACTGGACTCTTAATAGTTTTAATAGTTTCGGGATCAGCTTGGAAGTTGCCGGTTCGAACTAAGCCGGTATAGTGGATGTGACTGCTATTTACAGTTATTGAATTGTTGCAGCAGTGGTCTCTATTCATGGACAGCGCTCCAGCTTAACATCAAGCAGGGTGCTGTTATATGTCGAGTCACAATAAAATAAATATAAAAATTACCTACTAAGCTACTAATTTACTAAAGTGCTTGTATCATAGAAACAGGACAACTAAACTAAATATATTAAAGATACATTGGTACCGGTAAGTGGTTTTGAACCCGTGCCCTCGTAAGTTACCATTGCACTGCCACTACACCACAGTCACCTTTAATTTAAACCTTACCTTGGTGTTAATAAAGACATTTTTTCTTTGAACGATTCCTTTGTCAATACAAGCTCTTACACCATCACCGACTTGGTCCTCATCCATGTACAGGGCAGCTGTGTCAATCAGCCTATAACCAGCTTTCAAAGCATTCTCTACAGCATCAGATACTTCCCTCTCTCTTGGTTGAATTTGGCCTTTCTAAGGAGCAAAAGAAAGATGAATTAAACAAACTATAAAAACGTCGGAATAATAAAATAACATAAAATCAAAACCAAAATAAACGCGACAGTAAGCCGCATAAAATTTGTTTAATCAATGTTCGCGCAAAATCTAAGAAAATATTATAAAAGAGAGATCGTTATGAGTAGGTAAATAAGTTGTACAATTTTATTATTATTTGAACGCTAGGCCGGTATAGTGGATGCGACTGCTACTTGCAGTTATTTATCTAAAGTACATATCTAAAGTAAGACATCCTCAAGAAAGCTAGGTTGCCTAGTGCCCATAACCATAAGAGCTTGTATATAGAGAATTGTGGTTGTGAGGGAAGCGAGGTAGTTGTGGCACGATCGTGACAAGAGGCGCTCCGTTTTTTTTTATTCGATTGAACGATTTATTCAAACCTTTGGCCGGCATAGTGACGGCGACTGGGGCAGCCGTGAACAAACCCGGTTTTCTCAGACGTCGTCACTCTTGGACCTTCTCTTGCTTATCATCACGCGGGACGAGGTCAGAATAAAAAATAGTCGTGTCACAATAAAAAAATAATTATTTATTTGTCCGCCTTTAGTAATTTAGTTTATTAAAAAATACCATGTCTAAAATACGTTACCTCATCAAATCCTAAAAACGTCCCCAAACCTAAATGCGGGATAGAGTTTCCATCGTTTAGCTGAACCCTGGATGCTCTCCCACCATCGCTTATGTCAGCATACTAAAAACCAATTTATTCTATGTTATTATTAATCAAATAATATACACAATAATAAACCAAGAAAGCGACTCAATAAACTATTTAGTCTGCAAACTTGCATAACAAAGTTGGGCCGACATCATCCTCTTGCTAGAATCTGTTCCACCTATAATAATTTTAATGCCATTAATCCTGAATTAGATATATTTTATGACTCCTCTAATATTTTCAAAGGTGCTGCTGAAACAATTTGAAAAATTATTGATATTTTGTAGACACTATAAGTTATTTTAAGTATTACCTTTTTATTTTTTTACTTTAAGTTTGTTACTTTTTTAATAGTCTTATTAGTATTTTTCGTTAAAAGGATTCATGTTTAGTGTGTTTAGTTTTGTTTTGTTGTTTATTTTTTGTTTTCTTGATTACAATTTTCGTACAAATGTTGTGTATACTTGTAATTGGCAGACATATGTACCCATTTTAAATTGTAATAATATTAAGTTACCATTAATGTTATGTTATGATGTAATAAATACACACAAAAGGACATCATTCATATTGCATGGGGACTTGGGCTTAATTCTATTAACAGTTGCATATACATTTTAATATAGTTTAATGTACGAAGATTACAATGCAATTGGAATATATCCTTTATTATGCATAGTTTCGGTGTGCAACATGATCAAACTATAATTATGACGTTTTGAGCAGAACAAATAGGGCATTGATTGACAGATGACGACAGGCGTGGACGAACGGCTTAGCGATTAGTTTGTTCCAAATATTTGTTTCATAGCTTTTATTAATAAAAAAAAGATGGAATTCGGGTCTGATTATCAAAGAGTGGTAGGCAGTGGTACCCAGTCTGCTGGTCCGGGGTAGTACTACCACTTACAAGTATACAGACCGTAAAGTGATTTGGTCGCGTTTCGAGATCAGCTTGTAAGTTGCCGGTTCCAACTAGGCCGGATTGCTACTTACAGTTATTAAATTGTAGTAGCAGTGACGTCCATTCATGGACCACACTCCAGTTTAACATCAAGCGTTGTGTTGTCATATAATATGTCAAGTCACAATAAAATATATACATATTAGGATTAAATTATATTAAAGTACTTACAGCATAATAAAATAATAAAAATTGCAGAAATATTATAGCAGACATCCTCACGATGCTTACATCAAGGTAACACTAAGGAACAGGACAAAAGGTAAGGTTTAGTACCGTTTACCTCACGTCTGGGTTATATCGCTTCATGCAAGTTGATGGCATGTGCGAGTCGGTGTTGCACGCACATGACCGACTGTCAGGTTTTGAAGTGAAAATATAGATTTAGATTTTAAAAATTAGTGAATAAAATATAATATATTATTTCTACATTAATGCATTGAAGTGAATGTTGGGTATGGCAGAAGAAGCATGAGAGTAGAATTGACACTGTAGAAATGCGGTCATTAAGGTGTGTATGCGGAGTGACGATAGCGGAAAGAATAAGGAATAGCACATTGCGTGATAGATGTGGTTTGAAAGAGGATGTAGTGACAAGGATTGACAAAGGAATGCTTCAATGGTTTGGGCACATAGAAAGGATGAGTAGATTAACGAAAGAAATTTATAAATCTGATGTGGATGAATGCGTTCACAGAACAGAGAATATAACTTAATTCAATCTTTAGTTTATCGCCAAACTTTTTAGTTTGACTGCCGAATCGGTCGACAGATTGCGACGAAGTGGAAGTAGGACGGAATGATAGTTATTGAGAGCGAAAAGGAGACAAATATATGTTGCTCTGGATCGCGACACTGAGTTAAGGTTTGCTTATTGGCATATTGTACACGGTTTTCTGAAAATTAACAAAATGTTATAAAAGGTAAATTATTCGTACGAAAAACATCGCACGCTCAAGAGTGATGTGCAAATCTCAACCTTATTTCGCCTAAAACACGTTTTGTTCATAACGCAGAGATACCTTGCCTTTATTGGATTATACTAATAGTTTCCTAGTTAACAAGTTGCAACAGGGAATAACCCTTTGGTTACAAAATATCCTGTTTTAATTATATGTCTCTCTCTATTACTTATATGTCTATTATTTATTAATAAACTCAAGGCTGACCGGTCGTTGAATGCAGCAAAGGTCTCTGCCGGCATCGCTTGCCCAACACGATACCATAGGTTCTTTGTAGGTATAATAATAAAAAAAATACGAAAATTAAAGTGCAACGACTTCATTACTTTGACGGTTAGTACACCAGTTCGTTAGGCGTAAAGTGGCGAGTTCGATTCCCGGCTGGAGCGATAATTTGTTTGTTAATAGCTATTTAATAATAATATTTAGTAAAAATTAGAATAAATAATACAAAATAGAGGTGGATAATTGATCCTGGTCTGGTTGGTGCCTAGTCTGTCGGGTAGTACTGTAACCTTTAACCCTCAAACTTCAGCATCATTAGGTTATTTTTTTATTGTGACACGACATCTGACCTCGACCCGCCTGATGATAAGCAAGAGGAGGTCCACGACTGCATAACCAAGATAGTACACAGCTTAGTCGCCGTCGCTATGCCGGCCAAAGGTGCTTCTTAACGCATCGCTTGAAGGATCCAAGGGCATAGGATCGAGAGAACACATGAGCTTATTATGGGATTAACATTTAAAAACGATTAATTATTTCTTTATTATTTAACCATAATAAATTAAACAAATTTTAGGCGGCTTTATGTGACCACGATGGCTGCAAAGCTCTCGAAACGTGGGAATAATAATAATATGTAAAATCAAAACCAAAATAAACGCGATAGTAAGCCGCATAAAATTTGTTTAATTCATTAATCAATGTTCGCGCAAAATCTGATAAATACTAGATTGTTTTACTGTTTAAATTAGTGTAGTAGACTATTTAGTGATGCCACAGATACAAAGACACGTCTTCACCCCTCTCTTTTGAGTCGAGGGTTAAAAATAAACAAACAAATTGTACTTACCTCTATTTAAAAATAAAATATTTACTTACAAATATTTTTTTTTTTTTTTTTTATTTATTTATTTAAAGTCGCTTATTAACAGCTAGGTCATTTGCGACTACATTTAAATACACAATACATTTAACAATTTAAATTTTGTTATAAAAATTTTTGTAAAATGTTTGTTTACATAATTTATTGTTTTTCTTTGGGACGTGTTATCTTGGGTTATTAGTCATTACTTGGGTCGCCAACTCAAGGATATGCGGGACTTAGTCATAAAAGAGTCGTAGGCAGAGGTGCTCAGTCTGCCGATCCAGGGTAGTACCACCACTTACAAGTACATATACAGACTGTGAAGTGACTTAGTTGCGTTTCGGGATCAGTTTGTAAGTTGCCGGTCGATACAATTGCTATATGCAGTTATTTGATTATAACAGCAGTCGCCTCCATTTATGGAGCACACTCCAGCTTAACATCAGGCGAGTGCTGTCATCAGTCATATTGCCGTGATTCATTGTAATAATTAATTTACATTGTATTAAATAAGTAGGTGTTAAAAGCAATTAACAATAATCAGAATACAATCTAATGGTAATGTAGCCCATAGCACAAACGAATTGTAGACATGGCAATTTATATCCTTATTTATTTACATTTCTATGCTAAGCTATTAAAGTGCTTGTATCATAGAAACAGGACGGCCAAAGTACATATATCATGATTGTTTGCGTGTTAATTGCACTACACCACGATCGCCATAATATCTTTACTATTTATTCTATATACAAATTTTACGCTTCGTTTGCCACATCAATTAATTGTGTCAGGATCATGGCAAGTGGCGCTCTATTGTCCTGTGGGGAAAAGGAGTGACAATTCTCACAATTTTGTTATGGAACCCTGCTTTTTAAAGAATGACCCCGATTTAAACAACATTTTATAACTTGTCATAGTTTTATCATAGCTTTTATTTGTAATATTTAAAATTACAATGTACATAAATTACAAATATTTGTTAATAAAAAAGATGCGGGTATTTGCGGATATCTGGATTGGTAGGCAGACCGTGAAGTGGCTTAGTCTTGTTTCGGGATCAACTTATACGTTGCCAGTTCCAACCAGGCCGGCGAATATGATTCCTTTTTGGTGTAGTTGTCGCTTCCATTCATGAATCGCACTCTAGGCTGGAGCACATTAGGCGGAGTGCTGTCATACGTCAAACAAATAAATAAATAAATAAAAACACCTCTATACATATTTTATATTCTATGGTAGACAATTTAAGTACACAGACTCGCAGAGGACAAGGCAATGATACTTTTATTAAGTCGCCTTGAAGTCCGGACGCATAATATTAATGTGTTTTTTTTATTGTGACTCGTCATCTGACCTTGACCTGCCTGATGGTAAGCATGGTGGAACTCCAAGAGTGCTGACGACTGAAAAAACCTAGTTGCTATACCGGTGTCTAGTCTCGTTTTGGGATCAACTTGTAAGGTGCCGGTTCCAACCAGGCCGGCATAGTGGATGTAATTCCTACTTGCGGTTATTTAACTGTGGTAGGGGTCAATTCCTTTTACGGATCGTACTTTAGCTTAACATCAGACAGGGTGTTACAAAACAATCACTCAATCAAATTGGCACGACTTTTATCCACATTGGAGCGCCACTTGCCACGATCCTGACACAACTCCCTCGCTTCCCTCACATCCACAATTCTCTTCATACAATCTTTATGGTTATGAAGACTAGTATAGGCAACTTAGTTTTCTTGAGGATGTCTCCGATTTGGTCGGAGAACACCCTCCCTCGGAAAGCACTCCTCTTCTATACATATTTCATATTCTATGGTAGACAATTTAAGTACATAGATCTAAAGGCAAAGTTAGTTTTATTAAGTCACCTTGGCTTCCGGACGTGTTTAAATATTTGTTTAATAAAAGTGATTATTTTAATTGTTTAACTGCGTAATATACTAACGTGAGTGAGCGAGACAGTGATAGTTTGACGACAGGCGTGGACGAACGGTTAGCGATTGGTTTGTTGCGCGTAAAGTCCCGGGTTCGATTCCTACTAGGAGCAAATATTTGTATCATAGCTTTTATTTGCAATATTTCAGAAGTATATTAAATATTGCAAATATTTGTTATTAAAAAAAAGACGCGGATATTTGCTTCGGGTCTGGTTATCAAAGAGTGGTAGGCAGTGGTACCCAGTCTGCCGATCCGGGGTAGTACCACCACTTACAAGTATACAGACCGTGAAGTGAAGGTCGCGTTTCGGGATCAGCTAGTAAGTTGCCGGTTCCAACTAGGCCGGCATAGTGTATGTGATTGCTACTTACAGTTATTGAATTGTATTAGCAGTGACATTCATTCATGGACCACACTTTGGCTTAACATCAAGCGGGGTGCTGTCATATGTCGAGTCACAATAAAAAAAAAAGTTGCCTGTTTCAACTAGGCCGGCATAGTGTATGTGATTGCTACTTGCAGTTATTAAATTGTAGTAGCAGAGACATCCATTCATAAACCACACTTCGGCTTAACATAAAGCGGGATGCAGTAAAAAAAAATCAGATTGATCGAAGCGACGAATTGTACTGCGGGGTTAGGTTGGGCAAGTTAAAACGATTATCGTCTCTCATCGACGATTGGCAAAATAATAAAAGCTAGACTAAATCCACTAAAATGAGAATATTGATGATAATGATAAAACGTGTCGTCGCACAGACGATATTCGTCACAACGATTAATAGTCTCGTTTTATTGGATTTAGCCTAGCTTTTATTATTTTGACAATCGCCGACGAGAGACGATAATCGATTTAACTTGCCCAACCTAACCCCACTGTGTATGGGGACTGTAAATGCTGTAACACGTCTTATTTGTCAGTCTATGTTAAAAATCAGAAATTATGTTAAAATATTAAAATTCAAAAGAATGCTAATTTATATATTTTTTATAATTAAAAACCTTGTTCGTAGGAATAAAAAGAAACTACCAAGCAATTGAAAGAAGATTTATTCAAATGAAGTAAAAACAAAATGAAGAGAAGAATAGAATAAAAAAGTCATAATAATTTTTAATTTTGTCAAATCATGTTGGGTAGCGGTGCTCTCGTGATGAGAACGGTTGTTACGATCAAAATGAAGGAATATTTAATTAAAAATGGTCATTTAGTTACGGATAGGTGCCATTTTGTTTTCTCAGAACCGAGGCCTAAATTGGGTAAGTTCATTTTCTTCTTAAACGTATCCTTAATGACATATCGTACGCATCTGTTTTTAGCACGGCGAATATTCGTTCCGAGTCATGTTGTCAAAGAGTAGCGATGAGCGAGTCGTCTTCTTCAACCCGTCGACTCGTTTATTTTCTTCTAACTCGGGTTGACTCGGTCAGTAAACAAAATGGCGCACGTTGTAGTACGTAATACGCACGGGTTGGTGAATTGGAATGTGCTGTGCATCGAACTAGATACAAAGAGTTCGATCTTGGGTAGTACCACCACTTATAGGTTTCGGGATCTGCTTGTATGTTGCAGGTTCCAACTAGGCCCGGAGCAAATATCCTTTTAAATTAATATTTGTTCCTTTAAATATTACAAATAAAAATTATAAAACAAATATTTCCTCCGACCGGGAAGTGACTTAACACGTAACGAACTGGTGTGTTTACCAATATACGACACACCTATCGTCATAATTATTAGGCCGGCATAGTGATGGCGACTGTGGCAGCCGTGAACTGACTCGGTTTTTCCAGTCGTCGTCACTCTTGGACCTCCTCTTGCTTACCATCAGGCTGGTCGAGGTCACAATGAAAAAAGTCACGCCTGTCGAGTGAAGTTGTAAAAGTACACATCATTCATTTTGGGCTTCTTTGTACTACTTTTGTAATGTCCAATGATGAAAAAATATATAAATGATAGTTTCGATACTTGTATTGATAAAACTAATTACAATTTCGCTTTTGATTGCTGTGCAATTGAGTTATTTGGAAAATAATATATGGATTATGTATCGTCTGTCACTCACAAAGAAACGCCATAATTAGATATAGTTTGATCATTTTGCACACCTAAACTATTTATAATAAAGGATATATTTTAATTACATTGAAATCATCGTACATTAAACTATATTAAAATGTATATGCAACTGCTAATACAATTAAGCCCAAGTCCCCATACAAAATGAATGATGTCCTTTTGTCTATTTTCAGTGCTGATGGAAGATATCCCGTGGCGTGATGGCATTCTTTCAGCCATTGAGCTTCACAGATGTACATCAGGGAGGAGTCTTTCAAGCGTTTAATACGCCCTTCAGGACAGGCAAAAAACAAATCGAACTAAAATTGTGGACGGATATTTGGCCATGATATAGAATCCGGCAGATAGAAAGAGCGCTGCCATTTAAACTGAGTAGTAACTTGTTTTATTACCTACTTACTTCTTATTGTTCCACAGTCGCCTTTACGAAGGCGACCCTGGTGTAGTGGCAGTGCATTGGTTTTTTATTTATTATACATTTCTACACTAAGCTACTAAAGTGCTCGTAAAAGTACATACTCGTATATGAAAGATACATTGGTACCGGTGGGTGGTCTCGAACTCGTGCTCTTCGGTTTGCGTGACCATTGCACTGCCACTACTGTTACGGTTACGTGGTTACTCAAACCGAGAGCACAGGTTCAAAACCACTAGCCGGTACCAGTATATCTTATATATCAGGACGGAATCGGCGCCATTTTGTGACGTCTAACTCTCCAACCAACTTTACTTTAGTATAGTGTCTTTTTCTTTGCGGACCGTCAAGAAAAACACACCTATGGATCAGTCAAGTTGAGTTAGTCAACAGTCCGTCCTATTCTCATTTTAATAGTTCTATACATGTACTTTGGTTGTCCTGTTTCTGTTTTACAAGCATTTTAGTTGCTTATAAATGTAAATAAAAGAAGAAATAGATATTCGTTTTTTTTTCAATTATGAGCGCGGACTTACTTCTACCACAGTCGTCCAGCGCTCTTCGTTCAGCTGATCCTTATACTGCTCTTTTATTCTGCCGGGTTTATATCAATGCAATGGGTCTACTCATCGTTCATCATTCTTACTTATATAGAAAATCTCGAAGAATAGACCCAGCATTATTCACTTCTTCTAAAAAATAATTCGATCGTACGAAAATCGCTTGGTTTTTACTAAATACTTGCCAGTTCGTTCCGAGTTGAACTTTTTGTTTTGTTTTGGCGTCTGTTTGTGTTCCAAATAATTCTTTATTGTTAATTTTTGTTGTTTCTAAATATTTTTGTAATAAATAAAACCTTGTTTTTTCTAACATTCTTTTATTTAATTTATTTTAATAAACACATACATTATAATGTATTATCACTAAAGGAATGTATCACTAGGAATAATAGGAAGGCATATTCTTGGAGCGGCTGGAAAGTTCTAAGTCGTGTAGGGTGGATATAAATTAATCAAATACAATTTATTTCAAGTGTACAGACCACGAAGTGACTAAGCGCGTTTCGGAAGCCGGTTTCTTTTAGGCCGGGATAGAGGATGCAAGTGCTAGTTTAAAATTATTTTATTTTAGAAAAATAAAGTAATGTTGCTGTACTAATAATAATAATTATATATAAATGTGAATGTGAGTTTGTTTGTTACGTTTTCACGCAGCAACTACTTACCCGATCATCATGAAACTTTGTACACAAATTTTTGGAGGTACTAGAAGTAAAATTGGATACTTTTAATTTAAAAAAATATATTGTACTATAGTTTCCAATTAAGTTTCAGCTGTTTGGAATTTTTCTATATTTATTTTTATTTCCGTCTGTCATTTTTATAAGTTATCAATTTAAAAATACAAAAATAGGGATATACAGTCGAATTGAGAACCTCCTCTTTTTTATGACAGTGTTATAAACCTAATTTTACGCGGGTGAAACCGCGGCTACAGCTAGTGTTAAATAAATACTACATTAGGGCTTAGAACTTTCCAGTCGCATCCAACATTAAGGAATGTTTAACATTACAATAATAAGTACTAGGGCAACTAACAATCTAAAATATATTTCGTAATCAATCAATCAACAAATTTATTTATAATTTTATATTACAAAAAAAAAATATTTCTCGGACCGATCGTCGAGATATTATGATTATAAAACTTATTGCATACATTTACATTTGGCCGGCATAGTGACGGCGACTGTGTCAGCCGTAAACCGACTTAGTTATTTAAGTCGTCGGCACTTTTGGACCTCCATCATGCTTACCATTAGGTAGTCGAGGTCAGATGTCGAGTCTCAATTTAAAAAAAAAAAAATTTTAGATTTAGCTAGATTTAAAATTATAGTTTTAATTAGCTTATAACAGATTTTTCTATTGTGACTTGACATATGACAGCATCTCACCTGATGTTAAACTGGAGTGAGATCCATGAATCCACTATGCCGGCCTAGTTGGATGGCGATACCATATTTAAAGGGAATTTTTGTAAGATTGACACACAACCAGGTAACGGCGTCTTTGTTTATGGCTTAGCTTGTTTGTTAAAACATGTCAGTTAACGCTGGAGCTCAACATATAAAACAGCACCCCGCCCTATGTTAAGCTGGAGTATGGTCCTGAATCGACCGTACTCCAGCCCGCCTCGAGTGCGGAGCCAACCACCGGCTGACGGTCTTGTGTCGGTCCGGGTAGTTAAGCTACTACGTCTTAATTAAACATCGATTGCGAGATATTTGTTCACATTAATAATAATAACAAGCTTTATTTGCCCGCCTAAACTCAGATGACGTTGTCGAAAATTTGACAGCTAATGGGCCAATAAGAAAGCTGCCTTCCTCTTCTTGTTTTATCATTGGCTGATAATACTTTGACATGTATTTCCACTAAGTTGGTAACGCCATCTAGTGGTGTTATTTTGAAATTTAATTGATTACTATTTATTTAAACAACAAATTCATTTAATTAACACACTGGTCATCAGCATTTTAATGCAATTCAACTAATTTTACATAATTTTTAACAATAATTTCTACATCATTCATAACTTTAGAAGCATTTGAATATAAACTTTGAATATAATTAACAATTAATATATCTATAATAACTATTATTATGGTCTATATTGTAAAACCATAGACTAAAATGACATTTACAGAACTTTCGCTATAGTATCGCTCGAAGAACCGACAACCGATGGGGAAGAAAGGTACTAGAGTGGAGACCACGAACCGGAAGACGCTACGTAGGTAGGCCTCCCACTACGTGGACTGACGACATAGTGAAAGTCAAAAATAATCGAAAGCAACTGGCATCTTGTCGTTCGGAATGGTGTTCTAAGGTGGAGGCCTATGTTCAGCAGTGGATGCCTTCAGGCTGATGATGATGAGTATAGTACATTTTTTTTATTGAAATACCTCATCTAACTTCGACCAGCCTGAAGGTAAACAAGGAGAGGTCAAAGAGTGCTGTCTACTGAAAAAACACATTTTGTGGTGGCCCCAGTCGCCGTCACTCCGCTTGAAGAATCCAAGATTTAAACTATATATTATATTATAAGGATCTATTATTCTAAAGCTCGCCAATAAATGTCAAATTAATCCATGCTTTTACGAATTAAGGTGCGATTCCGCCGGCGACTGCAAACTGCACTACTTGTTTGTAAGAGATTGATTCCGTTCAAGGCGACAATGTAGCTGGCGCGTTAATATTGTTTCCAAACATAATATTTATATATTTTTATTTTATTATTATTATACATTTCTATACTAAGCAACTAAAGTACTTGTATCATTGAAACCGAACAACCAAAGTACATACATCAAAAACACATTGGTACAGGTGGGTGGTTTTAAACTCGTGCTCTCGGTTTGCATAACCATTGCACTGTCACTACACCAAGGTCGCCTTATCTATGACGTAGCAATACTGATTGTCGCAATAGTGTTGCCTTGAATCAATCTCATACAAACATATGGTGCAGTCTGCGGTCTGCAGTCGCCGGCGGATACACACCTTTAGACGAATTTAATTTTAAATGAGCATAATACCAATAATAAATATAATTTTTATATCATCTTTCTTTTCACCAAACGAACATCTAAATAAGACTTAGCCGTTTGCCATGCTATAGACAAGCGCCGTCATCCTGGCGTTTCTAAATGCAAAAACTGAATGTCATGCGCTTCAAATGATGTTAAACTAGAGACGTGCGTTGTCACACGAAATCTGAGTGTCTTGGTTGTCAGATGATGTCAAACTGTAGACGTGCGTTGTCACATCCCGAAATCTTAATGCCATGGATGTCAAATGACGTCAAACTAGAAACATACGTTGTCACACGAAATCTGAGTGTCTTGGTTGTCAAATGGCGTCAAACTATAGACGTGCTTTGTCACATCGCGAAATCTGAGTTTTTTTTGTGACTCGACAAATGACAGCACCCCGCTTGATGTTAAGCCGAAGTGTAGTCCATGAATGAATGTCACTGCTAATACAATTCAATAACTGTGAGTAGCAATCACATCCACTATGCCGGCCTAGATGGAATCCCGAAACGTGATCAAATCACTTCACGGTCTGTATACTTGTTAGTTGTCAAATGACGTCAAACTATAGACGCGCGTCATTTGATCTACTTTCGCCTAATTTTTTTGCTACTTGACATATGTCTTTTACTTGCTTGATGGTAAGCCAGAAGAAGTCCAAGAGCGTTGACGACTGAAAAAATCATTCAGTTCAGTCGCCGATCATTTAATTTGCAATATAATTAAACTTGACCTACAAATAGTTGTTTGGTGAAAAAGTACATTATTACTAAATTAATTTAAAGCTATCATTATTATTTATTAAAAAATATTAAACGAAAATTTATATAATATCCCCGACACTTGCTAATGCACTGTAATCTTGTCAAAGTAACAAAAAGTGACGACAATAACGTCACTTTTTGTCACTAATGCCACTGTAGTGGTGTAGACGACCGTGGTGTAGTGGCAGTGCAATGGTTACGCAAACCTTTGATATATGTACTTTGGTTGTCCTGTTTCTACTATACAAGCACTTTGGTAGCTTAGTATAGATATGTAAATAAATAAAAATATATTATTATATTTTTCTATTATATTTATTTACATTTCTATAATAAGCTACTAAAGTGTTTGTATCATAGAAACAAGACAACCAAAGTATATATATCAAACATACATTGGTACCGGTGGGTGCTCTCGGTTTGTGTAACGATTGCACTGCCACTACACCACGGTCGCCTTTAAAGAATATTAAAAAAAATCCACGTCACTTTTGACGTCATCCTGTCGTGTGACGTCACTATCCAAGCGCATTAGCCACAGCCGGGGATAGTAGTAAGATATGCAATTCATATTGCTTTTAATCTGCTTTAATATTTAAATAAGCTGGTTACTGTGCAACTGGACCCATAGAACTCGACCCAGAATAGTTTTTTTTTTAATTTAGGATTCTTACAAAAAATCGAAATGACTTTAAATTATAGATGTTAAGTACGAGTGTGAGGACAGTGGGAAGCCTCCTCCGCCTCCTTTTTTATTAACAAATATTTGTTATACGTCGGAATAATAAAAAAATGTAAAATCAAAACCAAAATAAACGCGATAGTAAGCCGCGTAAAATTTGTTTAATTTAATAATCAATGTTCGCGAAAAAGTTAAGAAAATACAATATTAAATATCACAAATAAATGCTATGAAACAAATATTTGCTCCAACCGGGAATAGAACACGGGACTTAACGCGTAACAAACATGTGTTCAAACAAATGGGTTAAGCCTGTCATTTCCATTAAAATGGAAGTTAGAGAAAGTGATTTTTTACCTCCACTTGCCTGATGGTAAGCAAAGTGAGGTCCAAGAGCGCCGATGACTGGAAAGAGACCCCCACTACAGTTACAGTCGCCGACACTATATCGTTCAGAATATTAAATAAATTGTTTTTATTGTGACTCGACATCCATCGACCGGCTGATAGTAAGCATGATGGAAATCCAAGAGTGCCGACGACTGAAAAACTCGCCTCAGTCGCCGTCACTATTGAATTTTGTTCAGACTCAGGTCCATTTGCAAAGTAACTTAATTTTTAATTAATATTAATAAATTCATAATTAAAGGAATCTAATAGAGCCATATTGGGTTGGCCATATTAAAGAGAAAAAGGCCACATCAAACCTTAAATAATAATAACAATATAAATAACTTTAAACAAATAATAATACAACTTAATGAATTAAACAAATTTTATGCGGCTTACTATCGCGTTTTTTATATCCACCGTGACCATGGCAGGCTGCAAAGCTCTCGGAACGTCGGAATAAATAAAAAAATGTTAAATCAATAAACAAAAATAAATGCGATAGTATGCCGCATAAAAGGACATCATTCATATTGTATGGGGACTTGGGCTTAATTGTATTAACAGTTGCATATACATTTTAATATAGTTTAATGTACGAAGATTACAATGTAATTGGAATATATCCTTTATTATGCATAGTTTAGTTGTGCAAAATGATCAAACTATAATTATGACAGTTCAAAGCAGAATTGTTAATATTGCGTGTCTTCGTAATTGACAGACGATACAAAATCTATATCTTATTTTCCAAATAACTCAATTGCACAGCAATTAAAAGCAAAATTGTTATTAGTTTTATCAATACAAGTACTGAAACTATCATTTATATATTTCTTCATCATTGGACATTACAAAAGTAGTACATAGAAGCCCAAAATGAATGATGTCCTTTGTTTAAATTCATTAATCAATGTTCGCGCAAAATCTAAGAAAATACTACAAACTTAAAACAAGCACCTTAAATATGGTAACAGAATTATTATAAATAGGTCGATTAACAAAAACTGGCACGATTAAAATTCCGCTCGTATTACGTAAACGTATGGCTAGGGTATTCTGACTCGACATATGACAGAGCACACCGCTTGATGTTACGCTGGAATGCCCCCCCCCCCCAGCATGGCAATCCAAGAAGAAAGATAAAGAACTGCATATAACATCATCGCAACTCATTTTACCAAAACACTGCAACAACATTTATAATAAATAATGATGTATAATACTAAAGATGATGATAAAATGAATAAATTAATAATCAATCAATTAAATTGTCACGCCTTTTTCCCTCAGGGATAGGCAGAGACAATGGAGCGCCACTTGCCATGATCCTGACACAACTCCCTCGCTTCCTTCACATCCACAATTCTCTTCATACAGGCTCTGTGGTTATGGGCACTAGGCAACCTAGCTTGCTTGAGGATGTCTCCGATAAATAAAATGTCTAAAAAAACTTCACACAAAACAACGTAGAAATCGTTAGTAAATTGTTTTGAACCAATTGATGTGCCGGCCTCTTAAGTAATTTAAAATGAGTTACAATAATATTCCTTGGAGGGCTTCTTGGATTGCCGTGCTAGGAGGCATGAATGGAGGTGACTGCTACTTCCAGTTCAATAACTGTTAGTAGCAGTGGCCGGCATAGTGGCGGCGGCTGGGACAGCCGGGAACTGACTCGGTTGTCCCAGTCGTCGTCACTCTTGGACCTCCTCCTGCTTATCATCAGGCGGGTCGAGGTCAGATGTCGTGTCACAATAAAAAAAAAATAAAAAAAAGTCACATCCACTACGTCGGCTTAGTTGGAACTTGATTATAACTTTAGTTACAAAGACCAAAACGAGGCCAAGTCTCTTCACGGTTTGTATATTTGTCTTTTTATATTGTGACTTAACATATGACAGCACCCTGCCTATTGTTAGGCAGGATTACGGTTTAGAAATGTGAATAGCAGTCACATCCACTATGCTGGCCTAGTTGGAACCGGAAACCTTCAAGCTAGTTCCGAAACGCGACTTAGTCTCTTTACGGTCTGTATACGAAAGCAGCGAGTCCTAGTGTGCCAGCTTTTGTTAATTGACCTATAAGGATTTTACTAATTATATTTCTTAATAAATAAATGAATACATTTGAATACTTCGTTGCAAAAGTTAAAATTATTTAGTTTGCCACGAGATAAGAACGATGCAACGCGATAAGTGTTTTTGTCATTCAGTTTCTATGATAAGACTTGTATCATAGAAACTGAATGACAAATATACATGGTACAAATGTAGAAGTTTAAAGGGTGGTAGGCAGTGATGCCCAGTCTGCCGATCCGGGGTAGTACCACCACTTACAAGTATACATACCATGAAATGACTTAGTTGCGTTCCGGGATCATTATTTTTTTTTTTTTTTTTTTTTATTGTGACTCGACATATGACAGCACCCCGCTTGATGTTAAGCCAAAGTGTGGTCCATGAATGAATGTCACTGCTACTACAATTCAATAACTGTGAGTAGCAATCACATCCACTATGCCGGCCTAGATGGAACCGGCAACTTACAAGCTGATCCCGAAACGTGACCAAATCACTTCACGGTCTGTATACTTGTAAGTGGTGGTACTACCCCGGATCGGCAGACTGGGTACCACTGCCTACCACTCTTTGATAACCAGACCCGAAGCAAATATCCATCTCTTTTTTTTATTATTAACAAATATTTGCAATATTTAATACTATTAAATATTACAAATAAAAGCTATGAAACAAATATTTGCTCCGACCGGGGATCGAACCCGGGACTTTACGCGCAACAAACCAGTCGCTAAACCGTTCGTCCACGCCTGTCGTCAAAATTATGTAAAGAAAATTATGTAAGATGCCGGTTTAAAGTAAGCCGGCATAGTGGATGCGACTGACGATCATAAACATATGACTGCACCTCGCCTAGTGTTAATCTTGAGTGCAGTACATAAATGTAGACGACTATGCAAGTAGTCCCATCCACTATGCGGCCTATTTTTTTATTGTTGTTGTTGAGTTGAGTTGACTCGACATATGACAGCACCCCGCTTGATGTTAAACCGAAGTGTGGTCCATGAATGAATGTCACTGATACTCAATAACTGTGAGTAGCAATCACATCCACTATGCCTGCCAAGCTGATCCCGAAACGTGACCAAAATCAATTCACGGTCTGTATACTTGCAAGTGGTGGTACTACCCCGGATCCGCAGACTGGGTACCACTGCCTACCACTCTTTGATAACTAGACCCAAAGCAAATATCCATCTCTTTCTTTTTATAGATAATTTATAGATAATTCTTTTTAAAAGATATGAAACAAATATTTGCTCCGACCGGGAATCGAACCCGGAAGTTAACGCGCAACAAACCAATCGCTAAACCATTCGTCCACGCCTGTCGTCATAACCAGCAACTTTCATGTTGACCCGACCGATGCACTTGTAAGTGACCACCTCAGATCGGCAATTAGACAAACGGCTAATTGTCTGCCTACCCACTTAAAATTATTGTCATTTGCACTTACATCCTTCTTTACTTGAGACAGTTTATTTTACAATATGGCGTTTTATTTAAATGGCTTATAATTTTTTTGTACTAACAAATCTATTCAGACGTATAACAAATTATACTCGTAGTCTGTCTAAGCCGAAATGACGCGCCCCTCCACTGCATTTAAGCACACGTGCGAATATAAAATATGAATGCAACACACCGAAAATGCAATTGTAATTGGTCATTCAGTTGCTGGTTAGACACAAAAGGAGGAGCACGCTGATAAAGTATAGTTGGTAATATTTGCATTTTAAATAAACTAATAAAGTGGAGGGGCGCGTCATTTATAGTTAGACAAGCTATATATAACCCTCACTAAACATGATACGGCCGTCCGTCCGTGGGAAAGGACATCATTCATTTTGTATGGGGACTTGGGCTTAATTGTATTAACAGTTTAATATGCATTTTAAAATTGTTTAATGCACGAAGATTACAATGTAATTGGAATATATCCTTTATTATGCATAGTTTAGGTGTGCAATATGATCAAAATATAATTATGACAGTTTAAAGCAGAACAATATATGGCGTTGATTGACAGACGATACAAAATCCATATCTTATTTTCCAAATAACTCAATTGCACAGCAATTAAAAGCAAAATTGTTATTAGTTTTATCAATACAAGTATCGAAACTACCATTTATATATATTTTCATCATTGGACATTACAAAAGTAGTATATAAAAGCCCAAAATGAAAGATGTCCTTTAGTTACAATCAATCAAAGATCAACGATAAAATGGAATGTAATTTTTTTATTAAAAGATTCTGTATCTTCACGGTCTGTATACTTGTATTAGACATAAATCCAAAATCTTATATTTACATTAAACTCTAATATATATATATATATTGTTTTAAAAAAAAAACTAAAATACATTATTAAAAGGAGTCCCTTTAGGCAAGGTTCCGAAGATACTGGCAGCGTTCCCCCTTTGAATAGCTAGACTAATTCTTTGTCCGAGGTAGCTGCCAACTCTTCGGTCTCCTGTGATGTCGACTAACCTTTTTGATATTTCCTTAAAAAGCCTTAAAGCGCTAGGACCCCACGGACCAAGGGTCTCGACACCGAATCTTATTGTATGTAAAATAGGAAAGCATATTTGTTTATCGCTAATTAACTTACACAAATAAATAAATAAATTAACAAAACATAATTGAATAAATAAAAAAATCAGACTTAAATAATAAATAAATAAAATGGAATGTCTTAAAATTAATTAAGTACAATTTTTTTCTTCGTTGTGACACGACATATGATTAGACACATTCTGATGGTAAGTTGGTGTTTGATTATTAAATGACGACTCCTATACTGTGTTTTTTCTTACTTGGCACAAATAGTAAACAAACATGAATATCACCATCCAAGTCCTTTATCTAAGAAAACTGTTTCCTACTGTTTTCATACACTGTTTCCTACTACAGTAAACATACACAATGTAACAAATGCACAAAAGATATTAAAATCCCACACATATAAACATTATTTTTTAATCAAACAAATTTTATGCAGTTTATTTTGGTTTACATATTTTTATTATTCCGACGTTTCGAAAGCTTTGCAGCCATCGTGGTGACGGAGCTCTCAAAACGTCGGGATAATAAAAAAAATGTAGCCGCAAAATCAAAATTTTAAGAAAATATTTTTTTTTATCAATAAATATTTATATGGAAACGATAAATTCACAAATGACAAATGTTATGCCCCAATAATATTATTTAAAAAAACATTTTCACAGTAATTCGTATTGATACGCATCATTATGCCGAAAGTTTGTTTACTACTTTTGCCAAGTAAGGAAAAAATGTACTATAGGCAACACGATCTGGAAACGCGACTGGGTCAGTTTAAAATCATACCGATTGACATATGGAGTATGTTCATACGTCGTGCTTAAAGTAAATAACGGTTAAAGCTAATAAGTAAATAGCCCCCACGATGCTGGCCTATATTTTCGTGAGTACATCTTGCAGTCCCAATACTTCAGGCAACTCAATATCTTCCAGTCGTATAGGCGATGGATTGAACGGGAATTGAACCGAGAATATCATGCTTGGGTTCATTAGTAATTGCGGCTGAAAATCAAATAAAAACCATTAAGTCATTTCTATACTAAGCTACTAAAGTGGTTGTATCATAGAAACATAACAACCAAAGTACATATATCAAAGATACATTGGTACTGGCAAGTGGTTTTGAACCTGTACTCTCTGTTTGCGTGACCATTGCACTGCCACTACACCACGGCTTGTTATTATTTTTGTGTCTGGACATATGACAGCACCCCACGTGATATTAGGCTGGACTTCGTTCCATTAATGAAGGCAGTAACATACACTATGCCAGGTTAGTTGGAACCAGAAACTTTCAAGTTGATCCCGAAACGCGACCAAATCACTTTACGGTCTGTATACTTGTACTAGGGGTGATCAAAAAGTAATGATAAACGGGTATATCTAATAAAGATAAAAATCCAAAAAAAATATTCGCTTCTTCAGTCCTTCATTAATAAAAAAAGATAGGGATATTTACTCTGGGTCTGGTTATCAAAGAGTGGTAGGCAGTGGTACCCAGTCTGCCGATCCGGGGTAGTACCACCACTTACAAGTATACAGACCGTGAAGTGATTTGGTGACGTTTCGGGATCCGCTTGTAAGTTTCTGTTTCCAACTAGGTCGCCTTAGTGGATGTGATTGCTACATACAGTTATTGAACTGTATGTAGCAATCACATCCATTAATTGATCGCACTGCAGCTTAGATAGCGATAGCGGATAGAATAAGAAATAGCACAGTGTGCGATAGATGTGGTTTGAAAGAGGATGTAGTGACAAGGATTGACAAAGGAATGCTTCGATGGTTTGGGCACATGAAAAGGATGAGTGAAAGTAGATTGACGAAAGGAATTTATAAATCTGATGTGGATGAATGCGTTAAACGAGGCAGACCCAGAAGAGTGTTTTCCGACCAAATCGGAGACATCCTCGAGAAAGCTGGGATGCCTAGTGCCCATAACAGCAGAGCCTGTATGAATAGAATAGTGGATGTGAAGGAAGCAAGGGAGTTGTGTCAGGATCGTGGCAAGTGGCGCTCCATCCACTGTGGGGAAAAGGGGTGACCTTTTTTTTTAAATTGAATGATTGATTGTTTAACATGCTGATCTGGGAATCCAACCCGGGGCTTGCAGTATAGTATCATTAGTCTCACCGGTTCCTTGTCAGCATTAGGGCCAGCCCTGTCTTGCATCTTCTTTCTTATCTCATTTATGAAGTCTCTCGTCACTTTTACTTCATACTCTTCAGCTGGTGTGTATTCGTTTAAGATCTGAAAACAAATATTAAAATTTACTATTGTTAATTCAATCAATCAATTAAGGCGAGGAACTTCTACGTTATGCACAAAACGAGTTTTAGGCCCGGGTCAAACCGGATGCGTGAGCGTGGCGTGGCTGAGCACGCACCGGTTGTAATGAATGAAATTCTATGAGAGATGACACACTGGATGCGTTACTTATGCGTGTGAATTAGCTGTCACGCGCACGCCACGCATAGCTGCATCGATCCGACAAACAGAGTCCGTGCGCCCGCTATGATGAGCGGCAACGTCGCACTCAAGCGAGCTGCGATGACGTTGGTATTATATGGTATTCCCCGTTAGGTGTCAGACCGAGCTGTCGCGCTCACGCAACTGTCGGAGCTGTGCAGTAGCTGCGCAGCTCCGTTGAATATTTTTACAAGTTTTATTAAGTTAAGAGTTATTGAGTGATTTTTTTATAATTAACGAGAAAAAGTTAATAGACATAGTGCAAAATTATGAGTGTATCTACAAAACTAAACACAAAAATAATAAATATAATTAGTGTTATTATGGGAGAGAATCGGGATAATTTAGTAAATATGTGACAAATATGCTAAATGCTCGCAATATGGCTTCTGTCAACGTAGCTTGCACCGAACGTTTCTCGATTCTCTGCGTGACGTGTGCAGCTCTGCGTGACAGTGCTCCGGTGTGTCAGTGCTGGCACGCACACGCACGCGTCTGGTCTGACCCGGGCTTTAGGCGGAATAAGGTTTAGATTTGCACATCATTCTGGAGCGTGCGATGTATTTCGTACGAATAATTTACCTTTTATAACATTTTTTTAATTTTCAGAAACTCGTGTACGGTCACCTTAAAATAAATAATAATTTTACCTTGCAAACTTGTGTAGCTGTTAGGTCTGCGCACATATCTACTGTACTTTGGACATCGGCACTTGATTTGCGCGCTTGCAGAAGTTGTACTGCTTGGGTTATTGGTTTCAACACGTTCAGGATCTCCTCAACCTGAAAATTATTGTCAGCCATTAGTTAGACGACATCTGATGATAAGCAAGAGGAGGTCCAAGAGTGACGACGACTAAAAAAACCGAGTCAGTTCACCGCCGTCACTATACCGGACATAAGTTCTTTACGCATCGCTTGAAGGATCCAAGGTTATAGGATGGAAAGAACACATGGGCTGGCAAAGCATTCTACTTGTCGATTGTTCTACAAAGAAAAGACGCACCGAACTTATACATATAGGTTCTACTGCTACATATAGGACATGTTTACAGAGAGCGACGCGATGCGCGACGCGATAAGCGGTCAGTTTGCAGAGGTCGAGATCGTTTTATTATTATTAGCAATAGCATTTTTTTATTGTGACTCGACATATGACAGCACCCCGCTTGATGTTAAGCCGAAGTGTGGTCCATGAATGAATGTCACTGCTACTACAATTCAATAACTGTGAGTAGCAATCACATCCACTATGCCGGCCTAGATGGAACCGGCAACTTACAAGCTGATCCCGAAACGTAACCAAATCACTTTACGGTCTGTATACTTGTAAGTGGTGGTACTACCCCGGATCGGCAGACTGGGCACCACTGCCTACCACTCTTTGATAACCAAATATTTGCAATATATAATATAATTCTTAAATATTACAAATAAAAGCTATGAAACAAATATTTGCTCCGACCGGGAATCAAACCCGGTACTTTACGCACAACAAACCAATCGCTAAACCGTTCGTCCACGCCTGTCGTCGTTGCCATCAGGCAGGTCGAGGTCTATGTCGACTCACAATAAAAAAATATATAAAAACTTACATTTTTCTGTCCATATTCAGCCAGCCTCTCCTTGATCCACGTCTCCAAGTGTGATATATTAAATCTGATCTGCAATCCTTTTGCCCAACAACAGAGGTCCTTGCGCAGTAACAATTTGTTCAAACTAAATGCACATATGTAGTAGAATAACTGAAAATAAATAATATATTTTCTTAGATTTTGTGTGATCATTGATTAATGAATTAAAAAAAAATTATGCGGCTTACTATCGATGTGGATGGATGCGTTAAACAAGGGCCTGCCAGGAGTGTGTTTTTTCGATCAAATCGGAAATAGATCATAGATAGTCCCAAGGAGACTGGCAACATTTCCCCTTTGTATAGCAAGGCTAATACGTTGGCAGAAATAATTGCCAGCCTTCCTGTCTCCACACTTCTCCGTCAGCCGCTTGGACAACTCCTTGGCCAGGCGCTTGGCTGAAGGTCCCCAAGGGCCCATCGTCTCGAATCGGCGCAAATTCGTAACCAGTGCCGAGGTTGGCGTACTTGCGCAACTTGAGGTTCTCAGCAGAAATCGCTGCAATTCCCGCGGTTACCGAGGTGGCTTGAATGTGAGATGGGGCTAATGTGTCTACACAAGTCGCAACGAATGGAATAATAATATTAAGTACCTGTTTAAAGACAGCACAAAGCAAATTTGTATCAACATGATGCATAACAAGGAACTCGTGTACGGTGTTCAATTCCTGTTTCAGCCTATTTGGGCCGCAGCTACTTGTCATGTTGGACTTTTTACCAGGCGCCGGTAGACCTATCTCCTCATATTCCAAGATGGCGGGTATTATTAGTCTCTCAAATTGCTTTTCTAATATACTTATGAGACCTGGAATTCGGTAATGAAATGATTGTATAATATTTTCTTATATTTTGCGCGAACATTGATTAATGAAATAAACAATTATATTATATGTGGCTTACTATCGCGTTTATTTTGATTTGATTTAACAATTTTACTTTATTATGCTGACGCAGCCAACGTGGTCACGGAGAAACGTCGCGATAATAAATTAAAATTGTAAAATCAAACCAAAATAAACGCGATAGTAAGCCGCATAAATTTGTTTAATTCATTAAATGATTGTATGATAAACTTGTACTTGGAAACATAGGCGACCGTGGTGTAGTGGCAATGCAATCCGAGAGCACGGGCTCCAAATCACTTGCCGGTGCAAATTTACTTTCGTCAACCTGTTTGGTCGGCATAGCGACTGAGGCAGCCGTGAGCTGTGGCGGTTATGCCGGCCTAGTTGAAACCGGCAACTTACAAGCTGATTCCGAAACGCGACCAAGTCACTTCACGGTATGTATACTTTTAAGTGGTGGTACTACCCCGGATCGGCAGACTGCGTACCACGACCTACCACTCTGTGATAAACAGACCCGAGGCAAATATCCATCTCTTTTATTATTAACAAATATTTGCTATATTTAATATAATTAGTAATGTAATTACGCCATTTTGTGACGTCTAACTCTTCCACCAACTTTTAGTATGATATCTATTTCTTCGCGGACCGTCAAGTAAAAGACACCTTTGAATCAGTCAAGTGAAGTTAGTCAACAGCCCGTCCTATTCTCATTCTAATAGCGTAGTACCTTGATATATCCAGACAGCAGTATCACTCATCACCTGCCTGTACTCAGTCAAGTCGAATATTCTCAAACACTGTTCATTCTGCCTGGGAGTGTTTGAGCTCTTGTATATTGCGTCGCCGCTGTACTGACGCAGGTTGTTCAGTAACCTGAAAAAGGCAAATAACAAAACGATGACATGGTCAGAGCTGTCCTGAGCAATAAGTGTTTTTGTTTATTTTTAAATCCTTTTTTTTATTGTGACTCGACATCTGACTTCGACCAGCCTGATGATAAGCAAGAGGAGGTCCAAGAGTAACGACGACTGAAAAAAACAAGTTAGTTCCCGGTTGCTTCAGTCGCCGTCACTATGCCGGCTTCTTTACGCATCGCTTGAAGGATCCAAGGTCATAGGATGGAGAGAACACTTTGCAAAGCATTCTACTTGTCGATTGTTCTGCAAAGAAATGACGCACCGAACTTTAAGTTCGACGGCCGATTCGGTCGATAAAATGCGGATGCTTACCCCGATTTGTAAGGAAGGAACGAGATCAAATTTTAATTTGTTTATAAGAAAAAATGTATTAGGATTATATTATTGTCTTTGTTTTTTAATGTGTCTTTTTTATTTTAGTTAATTTAGTGTTTACGCTATAAAATTTTTATTGCTGTGTGTTCAGTAATGGGACACAACCTTGTTTATAAATCAAATTAAATAAATTCATGTAAAGTTTGTGTCCTGTCGTGTACAGATACACCTTATAATGAATAAATAAATTCCTAGGCGTGAGCTGTCAAAAAGAAAATACACAGTTTTTGGCGGGCAACTGCAACTGACAGGACGCGCAATTTTGGATTATTTGAAAAGCTTGTGTTTTTCATAAATATTAATGTGTAATAATGGTGGAATTGTTATTCAGTAATAGTTTTTAAGTTGATCAAGTATAAACAAGTAATTTAAAGTTGTGAAACGTGTTTCTTCATGTTCCCTCCAAGACTTCTTCTGAAGTTTTAGTAAAGGCTTTCCGCCGCTTTACTAAAACGATCATCATCAACCTCATTCTCATCATCATCATTTGATGAATCACTCGCGTGGTTCATCTTCATCTTTACTTGACAATGTTTTAACATTGAAACATATATTTTTACTTTGACACTGGCAAGTTAAATACTAAAGCCATAAACAAGAAGAAAGAAATCTGATTGGTTAAATGCACAGCGCCCTCTAGTACAATCTACAAGTACCAACCTTAACATAATAGACAACCACATGGCATTATACTCTATCGTGTCTGTGTGTTTCTTAATAGTTTTCTTAACACCATTCCTGACACTCTTCATGAGCTGATGCATCTTCGGCTCATCGTCCACGTAGTCCATGTGACGCAGCATCATGAATAAGATGTATGCCGGTAGACCAGGAAGAAGGTTTACCAGGACTTGAGGTTTCAGATCTGTAATTGATTAATAATTTTAATTGTAATGCCTTATTCCAAGATATGCGTCAGTAAGCTTAGTAGTCAGCTACGCATAAAGTCGCAGGTTCGATTTCCGGTCGATACATGGTACACTGGTACCATGTATCCTGATACTAGAAGCACTTTGGTAGCTTAGTATAGAAATGAAAATAAAAAAAATGGATTGAATATTCGTTAGTAAAAAGAATTAAAAAAAGGCGGATATAATTTGGTCCGAGTATGGTTGTCTAAGAATGGTAGACACAGTCTGCTGATCTGGGGTGGATGTGGGTAGCAGTCGCATCCACTATGCCGGCCTAGTTAGAACCGCATGCTAACGCCTCTCGTCGAGCTAATAATAATATTAAATACATACCCAATATTAATTTTTGTACAATAATAGCTTCGTCTTGTTTCTTATACTCGAACATTCCTAAGTATTCGCGATCCTTCTTCCTTGAAACGGGCGCCATTTGCAACGACATCGAAGCGTTTGTTGCTATTATTGTGTCTGAAATAAGAGTTTATGCGGGGCATTATTACACAGAAAGGAAAGGAAGATCTTCCTGCTGCACGCGTGTTGCGTCAGGACCTCAACTGGCGTTAGTTAGTTAGCAGGCCGAGGACAGGCTCCGTCTTGCGGTCCGAGAGGAAAGGGCCGGCAAGCAGGCCGAGGACAGGCTCCGTCTTGCGGTCCGAGAGGAAAGGGCCGGCAAGCAGGCCGAAGACAGGCTCCGTCTTGCGGTCCGAGAGGAAAGGGCCGGCAAGCAGGCCGAAGACAGGCTCCGTCTTGCGGTCCGAGAGGAAAGGGCCGGCAAGCAGGCCGAAGACAGGCTCCGTCTTGCGGTCCGAGAGGAAAGGGCCGGCAAGCAGGCAGAAGACAGGCTCCGTCTTGCGGTCCGAGAGGAAAGGGCCGGCAAGCAGGCAGAAGACAGGCTCCGTCTTGCGGTCCAAGAGGAAAGGGCCGGCAAGCAGGCCGAGGACAGGCTCCGTCTTGCCGCCCAAGGGGGAGGGAGAGTCGGCAAGTAGGCCGAGGACAGGCTTAGACTTGCGGCAGGTGTGAGAGGGGTGGGGAGGAGGGCCCAAGCGTGCTGCGCTCGGGAGACGACAAGGGCCCTCACAATATTGCTGATATGGTCCGCGTCGGTAAAACCGATACCGCAAGTAAATTTGCGACGTTCCCCTATCCGCCACCCAGGCGTATAGTATATATACTAATACTTTGTCGATAAACCGTTTGCGAGATATTGGACGCACAATCCCATTGGTTGTAGTTGCTATCTGCGATCACATTGTGATGGCGACACATGCAACGCCATCTACCCTTCGGCGCAGATGCTATCTTTGCGACGCCCTCTAGTATTGCCAGCATGAAGCTTGGCGGTCGCTACAAGTTTACTTAAATAAAGATTGTAGTTTAGAAAAAATAAAAGACTGCGTTGCGTTTTAATAAAAAAGAAACATTGAATTAAATAATGAAATAAACTAATTTTATGCGGATTATTTTATGAGATGATCACGGAGACTCACACGGAGAAACGTCGGTATAATAAAAAAAATGTTAAATCGATAACCAAAAATAAACGTGCTGGTAAGCCCCGCATAAAATTTGTTTATTCAAAACTTTTTTTAAGGCGCAACGATTGACGCAAAAATTTGTTTAATTCATTAATCTATTAAAAACTATGTATAATTTTCTTTACTTGGCACAAGTAGTAAACAAAATATCGGCAAGATGGCGGACTAGCGATAAAACGCAATTACTAGTGATGCGAATCAATCCGGTCATAAAAAAATATCGATGAATTTATTGTCTATGAAGGCACGCTTATTGTTGTGAAAAAGATCTGATGTCACGCCTTTTCCCCACGGAGATAGGCAGAGACAATGCAGCGCCACTTGCCACGAACCTGACACGATCCCTCGCTTCCCTAACATCCACAGTCCTCTTCATACAAGCTCTACGATTATGTTTCTTTTCCAACTTACCGCTATTGTCCAGTATATCTGTAACATCTAGTACTCCAACCTCCTTCAGTTTATCGACAAGGAGACGTATTTGGTTCTTGTATCTTCGACAACTCTCCGATAATTTGTCCACTCGTTCCTAGAAGAAAACTTTTTTTTATTTGTAGCTCGATATGCCAGCACTTCGTCTGGTGTTAAGCTGGAGTGCGGTCTATGACTGGAGGCGACAGCTACTATGCTGGTCCAGTCGGAACCGGCATCTTGCAAGCTGATCTCGAAACGCGACAAAGTCACTTTACAGTCTAAAGAGTTATAAATGGTGGTACTACCCCTTCACTGCCTACCACCATTTGATAACCAGACCAGGAGCAAATATCCAGCTCTTTATTTTTAATAACAAATAATTGTAAGTTTAATCAAATTATTTAATATTACAAATAAAAGCTTTGAAACAAATATTTGCACTGACCGGAAATCGAACCCGGGACCTTTCGAGTAACTCATACGCTACACTTGTCGTTAAAAATCGTCGTCATGGACAACCAAAGTACATATATCAAGGATACATTGGTACCGGCGTATGGTTTTGAACCCGTGGTATCGGTTTGAGTAACCACTGCACTGCCACTGCACCACGGTCGCCTTGAAAATTGATAAAATTTAAAAAGCTGGCAATCACATAGCTTCTTCTATGAATAAAATTGTAGATGTAATGGAACTCCTACTTCCACCACATTCACATCTCTGTATTCACTGAATAATGATCCCTAAATTACAGCTATTCCTCACCTGCAGAGCCAAGTTCTCCGCCGCCAACTTGACAATCTCATTATGCGCATACTCCTGGCCCTTACTCTTCGTCTCCTGGTTCAGCTCAGTACTAAGCAACCTGGAAAAACAAACACTTTTTACACCTATTTATAGAATACCCTAACTGGAAATGGCAAAAATAGCAATTAATAAAGAAGCTCAGCAAAAAAGGTTAACAATACCTTAATTTATTTTTTTACATTTCTATACTAAGCTACTAAAGTGCTTGTATCATAGAAACAGGACAACCAAAGTAAATATATCAAAGATGCATTGGTACCGGTGGGAATAAGAATAGGACGGAATCGGCGCTATTTTGTGACGTCTAACTCTGCAACCAACTTCACTTTAGTATGGTGTCTTTTTCTTTGCGGACTGTCAAGATATATAGACACCTTTGAATCAGTCAAGTAAAGTTAGTCAACAGCCCGTCCTATTCTTATTCTAATACCATAGTACAGTGGTAGGCAGTGATACCCAGTCTGCCGATCCGGGGTAGTACCACTTACAAGTATACAAACCGTGAAGTGATTTGGTCACGTTTCGGGATCAGCTTGTAGGTTGCCGGTTCCAACTAGGGCGGCATGGTGGATGTGATTGCTACTCACAGTTATTGAATTGTAGTGGCAGTGACATCCATTCCTGGACCGCAATTCAGCTTAACATCAAGCAGGGTGCTGTCATATGTCGAATGACAATAAAAAATTAAAATAAACTTGAAAAGGACAGAAAGCGATGTGTAAAAGTCTACAACATAATATTCATTTGTGGTCCTGAAAAGGACCGTTTGCAACAACAATACTAGATGGCCTTAATAGGACCGTTTGCAACAATTGCTCTATGTCTCTTATAAGATCCAATAACAACAATGCTCTATGGCTCTGATAAGAGCCGTTGTAAAATGCTCTTTGGCCCTGAAAAGTACCTTTTACAACAATTGCTCTATGTCTCTTATAAGATTCAATAACAACAATTCTCTATGGCTCTGATAAGAGCCGTTGTAAAATGCTCTTTGGCCCTGAAAAGGACCTTTTACAACAATTGCTCTATGTCTCTTATAAGATCCAATAACAACAATGCTCTATGGCTCTGATAAGAGCCGTTGTAAAATGCTCTTTGGCCCTGAAAAGGACCTTTTACAACAATTGCTCTATGTCTCTTATAAGATCCAATAACAACAATGCTCTATGGCTCTGATAAGAGCCGTTGTAAAATGCTCTTTGGCCCTGAAAAGGACCTTTTACAACAATCGGCTCTATGGATCTCATAAAATCCAATAACAACAATGCTCTTTGGCCCTGAAAAGGACCTTTTACAACAATTGCTCTATGTCTCTTATAAGATCCAATAACAACAATGCTCTATGGCTCTCATAAGAGCTGATGTAAAATGCTCTTTGGCCCTGAAAAGGACCTTTTACAACAATTGCTCTATGTCTCTTATAAGATCCAATAACAACAATGCTCTATGGCTCTGATAAGAGCCGTTGTAAAATGCTCTTTGGCCCTGAAAAGGACCTTTTACAACAATTGCTCTATGTCTCTTATAAGGTCCAATAACAACAATGCTCTATGGCTCTGATAAGAGCCGTTGTAAAATGCTCTTTGGCCCTGAAAAGGACCTTTTACAACAATTGCTCTATGTCTCTTATAAGATCCAATAACAACAATGCTCTATGGCTCTGATAAGAGCCGTTGTAAAATGCTCTTTGGCCCTGAAAAGGACCTTTTACAACAATCGCTCTATGGATCTCATAAAATCCAATAACAACAATGCTCTTTGGCCCTGAAAAGGACCTTTTACAACAATTGCTCTATGTCTCTTATAAGGTCCAATAACAACAATGCTCTATGGCTCTGATAAGAGCCGTTGTAAAATGCTCTTTGGCCCTGAAAAGGACCTTTTACAACAATTGCTCTATGTCTCTTATAAGATCCAATAACAACAATGCTCTATGGCTCTGATAAGAGCCGTTGTAAAATGCTCTTTGGCCCTGAAAAGGACCTTTTACAACAATCGCTCTATGGATCTCATAAAATCCAATTACAACAATGCTCTATGGCTCTGATAAGGGCCGTTGACAAATACTTTTTGGCCTTGAAAAGGACCTTTGATAGGACCAATTCTCAGATGCTTCCTTCAACATGTGCGGATATTTCGGAATAAGAAGACGAGGTGGAAACAAGAAGCTCAAAAACATTAAGGTATAGACGCTAATGGACGTATAGAGTCGCTATGTCTGCGAAATTGCAGGGGCTCCAGGGTTTTGGTAAACGTTTTATTTATATCCACAAAAAATGTTTATTTAATTAAATAATTTAAAACAACATTTTAAATGTAATATAAATATTAAATTTAAAAGGTTAGTCGACATCACAGGAGACCGAAGAGTTGTCAGCTACCTCGGACAAAGAATTAGTCTAGCTATTCAAAGGGGTTCCCCAGTTTTCCAGGGGTTTCCCAGGGGCTGCCAGTATCTTCGGAAACTTGCCTAAAGAGACTCCTTTTAATAATGTATTTTAGTTAGTTTTTATATATTTTTTAAGGTTTTTAGTATTAACAGAATAGAGATGTAATTAGTACACATTTAATTTTTACATTGAATAATTGTATTTTTCCTTAATAAATTTTATTAATTATTAAAATAATTATGTCATAAAAATAATAGCTAATGTCAATCTAATAAAGTGTTTGTATAATATTTTTATACCACGTGAGGTCACCAAAGGCTTCCCGAAAAAATAATAGTCACTGAAAAGAGAAAAAAAGAATTATTTGTTCCTTATTTTACGATACATTTACTGTCACCACGGTTAGGGCGACCGTGGTGTAGTGGCAGTGCAATGGTTACGCAAACCGAGAGCACGGGTTCAAAGCCACGCCAGTACCCATGTTTTTCTGATATATGAACTTTGGTTTTCCTGTTTCTATGATACAAGTATAGCTTGTCTGACTATAAATGACGCGCCCCTCCACTTCATTAGTTTATTTAAATGTGTGAATGCAAATATTACTAACTATACTTTATCAGCGTGCTCCTCCTTTTGTGTCCAACCAGCAACTAAATGACCAATTACAATTGCATTTTCGGTGTGTTGCGGTAGAGGGGCGCGTCATTTCGGCTTAGACAGACTATAGTATCATTTAGCAGCTTAGCATAGCAATGTAAATAAAATTTATTAAAAAATATAAATATATATATATATTATTCGAACGAGGATGGCGTGAAAGATTAAATCAACTATTTAGAAAATTCCAGAAGTTTAGTGGTTTAGTATATAAAAAAAATTGTCGAGCATTTGATTGGTCGAATTCAGATCACGTCACACAAATTCAACCAATGAGGTATTTACACGTCAAAAATGTAAATACATTATTGATTATGTTATTGTGACACGACATATGACAGTACACCTCAAACTATACTATGATCTTATAGTACTTTTTATAATGCCTTGACAGAATATGACCGCACAACTCCTGATGTTAGGCTGGAGCGCGATCCACAAATGCAGGTCACTGCTGTTAAAGACTCATAGCAGACAGCAGCCAATAGACAGTTGCAAATAGCACGGCAACCCAAAAAGCAAGTTATAAAACTGCAAGGAATATTATTGTATCTCATTTTAAATAACTTAATAGGCCGGCACATCAAAATGTTTAAAAATATATTTATAGTATTTTCTTAGATTCTGCGCGAACATTGATTAATGAATTAAACAAATTTTATGCGGCTTACTATCGCGTTTATTTTGGTTTTGATTTACAGTCTCTCCGTGACTACGAGGGCTGTAAATCTCTCGAAACGTCGAAATAATAAAAAAGAGTAAAATCTAAATTCAATAATATTTATTTAAGTTTTCAACGTTGTTTTGTATAATGTTTTACAGAACGTTTAAATACCTTTTTTGATACACTGTTCTAGTTAATTATTTAAAGTGAGTTGAAATTATATTCTTTGCAAGACTTTAAGCCGGTTGTAACAAAAATTATAATTTACGAATTCGTAAAAAGTATCGTATAAGTGAAAGAAATAAATAAAAAATGGGTTCACATTTTACATTTACGTTTAACGGATATTTTAAACAGAGCTAAAGGACATCATTAATTTTGGGTTTCTATGTACTACTTTTGTTATTTCTAATGATAAAAACATATATAAATGGTAGTTTCGATATAAAATTATTAACAACCCAATTCAAGATTTCGTAATAGTAAACGTATAAAGTAAAACTAAACTCGAAAATTGAAACTGTTTTGGTACAACCGGCTGTTAATTTTGCTTCTTGGTTTCCCTTCTAGAGGGGCAGTAGTCATATCCACTATGGCGGACTTTCAAGCTGGTCCCGAAACGCGACTCAGTCACTTAACGGTCTTTTTCTAGCTCGGTATACTGGGCCAATGACTGAAAGGTTGTTAGTTTGGATAAATAAATCATATCATACTTATGATATTTTTCATTCTCTTCTCTCAACCTTTCTACTTCAGCTCTTGTCTTTCCAATGTGATCGCTGTAAAACTTCTTCTCGCACGTCAATTCCTCTTGCAGTTGTCTAGAAAAATATAATCAATATAATTATTACTAAAAATCTATTAAACTATAAATAAAAAATGGCACCAACCCCCAGAACCACAAAAAGTCACTACACTAAAAAGAAAAAAAGAAACTTTTCCTATAGTTTAAATAAAATATTATTTATATGTAACCGATTTTGACGATTCTTATCAATAAATCAGTTCATCCAGAAAAAAACACACATAAAATAAAAAATAAATGAAAATAAAACAGGGCGGAATTATACGCCTCCTCCTTTTTGGAAAGTCGGTTAAAAATATCTAGAGACATCCCATCAAAGATAGTCCCAAGGAGACTGGCAACATTTCCCCTTGGTATGGCAAGGCTAATACGTTGGCAGAAAGGCAGGCTGGCCTGTCTCCACACTTCTCCGTCAGCCGCTTGGCTGAAGGTGCCCAAGAGTCCATCGTGCAACATCAGGCAGGGTGCTGTCATTTGTCGAGTCACAATAAAAACCAAACTTACTTATTGATTTCCTTCTGAGCTTCATAGGCTGATGCCAATTCACCATCTTCGTTGATAATGTCAACATCAGAACCATAATTCGAAGTTGCCAACGACTTCAGATTCACCGTCTAAGAAAGAAAGCATCTCATTTATATATATTAATCAATCAATCAAATTGTCACGTCCTTCTCCCACAGGAATAAGCAGAGACAATGGAATGCCACTCGCTTCCCTCACATCCACATATCTCTTCATACAAGCTCTACGGTTATGGGCACTAGGTAACCAAGCTTTCTTAAGGATGTCTCCGATTAAGCCGGAAAACACACTCCTAGGTTTGCCTCGTTAAATGCATAAAGAATTGTGGATGTGAGGAAAGTGAGGAAGTTGTTTCAGGATCGTGGTAAGTAGCGCTCCATTGTGTCTGCCTATTCCTGTGGGAAAATACGTGACAATGATTAATTTATAGATAAAAAAACAAAATTTAAAGCCGAGTACCAAATAAATTTTGGGATTTCATCAGTGCGGTATATCGCGACTTTAATAAAAAAAAACTTTTAAATTTTATCTTTAGACTTAGCTACTAAACATGCTTGCTTATACATGCTTATATGTATCATAGAAACAAGATGACCAAAGTTCATCTATCTATACCAGCGGCAAGCTATGATGCCCGTTTTGACGTTTAAACGGGCATCATAGCGTGCCGTATAAGTATAGTTGGGGAACGAGTTAAATGAATTCGAGGGCTGAGGTGCGGTGGGGCGTGAAACGACCACCACCCGTATCTTAGTGGCCGCTTTTAGTGACGCTCATAGCTCGGCGATGTCATTTAATATCGATAAAAACGTGTTCATATTTTCTTTGTTTGATTATTAAAACATTAGTGAGTTAATTGAATAAAAGAGAGTCGTCATCCGTAGTCAGGCTAGAATCATTATTAGAAACGTGATTAATATGTGTGAAAAAGAAAAAAAAAACCATGCAGTCACTATTCTCAAAATTAAATTAATATATAATTCATTAAAAATTGTTGCTGTCTGATGTTTATACATCAATTTATAACACATTTATAATTTTTAATAACTAAATCTATTTGCGTTTTAAGGAAAGTGTGTGTTTATTGTTATCGACATTTTGCATGTTACTTCACTATTCATAATAGACACGTGACCATGACGTCACAACTACATTCCTCGCGCGTTCATTTAGCTTGTTCCCTTACTATACTAGCATGTGATTTTTGAATAGAAGGTTTTTGTGTCATCTTCCCTTAATGACCTCCCCTTGCTTAACGTTAGGCAAGCCGAGATCTGCATGCCGACCCCGTAACTCAATGGGAATGAACTTTGTTTTGATTTGAACTCCATTAATGAGCTTCAAAATTAAAATTGTAACAGCGCAACACACTAAGAATCGATGTTCATTTTCATTAACAGTTCAAACTCATTGAAACTCATTGTCCGAATGAATTAAAGTTGTTTTTGACACTAACAGCGACCGCGTAACTTTTGACAAATGGGAATGAATTTCATTGTTATCTCCATTAAAGTTGCGCAGTCGGTCCTCAGTCAGAAATAAAAAATAATTATTAAAAATATATACCATGCAAAATCATTACAGCAAACAAAATGAAGGCATGAAATAATAAATTTAAAAAAATAAACATCAACAAACAAAAACACTCGGATGCATTAAAATTAGACAATTTTTGTATATTTTATTATTATTTTTGCGATTCTACATTAAAGACAACACGCCGCCTGATGTTAAGCTGGAGTGCGGTCCATAATGGAGACGACCGCTACTACAGTTTAATAACTGCTAGAAGCAGTCTCATTCGCTATGCCGGCCTAGTAAGAATCGCAAACTTTCAAGTCAATACGAAATTGTGACTAAGTCACTTCATAGCCTGTATACTTGTAAGTGGTGGTACTACCCTGGATCGGCAGACTGGGTAGTACCACCAACTGTTAGACAACTACTAAAAAACAGTCGATTTCCTCGCCCGAGGGTAGTCTTAAATTAAAACTTAAACCAACAAAAGTCAACGTAAAAACTCCATGCAGCATTCCTAAACATAATTTTACTCACAACATTCTTAAGTGCTTGGAACCAAGGCCGCTTTATTTAGAAGAAAAAAAAAACAATTTAATATTTATTATACGGTCTGGAGACCGGAAGGCTGGCAATTATTTCTGCCAACGTATTAGCCTTGCTATACAAAGGGGAAATGTTGCCAGTTCTTAGGACTATCTCTAATGCGACGTCATTAGATTATGTTTTTTTATTAATGGTTTAATTATAGTTAATATACTTTTAATTGTATATTATTACTATAACTATAATTAAACTATAGATATAAAATATATAGAGACAAGATATCGCAGTAGGCCAAAATGGAGATGGCAGGATGTAACTTATGTATATTTATTTTTGTTTTAATGTTTTTTTTTAATTACTTAAATGATGCATGCTTTGATTGTCTTTAATTGAATAACACTTAGTTTTAAGATATTTGTTTTACTTTTTTTATTGTGACACGACATTTGACCTCGTCCCGCCTGATGATAAGCAAGAGGAGATCCAAGAGTGACGACGACTGAAACATCCGAGTTAGTTCGCGGTTGCTATGCCGGCCAAAGGTGCTTCTTTACGGATCGCTTGAAGGATCCAATGTTATAGGAGGGAGAAAACACGTGAGCTGGCAAAGCATTCCACTTGTTGATTGTTCTACAAAGAAAAGATGCACCGAACTTTTTAGTTCGACTGCCGATAATTAAATAATTTGTGTATATTTTGTCGACAACCCTTATATAAATAAATAAACAAGAAAAATAGATAAATTCATACCTCATCATTCAATGAACTAATATAGGCAGGTAAATCCATTTTATAAAAAAAAAATTGTCATCATAGATATCACACCATTTTAAAAAAAATCACTCCATTTTTCCATTTTTTTTAAATTTAACTTCAACATAAATATTTACTTATTCATATCTTATATTCAATAAAAAAAATGTAAAAGTTAAAGTGATATTTATACGTTGCCACTTTCAACTAGAACAGATTTCAGATATATATGCGACTGCTATTTTACTGTAGTAGCAGTCACCCCCATTCATGGACTGCACTCCAGCTTAACATCGGATAGTGTTCTGTCATATGTCAAGGCATAATGAACAGTATTCTTGTTATTAGCTGTTGCACAGTTGATTTAAAATGGAGTATAATCGTTTTTTTTTGTGACACGACATTTGACCTCGACCCGCCTGATGATAAGTAAGAGGAGGTCCAAGAGTGACGACGACTGAAAAAACCGAGTTAGTTATTGCCCCAGTCGCCGTCACTATGCCGGCCAATTTAGTTAATGAATTAAACAAATTTTATGCGGCTTACTATCGCGTTTATTTTGGTTTTGATTTTATTTATTTTTTATTATTCCGACGTTTCGAGAGCTTTGCACCCATCGTGGTCACGGAGAGACCGAGGTGTTGGTCGTCCTATTGGTTGATGCTGTTATTTTTTCCAAAACTACCGCGTTTTATATTGTGCTTTTCTGTCCCCGGTTTATTTCAATTTTTTGCAAAAATAACTGACGGTGTCATCTGGTTTGGCAGTTTGCTGGACTTGGGACTTGAGTTTGTGAATTATGGGGTCCCAGGTGTTAAATAAACGTCGGAATAATAAAAAATTGTAAAATCAAAACCAAAATAAATGCGATAGTAAGCCGCATAAAATTTGTTTAATTCATTAATCATTAATCGCGCATAATCTAAGAAAATACAATTTAGTTAAGCTTGAACTACTATATTTACTTTAAGACACGTCTTAAAATAAGTAAAAGATAGAGATAAAACACGTCTTAACTACTAAATAGAACGGAAACACTGAGAAAAAACCCAACTATCTTCTTATATTTTTATAGATAAATTAGTTTATCTATTTAAGATAAGAAAACCACGCTTTGTAACAATAACCGTGTAAATCAAAAAACAAAATTTGACACCTTAATTTCTTAAATTTTGCGCAAACATTGATTAATAAAGGACATCATTCATTTTGTGTGGGGACTTGGGCTTAATTGTATTAACAGTTGCATATACATTTTAATATAGTTTAATGTACAAAGATTAAAATGTAATTGGAATATATCCTTTATTATGCATAGTTCAGGTGTGCAAAATGATCAAACTATAATTATGATAGTTCAAAGCAGAACTGTTAATATGGCGTGATTGACAGATGATACAAAACACATGTTTTATTTTCCAAATAACTCAATTGCACAGCAATTAAAAACAAAATTGTTATTAGTTTTATCAATACAAGTTCCTAAACTACCATTTATATATTTTTTCATCATTGGTTGGACATTACAAAAGTAGTACATAAAAGCAAAAAATTATTGATGTCCTTTATGGGTGAATTAAACAAATTGTATGCGGATTACATGTTTATTTTGGTTATTGATTATACATTTTTTTATTATTTCGACGCTTCGAGAGCTTTGCAGCCATCGTGGTCACGTGGTCGCGATAGTAAGGCGTATAATTTGTTTAAACCATCCTACCTTAACTCTCACAGGGATAAGATAAGACAGGTTTTTATTATTGTGACTCGACATATGACAGCACCCCGCCTGATGTTAAGCTGGAGTGCGGTCTGTGAATAGAGGCGACGACTGCTGTACAGTTATAATTGCAAATAGGGGTCGCATCCACTATGCCGGCCTAGTTGAAAACGGCAACTTACAAGCTGATCTCGAAACGCGACTATATCACTTAACGGTATGTACACTTGTAAATGGTGGCACATGAATGATGGGTGACTATTACTACAACAATTAAATAACTGTAAGTAGCAGTCACATCTATTATGGCGGCCTAATTAAAACCGGCAACTTACAAGTTGATCCCGAAACGCGACTAAGTCACTTCACGGTCTGTATACACCATATTCTTTTCATTTATATTCTTATTCATTTGAGGTGATAAATTATGTAATATTAGGAAAACTGTGTACGAAGATGTTTAAATATTTATTTTGATGAATTTGGCATACGACAAATAAACAACTTATTTTTACATTTCTTTTTTTTTTATTGTGACTCGACATATGACAGCACCCCGCTTGATGTTAAGCTGGAGTGTGGTCCATGAATGAATGTCACTGCTAATACAATTCAATAACTGTGAGTAGCAATCACATCCACTATGCCGGCCTAGATGGAACCGGCAACTTACAAGCTGATCCCGAAACGTGACCAAATCACTTCACGGTCTGTATACTTGTAAGCTTGTATTTATCATATAGCGAAGTCGCGTCCCTTATGCCGGCCTATAAAACAAACTAGACATACCTGGTTAGTAAGTACACTCTTTAATTGTACACATTCGTCCCTTCTTCTGTCTAATTCTTTCTGCATAGCGTCCATTTGTTCTGGAATAGATATTTTTTTTATTGTGACACGACATCTGACCTCGACCCGCCTGTTGATAAGCAAGAGGAGGTCCAAGAGTGACGACGACTGAGAAAACTGAGTTTGTTCACGGCTGTCTCAGTCACCGTCACTATGCCGGCTGAAGGTGCCTTTTCACGCATCGCTTAAAGGATCCAAGGTGATAGGATGGAGAGAACACATTGGCTGTTGAAGCATTCCACATATTGTCAACAACGACATTTATTATTCTATTGTGGTTTAAAGATCAGTCGCATCCACTATGCCGGCCTAGTTGATTAAATCATTAATAAAGAATCTCCTTACCTATAACCTGTTTGGAGATAATGAGGCTGTCACCAGCTGCTCTCAGACTGTCCAGATGTTCTCTTAACTTTTTGTTCTCAATCTCCAGCTCCTCCAGTTTGAATCTTTCCATGTTAGGGTTTATTGGAGACGCTGACATACGATCTAGACAGGAAAATAGTTCACAATCAACTGGAGTGTGATCCATAACTGGAGACAATCAAGGATCACACTTCAGTTAATAAAGGCGACCGTGGTAAAGTGGTAGTGAAATGTTTTTTATTGTATCTGAACATATTATGACAGCATCCCGCCTAAAGGTTAGGCTGGAGTGCGGTCCAAGAGTGCCGACGGCTGTAAAATCCGAGTCTTTACGGTTGTACCAGTCGCCGTCACTATGCCGGCCAAAGGTGCACGCAACGCTTGAAGGATTAAAGATTATAGGATGGAGAGAACACACGGGCTAGTAAAGGATTCCACTTGTCGATGGTTCTACAAAGAATCGACACACCGAATCTTTTAGCTGGGCTGCCGATTCGGTTGATGGAATGCGGATGCTTTCTAACAATTACATATCACGCCTTTTTCCCACAGCAATAGGCAGAGACAATGGAGCGCCACTTGCCACAACTCCTTCGCTACCCTCACATCCACAATTCTCTTTATATTATACAAGCTCTCTTTTTGGGCACTAGGCAGCCAAGCTTTTTTGAGGATGTCTCCGATTTGATAGGAAAACAACCTTCTGGGTCTGCCTTGTTTAACGCATCCATTCACATCAGATTTATAAATTCCTTTCGTCAATCTACTTTCACTCATCCTTTTCATGTGCCCAAACTATCGAAGCATCCCTTTGACAATTTTTGTCACTACATCTTCTTTCAAACCAACTCTATCGCGCACTGTGCTATTCCATATTCTATCCGCTATCGTCACTCCACATATACTCCTTAATGACCGCATTTCTACAGCGTTAATTCTACTCTTATGCTTCTTCTGCCATACCCAACATTCACTTTCATACATTAATGTAGGAACAAGTATTTTTTGAAGATGTGTCTGATAATGGCCCAGGAGGGTGTTTTCCGACCAAATCGGAAATATCCTCAAGAAAGCTGGGTTGTCTAATGCCCATAACCACAAAGCCTGTATGACGAGAATTGTGGATGTGAAGGAAGCAAGGGAGTTGTGTAAGGATCGTGATAAGTGGCGCTCTATTGTGTCTGATAATATTAAGTAAAATAAAATGTATTACTATTAAGTCTATCTTCTAGGTCGTTAGCTCTCTTAGTTGTTCTGGAGAGCTCACTCTGCAGGGCTGATATTCTATTCTGCATACGGAGTACAAGACCAGCGTCTGCTACCTAGAAAATAAAAAAACAACTTGCAGTTAACAACATTTGGTCTAGTCTGCCGATCCAGGGTAGTATAAATTTTTTTATTTATTTTTTTATTGTGACTCGATATATGACAGCACCCCGCTTGATGTTAAGCCGAAGTGTGGTCCATGAATGAATGTCACTGCTACTACAATTCAATAACTGTGAGTAGCAATCACATCCACTATGACGGCCTAGATGGAACCGGCAACTTACAGGCTGATCCCGAAACGTGACCAAATCACTGCACGGTCTGTATACTTGTAAGTGGTGGTACTACCCCGGATCGGCAGACTGGGAACCACTGCCTACCAAGATGCGCAGTAACCTGTTTCGTTACCTTTTTTTATTGTGACTTGACATATGACAGCACCCCGCCTGATGTTAACTAAAGTGCGGTTCATGAATGGATGCCACTGCTACTACAATTCAATAACTGTGAGTAGTAATTACATCCACTATGCCGGCCTAGTTGGAACCGGCAACTCACAAGTCACGGTCTGTATACTTGTAAGTGGTGGTACTGCCCCGGATCGGCAGACTGGGTACCACACTTCAGCTTAACATCAATATAAAATGCTTTCATTATTCCATTATGCTTAAAAACTATAACAAACCGGTTGTGGTCCATTATGATGTCCAGCTGACCAATTGACAGCTTCCAGAGCTGGTCGGGTTGTCTCCACTGAACGCACAGATCCATAACCATAGTCCTGTAATAAAAAAAATACACTCACGTCTTTTTCCTAAACGAAGTGGGCAAAACTACTAGTCATTCACATATTTACTCGTCTTTTTTATTGTGACTCGACATATGACAGCACTCCGTCTGGTGTTAAGCTGGAGTGCGGTCCGTGGATAGAGGTGACTGCTATTACACTGTAATAACTGTAATAAGCGTGAAGAAGCACCTTTGGCCGGCATAGTGACGGCGACTGAGGCAGCCGTGAATTAACTAGCTAGTTTCAGTCGTCGTCACTCTTACATCTCCTCTTGCTTGTCATCAGGCAGGTCTAGGTCAAATGTCGTGTCACAATGAAAAAAATAATAAAAATGTAACCCTGTTCCAACTTCGCTATGCCGGCCTAGTTACAAGCCATTACAGCCCAACCTTTTTTAGGCATGGCCGGACGAAAGGAACGAGCGCCTTACGAGCGGACGAGTACACAGTACTGTGAAGAAGCATAAAATATTAACATGATACATACATCTTCGACAGCGCCCTCTAGTTGATTGCTGGCATCAGACAAAGATCTTCGGTGTTCACGTTGGATTTGTGGTACCCTAGGAAACGAAAATGGATATTAAATATACATTTTATTTCTATACTAAGCTACTAAAGTGCTTGTATCATAGAAACAGCACAGCTAAAGTACATATATCAAAGATACATTGGTACTGATAAGTGGTTTTTAACCCGTGAACTCGGTTTGTGTGCAAATACTCGCCTCTTTTTTTATAAACAAATATGTATTTGCAATATTAAAAATAACAAATAAAATCTATGAAACAAATATTTGCTCCGACCGGGAATCGAACCCGGGACTTTACGCGCAATAAACCAATCGCTAACCGTTCGGCTACACCTGTCTGGCTAATGATGATGGCCTAAAAGTATTTAATTTATTTACCTCTGCAAAGTATCAATACGCTCCTGCATATCATACTGGTTGGACAGCAACTTCTGCCTTCCTTGCCTTTCAGCTTCCAACTCCTCGGACAGCGCCTTCTTCTCCACCTCATGCTGTTTGTCTCTCTCTGCAATAAAAGATGCGGCTTACTATCGCGTTTATTTTAGTTTTGATTTTACAATTTTTTATTATTCCGACGTTTCGATGGATTTGCAGCCATCGTGGTCACGGAGAGACTGAAGTGTTGGTCGTCCTATTGATTGATGCTGTTATTGTTTCCATAACTACCCTGTTTAATGTTTAGATTTTGTTTTTCCTTTCCCGGTTTATTTCAATTTTTTGCAAAAATAACTGACCGTGTCATCTCTGGTTTGGAAGTTTGCTGGGCTTGGGACTCAAGTTTGTGTATTATGGGGTCCCAGGTGTTAGAGAGTCATAATAACAAAAAGTGGGACAGGGCAGGTCATCTCTGTCGCTTATCCGTGGCATTATGGGCCAAATCTACTACTGAGTGGACTCCAGATTGCAGAAGACATTGCGGCAAACCCAAACGGAGATGGCGAGACGAGTTGGACTTCTACAATAGCTCATGGCGAGAGATCGCCAAATGTCGTGAGTTCACGCGCAACAAACCAATCGCTAACCGTTCATCCATGTCTGTCGTCAAAAATATAGCTGTCCCATCCGCTATGCAGGCCTAGTTGGAATCGGCAATTTATAAATTGATCACGAAACGCGACTAAGTCACTTTACGGTCTGTATAGAATGAAATCTAACCTTTCCAAAATTGTGCAGTTAACTCGAATTGCTTTGTCCAATGAAAATTTTCATTCTGTTGCACCAATTCAGATTCCACCATTTTTATTATTAATAAATAATTTTTTACAGGTATTATACCTAAAATTGCCTATTGGGTTCTAATTTTTGTTTATTTACATTTCTGTACTAAGCTACTTAAGTGCTTGTATCATAGAAACAGGACAACCAAAGTACATAACATCAAAGATTATGTACGAGTGGTTTTAAACCCGTGCTCTCGGTTTGCGTAACCATTGCACTACCACTACACCAGGGTCGCCTAAATAATGGTTATTATTTTTTTATTAAGACTCGACAATTGGCCTCGTTTTGCCTGATGGTAAACGAGGAGAGGTCCAAGGGCGCCGTCGAATGAGAAAACCGTTTTATTTAATAGTTGTCTCAGTGTAGTCATTTGCCACGATCCTGACACAACACCCTCTCTTCTCTCACATTCACGATTCTCTTCATACAAGCTCTACGGATATGGGCACTAGGCAACCTAGCTTTCTTATGGATGTCTCGGATTGGTCGGAAACACCCCTCAGGGTCTGCCTCGTTTAAAGCATCCACCCACATCAGATTTTTAAATTCCTTTCGTCAATCTACTTTCACTCATCCTTTCCATTTGCACAAACCATCGAAGCATTCCTTTGTCAATCCTTGTCACTACATCCTTCCTTATTCTATCCGCTACCGTCACTCCACTAGGCGACCCAGCTTTGAGGATGTCTCCGATTTGTTCGGAAAACACCGTCCCAGGTCTGCCTCGTTTAACGCATCTATCCATATCAGATTTATAGATTCCTTTCGTTAATCTACTTTCACTCATTCTTAGAACGATTTGATTTTTTACTACAAGTAGATTGCCTAGAGGTAAGCATGTGGGGAAGCATTCGCAATTTGTCGACAGAATCGGCAGTGGAACTAAAAAGTTCAAGGCGTCTTTTCTTTGTAGAACAATCGACAAGTAGAATGATTTGCCAGCCCATGTGTTCTCTCCCTCCCATAACTTAGGATTCTTGAAGCTATTCGTGAAGAAGCACTTTTGGCCGGCATAGTGACGGCGGCTTGGGTAGCCGTGAACTAACTCGCTTGTTTCAGTCGTCGTCACTATAGGATCTTCTCTTGCTTATCATCAGGCGGGTCGAGGTCAAATGTCGTGTCACAATAATAAAAAAAGGTCTTTGAATGTGTCTGAAATACTTTCAAAATACTGCAAACACGTGTCTCTTTCACTTGCTACACTCAAAAATCGTTCACACGCCAGAAAACAAATTAAATACTAAAATTATTATCAGTGCTTATCAAGAATGCATTATTATCACAGAGGCTTATCTGTTGAATTAATTGTAAAGATAATATCATTATTTATTAAAAAAGATTAAATCATTTTATTATTTTGAACGACAGGCGACACAAACGACACAAAGAGTGGTAGGCAGTGGTACCCAGTCTGCCGATCCGGGGTAGTACCACCACTTACAAGTATACAGACCGTAAAGCCTTTAAGTTGCCAGTTCCAACTAGGCCAGCATCTATTCATAGACCACTACCACTACAGACCTGATTTGGTCGCGGTCCGGGATCAGGCTGTAAGTTACCGGTTTAAACTAGGGCGGCATAGTGGATGTGACTGCTATTTACAGTAATTGAATTGTACTAGTGGTCATCTCCATTCATGGACCACATCAAGCGGGGTGATGTCACATGTCGAGTCACAATTAAAACAAAAGAAAAAAGTGGCTATTGATCACTAAGCTTAATGGACATCATTCATATTGTATGGGGATTTGGGCTTAATTGTATTAACAGTTGCATATACATTTTAAAATAGTTTAATGTACGAAGATTACAATGTAATTGGAATATGTCTTATATTATGCATAGTTTATGTGTGCAAAATGATCAAACTATAATTATAACAGTTCAAAGCTATGGCGTGTCTTTGTGATTGACAGACGATACAAAATCCATGTCTTATTTTCAAATAACTCAATTGCACAGCAATCAAAAGCAAAATTGTTATTAGTTTTATCAATACAAGTATCGAAACTACCATTTATATATTTTTTCATCATTGGACATTACAAAAGTAGTACATAAAAGCCCAAAATGAATGATGTCCTTTGTTTAAAATACTTCAACATACCTAATAATAGAAGATCGAACTCCTCTTTGTTACTCCTCAACTCACGCGCCAACTTCTCACTCTCTTCTTCCCATAAAACTCTGTCTTTCTCATATTTGCCCTTTGTCTCTTTCTGCTCTTCTATTAAACGCTTATTACTGTCCCTTTCACTCTGCAGTTGGGCTTGTAACGCGAGAATAAGGTTGTTTTTCTCGTTGTTGTCGATTTTCAGGGTCTTCACCTCAATTTCCAACATTCTTAGGATTTCTAGTTTTGATCTGTGAAAATAGATTGACGAAAGGAATTTATAAATCTGATGTGGGTGGAAGCGTTAAACGAGGCTAAACCATTTTTTTTAAACTATGACCGACATCAAACCTCGACCCGTCTGATGGTAAACAAGAGGAGGTCCAAGAGTGCCGATGGCTGGAAAAACCGAGTCAGTTCACGGATGCCTCAATTGATTATTTATTATTTGGTTGATTGATTGACTACTTAATTATTTAATTTAATAATTAGTTGAATTAGTGACTAATTGATCAATAATTCAGACTGGGTACCATTGCCACTGACTGGCAGTGGTAACCAGACTGGTACTCTTTGATAACCAGACCCGAAGCAAATATCCATCTCTTTTTTTATTAATAAATATTTGCAATATTTAATGTTATTAAATATTACAAATAAAAGCTATGAAATTTGCTACGACCGGGAATCGAACCCGGGACTTTACGAGCAACAAACCAATCGCTAAACCGTTCGTCCACGACTGTCGTCGCGTGATTGATTAATTTATTTATTATTTGGTTGATTGATTGAGTGATTCATTCATTTATTAATTTAATCAATCAATCAAATTGTCACCTGTGTTTCCCACGGGGATAGACAAAGATTACTTTATAATTGGATGACTTATTAATGAATAGGTTAATTGACTTATTTATTGATAGATTGATTGATAATATAATTGATTGATTGATACATACTTCAAATCAGCAATCTGCGTCATAAGCGGCTCTATAGTTTTATTCTTCTCGAGGGCATCGCCTAGTTTCTGCTGCAGCGATATGATTTTATTCTCCAATCCCTTGTTCAGGGTCTTCACATGATCCAGACTTCGTGCTTCGATGCGCAGTCGCTTGTATTGACGACGGGCGAGGAAACGACGTATCTGAGAATTGAGAGCTGGTCATAAATTTGGTTTGAAAGAGAATGCAGTGACAAGGATTGATAAGCCGAAGTGTGGTCCATGAACGAATGTCACTGCTACTACAATTCAATAACTGTGAGTAGCAATTACATCCACTATGCCAGCCTAGTTGGAACCAGCAACTTATAAGCTAATCCCAAAACGTGACTAAATCACCTCACGGTCTGTATACTTGTAAGCGGCCGGAGTACCCCGGATCGGCACCACTGCCTACCACTCTTTGACAACCAGACCCGGAGCAAATAACTAACTGCCTCTTTTTTTTATTAACAAAAGTCTTCCTAATAAATATTACAAATAAAATCCATGAAACAAATGTTTGCTCCGACCAGGAATTGAACCTGGGACACCCGTGTAACGGACTGGTTACGCCTGTCATAATTATAGACTAGTTTGCATTTTATGCGAGCATTATTCAACATATTAATGAAGGAGGGAAAAGGAAAGAAGATCTCCCTGCTGCACGCGTGTCGCATGCAGGGCTTCAACTAGCCGGTTGACGTCTCGTGTTAGAGCGTATATATATACTAATACTTTGTCGATAAATCGTTTGCGAGATATTGGACGTGCACTCTCATTGGTTCAAATTGCTATTTGCGAACATTATTGTGCTGGCGACACATGCAACGCCATCTATCCATCGGCGCAGACACTATCTTCGAAACGACCTCTATAGCATGTAGCCGTGTCGCTACACATTACTCTTTCAGAATAGCTTGTATATTTATGTGGACAGGCGTGGACGAACGGTTTAGCGAATGGTTTGTTGCGCGTAAAGTCCCGGGTTCGATCCCCGGTCGGAGCAAATATTTGTTTCATAGCTTTTATTTGTAATATTTAATAGTATTAAATATTGCAAATATTTGTTAATAAAAAAGAGATGGTTATTTGCTTCGGGTCTGGTTATCAAAGAGTGGTAGGCAGTGGTACCCAGTCTGCCGATCCGGGGTAGTACCACCACTTACAAGTATACAGACCGTGAAGTGATTTGGTCACGTTTCGGGATCAGCTTGTAAGTTGCCGGTTCCATCTAGGCCGGCATAGTGGATGTGATTGCTACTCACAGTTATTGAATTGTAGTAGCAGTGACATTCATTCATGGACCACACTTTGGCTTAATATCAAGCGGGGTGCTGTCATATGTCGAGTCACAATAAAAAATAAAAATAAATGTAAGGCAAACTTACAGCGGCCTGTGCAATGACGATATATTTCTTGGTTTTCAGCGCCTTCCGTCTCGCAAGGTAACCGCGGGAGTAACGCTGCACTGTAATAATCTGTAACAAAGACAATGAAAATATATAATATGTCAATTAATCAAGTTGTCAAGCCTTTTCCCCAAGAGGATAGGCAGAGACTATGGATAGCCACTTGCTACGATCCTGACACATCTCCCTCCCTCGCACATCTACTATTCTTTTCATACGAGCTCTATGGTTATGGGCACTAGGCAACTCAGCTTTCTTAATGATATATCCGATTTGGTCAGGAAACATCCTTCTGGGTCTGCCTTGTTCAATGCATCCATGCAAATCAGATTTATAAATTCTTTTCTTCAATCTACTTTACCTCATCCTTTCATGTGCCCAAACCATTCCTTTGTCAATCCTTGTCACATCTTCTTTTAAAACACATTTAGTGTTTTCAGACCAAATCAGAGAAATCCTTAAGACAGCTCGGTTGCCTAGTGGCCATAACCGTAGAGCGTGTATCAGGAAAATTGTGGATATGAGGGAAGCGAGGGAGTTGTGTCAGGATCGTGGCGCTCCATTGTCGTTGAACGAACGTCGTTGTCGTTAATCAATTAAATTGTCACGCTATTTTCCCACAGGGATAGGCAGACAATAGAGCGCCACTTACCACGATTCTTACACCACTCCTTTGCTTCTCTCACATCCACAATTCTCTTCATACAAGCTCTATGGTTATGGGCACTAGGCAACTCAGCTTTCTAGAGAATGTCTACGATTTGGAAAAATATATTTAAAAAAGTATACAAAATCTACTTACAGCACACAAAGTCTTCTTCTCCACGTATTGTATCCTTGCCAAGTACCCTCTGATGCGTGCTTGTAGACCAATCGCCAATTTCCTAAGTCTCGTATACCTGATCCTCTGCAGCCAGCCGCGTACATGCTTCTGTATGACAATAGCTGCTCTCGTTCGGCGCACTTCTTGGGCGTGTCTGGGGATTGGATGAAACAGTGTGAATTTTTGTATTGTGGATGTAAGGGAAGTTGTGTCAGGTACGTGGCAAGTGACGGTCCATTGTCTCTGCCTATATCCCTGTGGGAAAAGGCGTGATAATTTGATTGATTGATCAGTGTGCTCACAGAGAGTTTGTTATTTTAAAATGCCCTTGAAAGAAATCAATACAACAATAGGTTCGACACAATAACATCCGCAGTCACAAAACAGAAAGAATTGGAATACTTTTGTTAAACAGAGTCGTGTCGCGACAACAATCAATGTTCGCGCAAAATCTAGAAAAAAGGCTGTTTACCACTGGAAACAGTTTAAAATAAAATTATTAATTAAGTTATGATTATTATTTAATTATTTCAAATTTTTACTCCGACCGGGAATCGAACCCGGGACTTTATGCGTAACAAACTGGTGTGCTAACTATTCGGCCACGCCTGTCACTTGTCGGATGTCGCGTCTTAATGAAAAATATCTGAAAAACTCATACCTCCTAGCCAAGTATCCTCTCCCATACGTCTGTATACCCCTAACAGCTTTTATAATGCGTAAATACTTTCTTCTTTGCAGGAATTTCCGTACACAACTTTGTACTCTTACGCAGTACAGCCGTTGGAGATCAGCTCTTAGCTTTTCCAAGTATGCTACCTAAAAAAGTATGAACCATTTTTATCAACAACTCTCTTGATTCCCTTTTTTTTTTAAATTGCGACTCGACATCTGACTTGCCTGATGGTAAGCAAGGGGAGGTCCAGGAGCACCAACGACTGAAAAGAACTGACTCGGTTCACCGAAATTGTCATCTATTTTATACCATAATTCCCACAGGGACAAACAGAGACAACGGAGCGCCACTTTCCATGGTCCTGACACAACTTCCTTTACATCCACTATTCTCTTCATACAAGCGTGGTGTAGTGGCAGTGCAATAGTTACACAAACCTAGAGCACGAGTTCGAAACCACCCACCGGTACCAATGTATCTTTGATATATGTACTTTGGTTGTCCTGTTACTATGATACAAGCACTTTAGCAGCTTAGTATAAACATAAAAAAATGAAAAAAAGACAATTTGAAGAGTAGTAGGCGACTGCTACTACAGTTAAATAACTTTAAGTAGCAGTCACATCCACTATGATGGCAACTTACAAATTAATTCCGAAACGCGACTAAGTATAGTAGGGGAACGAGCTAAATGAACGCGCTAGGAATGCAGTTGTGACGTCATGGTCACGTGTCTATTATGAATAGTGAAGTAACATGCAAAATGTCGATAACAATAAACACACACTTTCCTCAAAAAGCAAATAGATTTAGTTATTAAAAGATATAAATGTGTATTAAATTGAAGTATTAACATTAGACAGCAACAATTTTTAATGAATTATGTATTAATTTAATTTTGACAATAGTGACTGCATGTTATTTTCTTTTTTACACATTTTAATCACGTTTCTAATAATGATTCTACCCTGACTACGGATGACGACTCTTTCCCCAACTATAGATACCTTCTAAACTTAAAGAATACAAGGTTTTGTATCATAATAAGTGCTTGTATCATTTATTTATTTATTTAAATTCTTTATTGCACAAATAGAAATTAAAAATAGGTACATAGGCAAGTATTCTTAGGTCGATAATTTACGGGCAGGGTACAAATATACTACAAACTACAATTACATAAACTACATACAAGTATCACATGTATATAGAAACAGGACAACCAAAGTACATATATTACAGATACATTGGTACCGGCATGTGGTTTAAAACCTTCGATTTGCATAACCATTGCAATAAAACCCTAACAGGGTCGCCTTTTTGGATATAATAAATCGCAAACTTTGCTATTACGAATCGGGAAACCTGCGATAACTTATCGCAGCAGTTTTGTCGCAACAAATTGCGGGCTCGTGAGTTCTCGCAATACTATCGCATACCCGCGATTGCCGCGTTCTATTGTCGCTCCGTGAGTTCCTAGCCTTCCATTAAGGCGACCGTTGTGTAGTGGTAGTGCCACACGCAAACCGAGAGCACGGGTTCAAAACCACTTGCCGGTATGCCGGCCAAAACCAATGTATCTTTAATAGATATACTTTGATGAATTAAACATGCCATGAATTAAAATTAGTTTTACAATTTTTTATTATTATTCCGACGTTCCGGAATAATAAAATTGTAAAATCAAAACCAAAATAAAAGCGATAGTAAGCCGCATAAAATTTGTTTAATTCATTTAGGCCGGCATAGTGACGGCGGCTGGGATAGCCGGGAAATAACTCGGTTTTTTTCAGTCGTTGTCACTCTTGGACCTCCTCTTGCTTATCATCAGGCGAGTCGAGGTCAGATGTCGTGTCACAATAAAAAAAAACAATGTTCGCGCAAAATCTAGGAAAATAAGATGTACTTTGTTCTTCCTGTTTCTATGATACAAGCATTTTAGTAGCTTAGTATAGAAATGTAAATAAATAAATCTAAAATTGTATTCATAATAAAATGAAATACCTGTCCAGCCCTAAAGAATATCTTAGAGGCGCCAAATTGATATTTGTCCAGCTCGCGGACATGTTTCTCTAGTATTTTCTGGCATGTTAACTTTATATCGGAACGGTCGATATCCCTCGATGCACATAGAAGACGATATCTAAAACAAAACGTTAACTTAAATTAACCAAACCGGAAGACACAGCGTAGGTTATTTTTTTTATTGTGACTCGACATATGACAGCACACCGCTTGATGTTAAACCGAAGTGTGGTCCATGAATGAATGTCACTGCTACTACAATTCAATAACTGTAAGTAGCAATCACATCCACTATGCCGGCCTAGATGGAACCGGCAATTTACAAGCTGATCCCGAAACGCAAATCACTTCACGGTCTGTATACTTGTAAGTGGTAGTACTACCCCGGATCGACAGACTGGGTACCACTGCCTACCACTCTTTAGGTAGGCCTTCCACTAGGTAAATTTATGATCGTAGATTGACGAAATGAATTTATAAATCTCTTGTATAAAAGCTAGGTTGCCTAGTGCCCATAACGATACAGCTTGCATGGAGAGAATTGTGAATGTGAAGGAAGCGAGGGAGTTCGCAGGATCGTGGCAAGTTGCGCTTCATTGTCTCTGCCTATCCCTGTGGGAAAAAGGCGTGACAATTTGATTGATTGATTGATGTGGATAGATGCGTTAAACAAGGCAGACTCAGGAGGGTGTTTTCGACCAAATCGAAGACATCCTCAAGAAAGCTGGGAATCCTCAAGAATCGTAGAGCTTATATTAAGGGAATCGTAGATGTAAGGGACGCAAAGGATCTGTGCCAGGATCGTGGCAAGTAGCGTTGCCTATAACTGTGGGGAAAAGGCGTGACAATTTGATTAATAGAATGATAAAAATAAATTTGATAAGCTTCACCATTACTAAAGAACACAGTTTTTTTTATTGCGACTCGACATCTGACATTAACCTGCCTGAAGCAGGGGGAGGTCCAAGAGTGCCGACGACTGAAAACAAACACCTCAGTTCACGGTTGCCTCAGCCACTGTCACTATGCCGGCCAAAAACTACTTTACTAACCTTTTAAAGAAATCTTGATACAACCATCTGGATGGGAAACCAGCTGCTGATATTCTTATGGTCTCCAATACACCGCACGCCCTGTGGAGAGAAATAAAAGTAAATCAATTGTTTATAAGACAAGTAAATCTACCATTATCATTCGAGTATTACTTGTCAACCGATTTACCTATTTAACACACAAATATATATTAAACTATAATTAATAAATATCATCCAATGACGTCGCATCAGAGATAGTCCCAAGGAGACTGGCAACATTTCCCCTTTGTATAGCAAGGCTAATACGTTGGCAGAAATAATTGCCAGCTTTCCTGTCTCCAGACTTCCCCGTCAGCCAGGCGCTTAGCTGAAGGTCCCCAAGAGCTTTTTGACGACAGTCGTGGACGAACGGTTTAGCTATTGGTTTGTTGCGCGTAAAGTCCCGGGTTCGATCCTCGGTCGGAGCAAATATTTGTTTCATAGCTTTTATTTCTAATATTTAATAATATTAAATATTGCAAATATTTGTTAATAATGTCTGGTTATCAAAGAGTGGTAGGCAGTGGTACCCAGTCTGCCGATCCGGGGTAGTACCACCACTTACAGACAGACCGTGAAGTGATTTGTTCACGTTTCGGGATCAGCTTGTAAGTTGCCGGTTCCATCTAGGCCGGCATAGTGGATGTGATTGCTACTCACAGTTATTGAATTGTAGTAGCAGTGACATTCATTCATGGACCACACCTTGGCTTAACGTCAAGCGGGGTGCTGTCATATGTCGAGTCACAATAAAAAAAAGAGCCCATTGTCTCGACACCAAACGGCGTAAATTCCAAAGCAGAAATCGCCGTACTTTCCGCGTTTAACGAGGGTGCCTGGCTGTGAGATGGGGCTAATGTGTCTACACAAGTCGCATCCCACACCAGAGACCTGCAAAGTTTCCACGGCCCAAAAACTATTGAACTATGATATTAAACTATAAATAAAAAATATCATCTAGAGAGGTCACATTAGAGATCACAAGGAGGAGTTTTGGCGGGCAACTACAAGTGACAGGACGCGCAATATAAAATTATTTTGAAAAGCTTGGGTTTGCGCGGTCGGCCTACTGGTTAAGGCTACCGATCAAGGGTAGTACCACCACTTAGAAGTATACAGACTGTGAAATGATTTAAGCACTCACCTCCATTCATGGACCGCACTGCAGCTTAACATCAGACAGGGTCTTGTCTTATGTCAAGCCACAATTAAAAATTACGTAAATTATATCTGTTTTATCATTCGTCAGAACTATTGGACCTCCCCCTCATCCATCCATCATCTATCATCCAAAAACCTACCTCAACTGCTGAACAGCTCTTGCGTTATCAAATTTGAATGCCTCCTTATCATCATTGGGCTTGATGCAGCGTACGTAATGCGGTGTGGTGGCAGACAACGTGGACATCAAAGCACTTAATGAAGAACGGAATTGGGCACCGACTGTCTGCTTTTGACCTGATGGACGGCGGGGTGGTTGCTGGAATAAATATCAATCAATCAATAGACCGCTTTGGAGGCGACCGTGATGTAGTGGCAGTGCAATGGTCACGTAAACCGAGAGCACGAGTTCGAAACCACTCACCAGTACCAATGTATCTTTGGGTGTCCTGTTTCTATGATTTAGTAGCTTAGTATAAAAATGTAAAAAAAATGTCTCAGGAATAGGTAGTCAATGAAGCGCCACTTCCTACGATCCTCAAGAAAGCTGGGTTGCCTAGTGGCGATAACTGTAGACGTTGTATGAAGAGAATGTGGATGTGCGGGAGTTGTGCCAGGATCGTGGCAAGTGAGAAAAAGGCGTGACAATTTGATTGATTTGATTTGAAAACAAATCTTTGCTCCGACCACTAATCTAGCTTGTCACTTACTATATATGTTTTTTTTTATTGTGACTCGACATATGACAGCACCCCGCTTGATGTTAAGCTGGAGTGTAGTCCATTAATATATTTCACTGCTACTACAATTCAATAACTGTTAGTAGCAGACACATCCACTATGCCAGTCTAGTTGGAACCGGCAACTTACATGTTGATCGCGAGACGCGACCAAGTCACTACACGGTCTGTATATTTGTGAGTGCTGGTACTACCCCGGTTCGGAAAACTGGGCACTATTCTTAGAAATGTAATTTAGTCATCCTGTTTCTGTGATATAAATGTAAATAAAAAAAGGACTTACCGTACTAAAGACACTGACCGCCGCCTTCCTCTGACTGGGTGCAGGCAGAGTATTATGCTGAGTGTTCTGTGTAAACATTTCCTGTATCAAGGGGCATGAGACGGCGGTCTTGATACAAGCAAGCTGTTCATCAGATACTGTGTCTCTGTTCTTCTCGAGGAAACCACCCGATTGGTACTCGACGTCGTCGGCAAAGTGTTTTATAATAAAAGCTGGAAACATATAATAGTAAATTCCACAGGAATAAGCAGAGACAATGGAGCGCCACTTGCCACGATCCTGACACAACTCCCTTGCCTTCCTCATATCGTCGTCGTGGAGGTCAATAGGTCTAACTGACAAATTATTGAAATCGAGCTAAGTACACAAAATGTCTTTAAAAAGGCCAAAGAACACACGGATTTATATGACTTATTAAAGCGTGTGCTTTAAAAAACCACAATATTATATATTGAATATATTATATTCAAAAAATACTATTATTTCAAGCACTCAACAACTTCAAACGCATTTTACGCAGAATATAGAACATGTGGAATAGCTCTATTGACTTCTACGGCGACGATATCTCTTCATACAAATTCCAATAAGAGTTGATCCACTATGTTGAATTGGGATTTAACATGTTGTTTTTCTTTATAAGGGCTTTAATATTGTTTTAGTAAGAGAATTAAATTTACCAGCCCATGGTTCTCTCCATCCTTGGATCCTTCAAGCGATGCGTGAAGACACACCTTTGGCCGACATAGTGACGGCGACTGAGGCAGCCGTGAACTGAGGCGGCTTTTGACACTGCTGGACCTCCATCATGCTTAGCAACAGGCAGGTTTAGGTCAGATGTCGAATCACAATAAAAAAAATTGCGCCAACCACTACATCCGTTTCGAAACCGAAAATCATCGCAAAAGAAAGTTGACTGATACCCAGGATGGTACGCGAGGCTATTGAGATTATAAAACATCCTAATTTTAATAGAGAATTGGCGATTATCTAACACCTGGGATCCCATAATACACAAACACAAGTCCCAAGTCCAGCAAACTACCAAACCAGATGACGCCGTTTGCAAAATTTTGAATTGAACCGGGAACAAAAGCCAAATCAAAACATGAAACAGGGTAGTTTTGGAAACAATAACAGCATTAACCAATAGGACGATCAACACCTCAGTCTCTCCGTGACCACGATGGCTGCAAAAGCTCTCGAAACGTCGGAATAATAATAAAAAATAGTAAAATCAAGAACAAAATAAATGCTATAGTAAGCCGCATAAAATTTGTTCAATTCATTACCTTGATTGCCAAATCTTGGCTTAACAAAGTGTTGGTACCGTGCACACTTGGCGTGCAACTTGGAGACGAACCCTTGGTCACTGCCCTGTGGTACTCTGCATTCCTCATCCAGTAAGGCCAGAACGCCGAGCCGGTCCTCGATCAAATCAATACACGGTTGGTTATCGTAGAAATCTATCATTGTCCAAGAAATTTCCTCCTGCGAAATTTAATACTGGTGTTTAGCTAGAGAGCAGTCCATGCTGGGGCGTAGCTACCGCCATATCAATTATACGCGGCCCCCAACTTGTCCATAGAGGCAGAAACTTTAGAAAAACTATACTTTGTAAAATTTAGCTTGGGTCCTATGACAGATGCCAAAATGACTTATAGTATGACCCTATTTTTATAGTACTCGTATTTTCTTAGATTTTGCGCGAACATTGATTAATGAATTAAACAAATTTTATGCGGCTTACTATCGCGTTTATTTTGGTTTTGATTTTACAATTTTTTATTATTCCGACGTTTCGAGAGCTTTGCAGCCATCGTGGTCACGGAGAGACTGAGGTGTTGGTCGTCCTATTGGTTGATGCTGTTATTGTTTCCAAAACTACCCCGTTTCATATTTTGTTTTTCTGTTCCCGGTTTATTTCAAATTTTTGCAAAAATAACTGACGGTGTCATCTGGTTTGGCAGTTTGCTGGACTTGGGACTTGAGTTTGTGAATTATGGGGTCCCAGGTGTTAGATAATCGCCAACCACCTTCTCTATTGAAATTAGGATGCTTTTTAATCTCAATAGCCTCGCGTACCACGATATAGGACAGACAAAAAGAAATATATGCACACGCGTACGGGAACATATCGCGGATATAAAACACCAACGTAGTGGAAAGTCTGCAGTTTGTGAGCATCAACAGGACGGCGCCAATCACTACATCCGTTTCGACAAACCGAAGATCATCGCAAAGGAAAGTCGACTGATACCCAGGATGGTACGCGAGGCTATTGAGATTAAAAAGCATCCTAATTTCAATAGAGAAGGTGGTTGGCGATTATCTAACACCTGGGACCCCATAATTCACAAACTCAAGTCCCAAGTCCAGCAAACTGCCAAACCAGATGACACCGTCAGTTATTTTTGCAAAAATTTGAAATAAACCGGGAACAGAAGAACAAAATATGAAACGGGGTAGTTTTGGAAACAATAACAGCATCAACCAATAGGACGACCAACACCTCAGTCTCTCCGTGACCACGATGGCTGCAAAGCTCTCGAAACGTCGGAATAATAAAAAATTGTAAAATCAAAACCAAAATAAACGCGATAGTAAGCCGCATAAAATTTGTTTAATTCAGTACTCGTATTTTTTCGTAGTTACATGATTCTTTTGATTTATTGTTGTTTGTTTTAAAAATTATTGTGTTATTATTGTGTTATTATTGTATTATATTATTGTATGATTAATTTTATTGGTAAGCTATGGTTGTAACTACGAAAATAAATAACTTTGAAATGAACGATCGAAGAGAGACGCTGCTACGATGTTAGGTCGTCCGAAAATGTCTCATGTGTCACAGGACCCAAGCTACCTTATACAAAGTATAGTCATCAAAAGCTAAAAATCATTTAATAAATCATGCCGAAAAAAGGCAAAGGAGTGTATTTTTATTTTGAATTGTTGTAAAAATTTTGGAAAAGTGACAGATAGATAATTATGATAAATAAATATTTCATTGAATTTTTTCTTTTGTGAGAAATCTTTACCCTTCCTTAGGACACCCAAACAAGAACGTCGCTCGGAAAGCTCTCGAAACGTCTGATTAATAAAACATTTAAACCAAAATAAACGCGATAGTAAGCTGCATAAAATTTGTTTAATTCTTTATTCAATGTTAGCGCAAAATCTAAAAAATACCAACATTTTATTATATTATTAAATTATTAATTTAAAATATAATATATAGGAATATATTTTTATAAATTTTGCACTTTACTTCACTATTCATAATAGACACGTGACTATGACGTCACAACTGCATTCCTAGCGCGTTTATTTAGCTCGTTCCCCGACAGTACATGCAAGCTGTTTACGGTTATGGTCACTAGGCAACCAAGTTATTTTGAGAATGTCTCCCATTTACTAGAAAAACACCCTCCTGCATATATTAATAATCATAATAAATACCTTAATATACTCATCCTGTTCTAATTTGAAAACGTGCGAATTAAATTGTTGCTGCAATTTCTCATTTGCATAATTAATACAGAATTGTTCGAATGAATTAATTTCAAACGTTTCGAAGCCGTAGATATCAAGCACACCTGAAAAGAATAGTAATAAATAAATAAGACGACCCTGCAGTGGCGTAGCGGGGCGGGGGCGGAGGGGGCGACCTGCCCCGGGCGGCACATTTAAGGGACGGCAAAAATGTAAAAAAAAACTATAATAAATCTTTAAAATTTGAACCTGAAATTCATATTTTTGTTGTACTTATGATTGAAATTCCTAAATAAGGGGGCGGCATTTTTTTTTCAGACCCGGGCGGCTTACTCCCACTCTACGCCACTGCTACCCTGTCAGGACCTGGGATGTCCTTAAACTCGACCCGTCTCACCAGACAACAGGCGTGACGTAGTGGTATACTACCAGTCCGTTACGCGCGTGACCCAGGTTCGATTCCCGGTCAGAGCAAATATTTGTTACATAGCTTTTATTTGTACTATTTAATAGTAAAATTAAATATTGCAATATATTTGCTACGGGTCTGGTTGTCAAAGAGTGGTAGGCAGCAGTGTGCCCAGTCTGCCGATTCGGGGTAGTACCGCCATTTACAATTAGACTGTAAAGTGACTAAGTCGCGTTTCGGGATTAGCTTGTAAGTTGCCGGTTCCAACTAAGACAGCGTAGTGAACGTGGATGCTATTGAATTGTAGTAGCAGTGACGTCCATTCATTAACCGCACTCAGCTTAACATCAGGCACCCTGTTGACATATGTCGAGTCACAATAAAATTTAAAAAAAAAACTTACCAATGAAATGCTTCCTAGGTATGCCAGTATCCAAAGCTCTGTTAATGAGAGCTACGAGCCAAGCGAACAGTTCCCCGTAGATTCGTTTAGCCAGGGCATCTCTTAGAAAGCCAGCAACCTGGACGGGAACCCGGGTCACTATACATTCGATGCCCGATTGTATACGACGGTGGGTTAACCAGTGCATGAGTTCGGGACGCGAAACGCCCAGTAGACTACTAGCCCGGTGAAGAGCTATGTCGTTTTGCTGTAAAAGAAAATAAAATAAACTAATACAGTGAATGGATCCGTTAAACGAGGCAGGCACAGGAGGGTGTTTGCTGAGCAAATCGGAGACATCCTCAAGAAAACTAAGTTGCCTAGTGCCCATAACCATAGAGCCTTGTATGATGAGAATTGTGAATATGAAGGAAATGAGGGAGTTGTGTCAGGAATGTGGCAAGTGGCGCTGCATTGTCTGTGCCTATCCCTGTGGGAAAAGGCGTGACAAAATGATTGATGTGTGGACTATCGTCGCATGAAATCTTCGTGACCACGATGGCTGCAAAGCTTTCGAAAAGTCGGAATAATAAATATCAATAACCAAAATAAACGCGATAGTAAGCCGCATAAAATTTGTTTAATTCATTAAAAACTTTCAAAAACTAAGAAAATACTAATACGGTTATTGACGACAGGCGTGGCGTATTGGTCATGATACCAGTTTGTTACCCGTAAAGTCTCGGGTTCGATTCCTCGCTGGAGCATATATTTGTTTTATAGCTTTTATTTGTAATGTATTAGGTAAAATAAGGTAGATACGTTATATACCTAGTTTTAATGTGACATACGTAGTGATTGATTGATGGGAGGAAATGGCTGGTCGCAGAACGGAATGGCGGAATGTTGTTTCCAAAACGTTAGAGGAAAAGCGCCATGTCCAAAAATCTAGAGCCAAACGTAGCTATCATTACACATATAACGCTAATGGACAACTCTATTGTGTACCCTGCAACCGCACATTTAAAACTAAAATTGATTTTGCGAGCCACATTAGAGCGCATCATAGTACTGACTAAGGAGTCGCTGTTGCCGGACCAGTTGACCAGTTTTAACTGTCAACCACCGCGAAGTGGGAGTAGGACGGAATGATAGTTATTGAGAGCGAAAAGGAGACAAATATATGTTGCTCTGCATTGCGACACTGAGTTCAGGTTTGCTTATTAGCATAGTTTTAATGTGCCACTTTCGGAGCGCCTATAACATATCTACGTCTTTTCTTATTAAAATATCATTGAATTTAATAATTAGATTGCAAATATTTGTTAATAAAAACATGAGGCAGATATTTGCTTGGGGTCTGGTTGTCAAAGAGTGGTAGGTAGTGGTACCTAGAAGGCCGATTCGGTGTAGTACCACCACTTACAAGTATACAGACTGTAAAGTGACTTAGTCACTTTTCTGCTACCTAGGACAGCTACTTACAGTTACAGAATTGTAGTAGCAGTCGCACTCCAGCCTGTTAGATAGTAACATGAAATGGAAACCACATATAGATAGTCTATGTCACAAGCTGAGTGGATTTGTATATGCACTTGTAAAACTCAGAATAAACTCATCCACTAAAACTGCCTTATGTGCATACCATGGTTTCGTCAGCTCAAATCTACGATATGGAATATTGCATTGGGGACATGCAGCAAACTGTCACATTATTAACTTATTTAGAACACAAAAAAAAATGTATTAGAGCAATGACAGGGGCAAAGAATATGGACAGCTGTAAATCGTTATTTATTAAATATAAAATTCTAACACTTTATGCATTATACATATATGAAGCATGTGTATTTGCAAAACTAAACCCCAATTACTTCAATATAAAACTAACGAAACATCAAAGGAAAGGAAGAAACAAATTTGAATTATATCCACTTATCTACCCAAAGACTGATTTTTATTTAAGATCAATATATTATTTAATAAATTACCCGACACTGTAAAGGAGCTGGACGATAGAAACTTCAAAAGAAGATTGTACCTGTTACTAGCGGATAAGGGATACTACAGCATATCTGAATTTATGGAAGAGAAGGCATTATAACATATATATATTTCTTTAATTTTGTAATTTTTTAAGTGATTTAATTTTGACATTTTGATAATTTTATATAACTAATTTTTTTATATTAATTAACTAATTTTGACATTGCACATTGAAAATTTGTATACCCGGTAGGGTAGAGCACGGCTGTGCAAAATATTGTATATAGACTTTATTACTTACCCGTTGCTCAACGAATAAATGATTTTGATTTTGATTTTTGATTTTGATTAACATCAGACGGGGTGCTGTCACATGACAAGTCACAATGGAGAAAAAACTAGACTACAACTCACACTAATATAAGCGCCATCTTCGACTTCCTTGTCCGGTCCAGCATCAGGGTCTACCTCATAAAACTTGATATTTCCCAGATGCAGTATGACAGATAGGACTGTGAACATATCCATTTGCTCCGCATCAGACACACCAAGGGTCGTCAAGGCTGACCTAATAATAATAACTTTATTTGGTGCTTTATAACTGTAGTGTTTGTATAGTACCTCATGCAGTAGTAACTAAGATAACTAAGATTTACTGTAATCACAGGCTCGCCAACGTATTATGCCACACGTCTGACTTCGTCGAGGGGTAGTCGTGTACCGCCCAATACGCACGAGACAGTGCCACGTGCATCTAGCAATAGTATATATTCCTCATACACTACAACATTGTTTACAGTTTTCTATGAACAATGATACCTGCACTAGTACTTGTACTTTGCTGCAGTTATCAACCTTCTCTTCTAGTTAGTTAGTAGAAGTGTGTGTGTGTGTGTGTGTTCGGGTGAATGTGTGCCGAGTGTGTGTTACCTGGTCTCCAGAAATGACTTGTAGTCGTCAATCCCTGTTATGGTAGGACTACCACCTTGGTTTAGGTAGTGGAATGTGTCCTGGTGATCTGGTGAAATAAATAAATATATATATTTTAAACTCAGTCGCGGAACAGCTTAAATGTTTTTTTTTATTGTGACATGACATCTGACCTCTACTCGCCTGATGATAAGGAAGAGGAGGTCCAAGAGTGACGACGACTGGAATAACTGAGTCAGTTCCCGGCTGCCCCAGCCGCCGCCACTAAGCTGGCCTAAGGAAAGTTGCTAGAATGTGGCGAAATTAGACATGTAACGACTCGACTTTTCAAACTTTCAACCTTTTTTTTTATTAACGTGGGAGGAAAGCTCTACCAGTTGAAGTGCCGGACTCTCACCGGCTAAAACCACGCCGTTTCCACAGACAGTCAACGGCGGAGCACTGGTATCGCGTTAGCAAAGCCGCGTAACTCCTTCGACGTTGGCCCTTTCGGGCCCCAACTAATAATGAGGCCCGCCTAATCGCGACATTGCTGACACGACAGGCGGGCCCCTAGCGGGCTTCTATAGCAACCCATACTGTAATACTGTAGCAACCATATTAGGCAATATTCTACTCGGTTTGAATCAAATCACCGATTCGGTTTGCGAATCGGGTTATCCATATTTTAAAATCGACTCGGTTTGAATAAATTCGAGATCGTCCCATCTTTAGGTGAAATGGTTAGCAGAAGTTTGGTACAAATAGAGTCCTGGGTTTGTTTTCCAGTCGGAGCAAATATTTGTTTCAAAGCTTTTATTTATACTTTTCATTTTATTTTTTTATTGTGACTCGACATATGACAGCCGATCCGGGGCATCCACCACTTACAAGTATACAGACCGTGAAGTGATTTGGTCACGTTTCGGGATCAGCTTGTAAGTTGCCGGTTCCATCTAGGCCGGCATAGTGGATGTGATTGCTACTCACAGTTATTGAATTGTAGTAGCAGTCACATTCATTCATGGACCACACTTCGGCCTAACATCAAGCGGGGTGCTGTCATATGTCGGGTCACAAAACTTAATCGCATTTCGGAATCAGCTTAACTGTAGTAGCAGTCACCTCCATTCATAGACCGCACTCCAGCTTAACATCACGTGGTTGCACAACATCAAAATACAGAACTTACCCAGAAGCAAATGACCCAACGCCCTGCTAGCCGAACACATCTGATAGAAAATATGGTAATTCCTCTCCCCACTTCCCTGGTAGACCACTCGTGACTTCTCCAGGAGATACGTCCTCATGCTTGCGCCACAAATCCCCTGGTTGCCATCGAGATGGATTTCCAAGTACTTGCCAAACCGAGAGCTGTTGTCGTTTCGTGTCGTTTTAGCGTTGCCGATTGCCTTTTAAAACAAATAATGATGTTTTAATACTGACGTGACATTTGACATTAGCTTCATGGTAAGCAAGGGGAGGTCCAAGAGCGCCGACAACTAAAAATAAACGAGTCAGTTCTAGGCTTCCTCAGTCACCTTCACTATGCCAGGGATGGGGAGAAAACATGGTAGGCAGTGGTACCCAGTCTGCCGATCCGGGGTAGTACCACCACTTACAAGTATACAGACCGTGAAGTGATTTGGTCACGTTTCGGGATCAGCTTGTAAGTTGCCGATACCAACTAGGCCGGCATAGTGGATGTGCTTGCTACTCACAGTTATTGAATTGTAGTAGCAGTGACATTCATTCATGGACCACACTTCAGCTTAACATCAAGCGGGGTGTTGTCGTATGTCGAATCACAAAAAAAAACGAACTAAAAAGTACGGCGCACCATTTCTTTGTAGAACAATCGACAAGTGGAATGATTTACCAGCCCATGTGTTCTCTCCATCCTATCACCTTGGATCCTTCAAGCGATGCGTAAAATCGTTTAGCCGGCATAGTGAAAGCGACTTAGACCTCCATCGTGCTTAAAATCAGACAGGTCGAGATCAAATGCCGAGACACAATAAATTAATTAAAAACATGGAATGCTTAACAGCTTATATGTTCTGTCCATCATCTAACCTTGAATTCATCTAGCGAATCCTAAAAAAGTAGCTTTGGCCGGCATAGTGACGATCGTTTTTTTTATCGTCGGCGCTCTTGGCCCTCCTCTTGCTTATCAACAGGCGGGTCAAGGTCAATTGAGTCACAATAAAATATAAAAAAATTAAATTGAGGTTAAAAAGTTTTTTTTACCTCCATAATAGGACTTGAAGCCAACACTTTCCTCTCCACCTGGGTCTCGCTCGCATTCCCACCAACTGCTGCGAAATATCTCATCGCATATTTGGCCGACACTGTCTTCCCAGCGCCAGATTCACCAGATACTGTCAAATATACATTTTTTTTATTGTGACTCGACATATGAAAGCACGCCGCTTGATGTTAAGCTGGAGTGTGGTCCATGAATGGATGTCACTGCTACCACAATTCAATAACTGTAAGTAGCATTCAGATCCACTATGTCGGCCTAGTTGGAACCGGCAACTTACAAGCTGATCCCGAAACGCGACCAAATCGCTTCACAGTCTGTATATTACTACTTGTAAGTAGTGGTACTACTCCAGATCAGCAGACTGGGCACCACTGCCTACCACTCTTTGATAACCAAACCCGAAGGAAATATTTTTTATTAACAAATATTAGTAATATTTTTAATATGATTATTGAATTTTACAAATAAAAACTATGAAACAAATATTTCGTCCGACCGGGAATTGAACCCGGGACTTTACGCGCAACAAACCAATCGCTGGACAATCGGCCACGCCTGTTCGTCAAATTTTGTTCGCATATAAAAAGGAAACTCACCAATAATACTCTGATCCCTTTTCTCCCTCTCCAGTTTTGTGTACGCCTCCTCTGAGACTGCGAATATGTGAGGGTCCAGGTCACCCATCGCCTGACCTCTGTACGCCATGATAGTTTCATCACCTACAACAATAATTCAATAGTCATCAAGGCAAGCATAGTGGATGTGACTGCTGCTTGTAGTTATTCAACTGTGCTAGCTAATGATTTTTTATTATGACACGACATTTGACTTCGACCAGCCGATGATAAGCAAGAGGAGATCCAAGAGTGACGACAACTGAAACAACCGAGTTAGTTCATGGCTGCCTCAGTCGCCGTCACTATGCCGGCCAAAGGTGCTTCTTCACGCATCGCTTGAAGGATCCAAGGTCATAAGATGGAGAGAACACATGGGCTGGCAAAGCATTGCACTTTTCGATTGTTCTACAAAGAAAAGATGCACCGAACTTTTTAGTTCGACTGCCAATTCGGTCGACAAAATGCGGATGCTTCCCCCGACCATATTAAGTAAATGAGGTACGTAGATACGTTATATACAACAGTTTTAGTGTTCGCAAATGGCACGAGTTTGAACGGTCAACCACCACGAAGTAGTGGAAGTAGGACGGAATGATAGTTATTAAGAGCGAAAAAGAGACAAATATATGTTGCTCTGCATCGCGACACTGAGCTCAGGTTTGCTTATTGGCATAGTTTTAACGTGCCTCGTTCGGAGCGCCTATAACATATCTACGTCTTTTCTTAACATAATATGATTGATTATTGCAGTCATTGTATTTTAGCTTAACAACAGGCGAGTACTGTTAAATGACGAGCCAATATAAAGTAAAAAAATTCGAGCCTGGTTACCTAAGAGTGATAGGCAGTAATGCCCAGTCTGCCAAGTACCACCACTTACAAGGATACGGAAGGTGAAGTATTTAATCGCGTTTCGGGACCAGCTTGTGAGTTGCCAGTTTCAACTAGGCCGGCATAGTGGATGTAACTCTACTTACATTTATTGAACTGTAGTAGCAGCTTAACCATACTGGTAGGCAGCGGTGCCTAATATACCACCACTTACAAGTATACAGACCGTCGCGTTTTGGAATCAGCTTGTAAATTGCCGGTTCCAACCAGGCCGGTATAGTAGAGGTGGCTGCTAATACAGTTATTTGTGTATTAGCTCTATTTGTGGACGACACTCCAGCTTAACATCAGGCGAGGTGCTGTCAATAATAAATAATTACTTACCATAAATGGGTAATTCATAATATGGATTAATAGCAACGAGAACAATGCCACAGTATGTGTATATTGCATTCCTGTCACAAAATCTGTAAGAAAGAAAATCAAATATAAGATAAAGTTTGACGTATTGACTATTAAGTTTAACACTATCGACTATATGGTTTGACACTGTAAGCTATTAAGTTTGACACTGTAAGCTATAAAGTTTGACACTATTGACTATTAAGTTTGACACTGTAAGCTATAAAGTTTGACACTATCGACTATATGGTTTGACACTGTAAGCTATAAAGTTTGACACTATCGACTATATGGTTTGACACTGTTAAGCTATAAGGTTTGACACTATCGACTATAAAGTTTGACACTGTAAGCTATAAAGTTTGACACTGTAAGCTATAAAGTTTGACATTGTAAACTATAAAGTTTGACACTATTGACTATTAAGTTTGACACCGTAAGATATAAAATCTTACATTGTAAGCATTAAGTATTACATCATTAGCCATAAAGGACATCATTTATTTTGTCTGGGGACTTGGGCTTAATTGTATTAACAGTTGCATATACATTTTAAAATAGTTTAATGTACGAAGATTACAATGTAACTGAAATATATCCTATGTTTTGCATAGTTTAGGTGTGCAATATGATCAAACTATAATTATGACAGTTCAAAGCTATGGCGTGACTCCGTGATTAACAGACGACACAATTTCTAAAACTGTTATTAGTTTTATCAATACAAGTATCGAAACTACCATCCATTTATATATTTTTTATCATTGGACATTACAAAAGTAGTACAAAGAAGCTCAAAATGATCCTAAACCCACAATGACACTATAAGCCATAAAGTTTGACGCCACAAAAAATTCACGATAAAATAGCTTTTATTACGAGGCTACGAGGCGCCATGTCGCTATAACGTGATTTTTTTATTGTCACGCAAACTATGGTCCTGATTTAAGCGAATGGAAGCCTAAGAGGACTGATGACTGAAAGAACGGTTTACGGTTACTGTGGCGGCCAGAAGCGTTTTTACGCATCGCTAGAAAAATCCAATAGAATACGGGAGAGGGCCTTCGCATAGCTCGCTAAGTGACCATGTGCTTTACAAATTATTAAGACTTTACTTTTAGTATTTACACAGATGTGCAAACATGTATATACTTAGTTGTTTTTATTAAATACATATAATACTTTGAAAATTTTAATAATATCGTAAATGATTCTCAAATTTAAATTGTCACTTCTTTTTCCCACAGGGATAGGCAGAGACAATGGAGCGCCACAATCCTTACACAACTTCTATGCTTCCCTTACATCCACAATTCTCTTCATACAAGCTCTATGGTTATAGACACTAGACAACCCAGCTTTCTTGAGGATGTCTCCGATTTGGTCAGAAAACACCCTCCTAAATCTGCCTTAGGAGGGTGATGTATAAATTCCTTTTGCTCATTCTTTCCATGTGCCCAAACCATCGAAACCTTGTCAATACTTTCGAACCACTATTCTTCATTTGTAGGACTATTTTCCATCCTATGACCTTGGATCCTTCAAGTCACTTTTGTACCTCCTCTTGCTTATCAGGCGGGTTGGGGTTAGATGTCGTGTCACAATAAAAAAAATTAACTTACCTAACTTTAAGGTTATGTAATACAGCAGGCTCATGCAAATAAGAGAGTGAAGTGAGATCATTCTTTCCAATAAGTAGAGATGGGTTACATAATGGTGGCAAGTGATGTTCGTCCGTTATCTACAAAAGAAAACTAATTAAACCTTTGGAACCTGGGAATGCAGCGGTACTATGCTATTAAAATAAGAATAAGACGGGCTGTTGGCTAACATCACTTGACTGATTCAAAGGTGTCATTTTCTTGACGGTCGGCAAAGAAAAAGACACCATACTAAAGATAGACGTCACAAAATGGCGCCAATGCTGTCCTTCTTTTTTAATTGCATCATACAGTCTGCAAGGTATAAGCCGTCACTCTCCAATGGATCAAGGGTCATAGCGGATCGCTGGGCAACGACGCGGCAGATGAGCTGGCCAGGAGGGGATCATCCTGCCAACCAATAGGACCGGGACCTATCATGCCCCTACCACTCCAATTCCTTCGCAGCTGGCTGCGCCAAAAAACAGGTAACCTGCACGAGAATGCATGGCTACATACAATGGAATGCAGGCAGTCCAGGGAAGCTCTCCCTCATATTGACAGACGCTTGACTGGACGACTGCTGGACCTAAGCAGAGCCAAGTTCGCACCATGGTGGGTGTTATAACGGGGCATTGCAGTTTTAATAAGCACCTGTACAACCTCAACATATCGGACAGCCCCCTCTGTAGGAGATGCCTGAATGAAGAGGAGACAGCTGCACATGTGCTCTTGAGTTGCAGGAGCACAGGAGTAGCCGAAGCAAGACAAAAGTTCCTTGGCAATGCAAGGACACTTCCGGAGGTTTGCAGGAACGAGAAGGGTCTCCTGACCTTCCTGGAGGAGATCGGGTGGCTCCACTGAAGGAGAACCGTTGAAGAATGTACAAAGAAACCGAAGAGGACTTCAAGTGCGGAAACGAGCCTGCTAATAACTACATAACTACAAGGTATAAGCAGAGCTTTGCATTTTGTGAGCAATCACCACATCGTTTAGAGAACCGACAACCAATGGGGATGAAAGGTTCTTGAGTGGAGACCACGAACTGGAAGACGAAGCATAGGTAGGCTTCCCACTAGGTGGACTAACGACGTAGTGAAAGTCACAAATAACTGGTGGATGCAACTAGCATCTTGTCGTTCGTAATGGCGTTCTGAGGGGGAGGCCTTCTGGCTGATGGTGATGATGGGAGATCACCAGAGTAAGAAAGCCACTACACCAGGTTCTATATATCTTTAGAATAATCACATTTACTCAGTCTTCTATACCAATACCAACCTTAATTTGTTTAATTTCTCCGCTGTGATCAATCTTTACTATCAGAACACCAGATCTGTAGTCTGAGGTGACTGTTGCACTGTCCCATACTCTCTCCGGGTGCTCCACCCATATTCGGGCTCCCTAGAAAATAAAATATTTACATAATTAACATGTTTGGCTACGTAAAGGGAAAGGACATCATTCATTTTGGGCTTTTATGTACTACTTTTGTAATGTCCAATAAGAAAAAAATATATAAATGGTAGTTTTGATACTTGTGTTGATAAAACTAATAACCATTTTGCATTTAATTGCTGTGCAATTGAGTTATTTGGAAAATAAGATATGAATTTTGTATCGTCTGTCAATCACAAAGACACGTCATATTAATAGTTTTGCTTTGAAATGTCTTATTATAGATTGATCATTTTGCACACCTTAACTATGCGAAATAAAGGATAAATTCCAATTACATTGTAATCTTCGTACATCAAACTATTTTAAAATGCATATTAAACTGTTAATTCCAATCCCAAGTCCCTATACAAAATGAATATTGTCCTTTAAGGCAGTGGAGGTGAGAGTTGACATGTAGCATGACCTTACTTTTTTTCTTTTTCGACTGAGTTGTATTTATCAGTCACCTAGCTAACAATTACGATTTTGAGTTACATTAAAAAGTTGTTATAAGTATATTTTTTTTTATTGTGACTCGATATATGACAGCACCTGCCTGATGTTAAGCTGGAGTGTGGTCCATGAATAAAGGAGACTGCCACTATAGTTTATTATCTGTAGTCACATTCACCACGTAGGCCTAGTTGAAACCGGCAGCTGATCCCAAAATGCGACTAATTCCCTTTAGTCTGTAACTTTTTGTCAAATGGGTGTGAGTTTCATTGTAATTGCCATTGAAGTTGCGCGTAGGACTCCTGTTCCCATAGGGATAGGTAGAGACAATAAAGTGCCAAATTGCAATGGAACAAGTAGAACTAATTGAAAAGGGTCCCAGAATGGCAGAACAGGCATATAACTGACTGTCTGTGACTGTGAGGCACTAAATGACTGTCTACTTGCCAATATTGTAGATTAGAAAAATAAAGCAATATATTTTGTATTGAAGTAAGGTTAACAACTAATAATGTGCAAGAACTGGAGCCTTTGCAATATAAATGATTCAAATAAAATTATACTCAATTAAATATTTAAATTATTTACCAAAGAAAAAGAAAAATAAAAACATTGGTATTCACTAATTATTTTTTTATTACTGCCAACTTCCGATACAATTAAAAAAAAATATCCCAAAGAAGTTAAATAACTAAACTTCAAACAAACAAAATAGAAAACAACCTTGGCAGTGAAATAGACCAGTTCAAAATTAATGTTAAACCACTTATATTACACAAAAATTACATCAGAACATGAATAACATTAATAAAACATGAGCTAATGTTCATAATACCGTAAAACAAGTAAAAGTGAATCGACCATTTGCGTGAAAAGTGAAAAAATAACAGCATTTAATTAAAACAATAAAATGATGTCTGGAATTACGGCAAAATAAGTTTAAATATCAAAAATTAATTTAAATTCGGAATGTGAAGGTATTTTTTATACTTACTTGTGTATAAAGTTCTTTTGTAGTCATTTTTTAATAGTTTCTTGCCGTTTTAATTGCGATTCAACCACTTCACCATTGTAACACACTCAATAATTTATTTTTTAAGGTAGTTTTAATTTGTTATCGCAAAAATATTGTAACTATTTCGTATTTTTTTGCGAAAAACGTCACCCATTATTTTTATTGACATATGTCATCGTGATAATACTGCACTTTTAAAACTTTATTAAATATTTTAAATGAATTAACACAAATTATAAGAGAAATTTTAAAACATAACACGCGTTTGAGGGAAAGATCTAATAAGAAACTAAGTGGAGCACACGAAAAAAAACAAGAACAATATAAAATCGAAAGTTTTGCTTATCTGAAAATTCCCACGACTTCTGGCGTTTGTTGCCAACATAAATAATTATTATATAGGTTAAAAATTAGGTAAAAAATCAATTCCAATAATATTAAATATTAATTCAAGTATTTCGTTTTAAAATATGTTTATTTGAACAGAATAGATTACTATAGATTACTATTTCGTCCGGCAAACCTTATTCTTATCCAAAAAATGCCTTTAAGTATTTTTTAAATCCAAAATACATGTAATATTTTAAAATTAAACCTATAATTTGAAATATATTAAAATAAATAAATAGGTTTCAAATTTAAATTGTGTGTGCCTATAAGATCATACATAAATGGACATTTTCAATTGACCTACTTACCTAGTGAGGTGACCTAGTTTTAATACTTTAATCCTTAGAGAATTAAAAAAGTGCAAATGTGCTTAAAATTTTTACTATGGGATTATCTATAGGACATAGAGGAAAATGTAACGAAGACTCCAAGTCAAATTGTGATGACACGTTTGCGCGATAATTAATTATTGATCCAACACCATGATTTAAAATTATCCGTTAATAGTTAGTGAGTTTAGTAATACCGCGTTCTCACCGGGCGATTTTAGTTGATCAATATTTGTCGTTTAACAAAAATTATATATATTAATTGCTTCAATTTGGTTGAAAGTCTGTTCAGACGGTTCAATTCTCGAACGATTTCGCAGTTGATCAACTCAAATCGCCTCGTGAGAACGCGGTTTTACGTAAATCGTATTAATTTATTATAAACCTATAAATACACTAGTGTTGTATTATATAAATTATTTTTGTGAGCAATTTAATTTATTTTTACTAATATTAAGTGTTTTTGTTAGATATTGCCATTTTTATTATTATTGCATGCAGTCCTGTCCTATATGCATATAGCATATTATATGCATATAGCATTATATGCATATAATACATTCGTTTGGCTATATTATATAGTGCTATATGAGTGTGTATTGTAAACATTATAATCTTGTTGGAAGGCTTAATAAATAAATTTTTATTATACATTTCTATACTAAGCTACTTAAGTGCTTGTATCATAGAAACTGGGCCATATATTAAACCAAAGTACATATATTAAAGATACATTAGTGAGTGGTTTCGAACCCGTGCTCTCGGCTTGCGTAACCATTGCACTGCCACTACACCACGATAACCTTAGTTGATTGTAATCGCTTTACAAATGGCGTGCCAGTGATCGAAATATTATAAGTATTAGTCTATACATATATACGTTAGTATTAGGTTTCATTATTTAGGAAATGCTTGTAAATGGCTTCCTATTCGATACGTAGATATACTACGTAATCGTAAAGTTAATTTGTGTACTTTGACCATTTTGTCTTTATTGTGACTCGACATACGACAGCACTCTGCCTTATGTTCAACTCGGGTGCGGTCTATTAATGGAGGTGACTACTACTACAAGTAGCAACCACTATGCCAGCATCACCGTTGCAACTGGTGGTATTACTGCAGATCGGCAGACTGGGAAAATTTCTGCTAACTCATTTCCTACCACTCTTAAAAAATATATTACATATTTCTATGTCTAAAACATTGGGAAGAGTATGGTGATCGTAAACTAGATGGACATTGAGGCTGAAAATATCCCTATGATGTAGGACGGCAACCCACCAGATGAACCAAAGAAAAGCGTTGGATGCAGGACGAACTGAGCAAGCCACTGTACTGTAAACTAGACTGGAGGATGACTAAGTATTTTTGCAGTAGAAATATGGTTGACAGGGTTATAATTATTTTAAAAATCAATCAAATTGTCACGCCTTTTTCCCACAGGGATAGGCAGAGACAATGGAGCGCCACTTGCCACGATCCTCGCTTCCTTCACATCCACAATTCTCTTCATACAAGCTCTATGGTTATAGGCACTAGGCAACCCAGCTTTATAGAGGATGTCTCTGATTAAAAATAATACGAAAATTATCAATAAATCTTTTATTATATTGTCATATAAAATGTATTAAGATTACAAGTCTAAATAATTTATATAATTGCATATTATAAGTAATAATAATATATCAAATCTAACTGATCAGTTTCTCTAAAAAAACATCCATTTTTTTTATTGTGACGTCATCTGACCTCGATCCGTCTAATTATAAGCAAGAAGAAGTTCAAGAGTGACCACGACTGAAAAAAAAACAGAGCCGGTTCACGACTGCCTTAGTCGCCGTCACTATGCCGATCAAAGGATACAGTTTTCTTATTATAATTTACTTTTAATAAATATTTTTTAACATATTAGTTGTCTCTTTATTGCGATCCTTATTTTAAAATATAAGTGGATAATCCATATCCATTCTGAAATGAATTAGATACTAAAAATATTTTAATGTGTTATGTTTTTTAAATTACGACACAAATGAGATAAGAAACCAATGCATGATTCATCACAGCAACGCATAATCTAGTCCATTCATACTTAATAGAAGATATTTTATACATCCGCGATAAAAAAAGGTCAGCGTTGATGATTGAAAACACTCTTTTATTATACGCTACCACTGTTTCGCACTTTTAATAGGTGCCTATTAATGGTATCTGTTAGTTCATATGTACAGAATAACAGCTACTATGTAGGGGTTTTAAGCAATAATAAAACATTCTTCCTTAGTAAAAAAATTGCATCGGATTTTGAGCTCTAACGTCTAAACAATATATACAAATACAATTAATATTATTATTCCAGAGTAATATTATTTTATTCCTGCGAAAAACTTTATTGATGGTGATTCTAGACCTTTCTTGATGATAATAGATATTACAACTTTTATACGAGTATAAAATGATAATATATTTTATAGTATAGTATAATAATTTATAGTGACTTGACATATAAATTGGACTTCTAATCCAAAAAACCGTTTCATTACAGTTTACAAGATCGCTATGCCGGCCAAAATATGTCTAAATAGAAATAAGAATGAAGAGAAACCGATCTGTTTTAATTCCATTAATAAATCGCCAAATCCAAGTCCATTTTCATGATAGCATTAGTCAGTTTTGAGTTATTTGTTTTCTTGTACCGGGAACCATGACTGGCAGGCTTCGATGGCGATCTCGCAAAAGGCTGTGAAAGTCTTGCCTCGGTTGTCATAATCTGAAAGTTATTCTTTATATAAGGCAATCTCTCAAACCAAGAGATCCCGGTTTAAAAACCACTTGCATGACCAATGTACTCGTATATTAATATGTTCTTTGGTCGTACTGTTTCTATTTTATTTTATTATGATTGACTTTGACAGCTCCCCGCTGGAGTGCGGTCCATGAGTGGCGGTGACTTGACTGCTAGTACAATTCAATAACTGTTTTGGGATCAGCTTGTAAGTTGCCGTTCCAATTAGGCCGGCATAGTAGTTGTGACAGCTGCTTAGTTATTTAACTGTTGTAGCAGTCACTTCCATTCATGGGCTGCACTTCAGCTTAATATCAGGCAGGGTGCTGTAGAAAATCAGCAGCCAAACAAATGAGCTAGTTTTATCAGTCGTTGGTGTTCTCGGACCTCACTTTGCCTCTGATGTAAAGTCTCTTTGAGGTCTGGTGTTAAGTCATAATAAAAAAAACATCAAAAAGCGCCCCTGGCATAACAACGACGGATGAAGCAACTGAGTCGAGTTTTCGCATTAACTTTGCTTACCACTAGGAAAGTCGCGTATCAAAAAAAAAAACATACCCAAAGGATTCCTCTTGCCGAACATGATGCCGTTCATTGGTGCATTCTTGTAATTAGCCTCACTAACATGAACCAGAGACAGAACAAGTGCAGCAATGCACACCACTGCTACTGTCGACTTGAATAAGTTGAATGATGCCATTTCTATGAGAGAAAAATATAATGAAGATCAAAGTGCTCACGTGGTATTAAGGCAGAAAAAGGAGCGCTTACTTTTAAGCTGCCTGACCATTGGAGCGGAGCGAGTTTGCGGAGCTGAGAAACGAAGAAATATTAACCAATAGCCTTGTATGAATTTTTAAACTAGCTCGCAAATCAATGTCCACTGCAGCTGCGCAGAGTTTTTATGCAATCCAATTGGTTAATATTTCTCCGTTTCTCAGCTCTGCCAACTCGCTCTGCTTCATTGGACAGGCAGCCTTAAGCTGCACAGTATAATAGAATCAGACTATTCTAAGAGCTCTGGACGAATGCGGTGGGAGTATATCTGTGCCTATGCCATGAGTATGCCTATCTGTACAGTCGTACACATATTTCATAATATTTTACACATTCGTAAAACAAAAAGTAAGTAGATAACAAATCAAGTTGCGCATCTTCAATGTCAGCGCTTTTTTTGCCGAGATCTAATGACAATGAGAGACTACGACCGACATATATAAAAATTGTAAAATCGTCTCAAATTAAAATCACATTATTTTTAGTATAACTTAAATTTTGTGGAACTGGAGTGCAGCAAATCTGCGGTTCCTTTAAATAAATGAAATAACATTCGGGTTTTTCAGTAAAGCACCCCTAAGTTTTTGCTTATCAATCAAGCAAAAAGCTCTCTATAAGTTGTCGCATTTCTATAAGATAAAATTAAGCTATGCAGGCCTATTGAAGCTACTTTAATCAGTCAACCTTTTACTCATTTTTCTCACAGGGATAGGCAGAAACAATGAAGCGCCACTTGCCACGATCCTGACACAACTCCCTTGCCTCTCTCACATCCACAATTCTCTTTATTTATGCTCTACGGTTTAATGAAGGCACAAGGCCACCGAGCTTTCTTAAGGATATCCGTATTTGGTCGGAAAACATCCTCCTGGGCCTGCCTTGCATTTAGAAGCTACTTTCAAATAGTAAAACGCGAGTGAGTAATTGTTACTACACTTGACTACTTAGTGGGATTGGCAGACTGAGCAAACACACACCCAACTGTCTGCCTGCCACTTCTGAAAACACGATAACCCACCCACTATTTATAAAAAAATAACTATATATAAATAAATAAAAATGTAGGGTATATAGAAAACTCACCAATGTATATTTTTTCGGCTGGTATTACTTTCTTAGTCAAGCTTACACTCGAACTGATGATAGGAATAAGTTATCCTGTCCTTTTATAGTCGCAAAATAGAGCGTCCTCTGCCTCAATTAATAAAATAAACCGCATCTATACCCACAGGATCAAAACTTATTATCCACACTAATGGATTGGATTAGGCTAATTGATTTATTAATACTGCGGATCGAATATACTTGATAGATAATTTTCTGTAGTTTAATCTTATGGGTTATTAACCTTAGGGACGTTCACAGGGGGTATCATTCGGTCTGTCCATCCACATCGAAGAACCGACAACCGATGAGGAAGAAAGGTTCTAGAGTGGAGACCACGAACCGGAAGACGCAGCGTAGCTAGGTCTCCCACTAGGTGGACTGACGACATAGTGAAAGTCACGAATAACCAGTGGATGCAGCTGGCATATTGTCGTTCGGAATGGCGCTGCAGTGCAATCCATGAGCGGTCTTTTTATCGGCCAGGGCTTATACTACCTACCACGTACAAGTATACAGACCGTGAAGTTACTTAGTTGCGTTTCGGGATCATATTGTAAATTGCTGATTTCAACGAGGCCGGCATAGTAGATGTGACTGTTACTTCGTTATTGAATCGTAGTTGCATTTACGTCCATTCATGGACCGCACTCCAGCTTAATGTCAGGCGGGGTGCAGTCATATATGACAACGTCTGCCTACCACTCCCAAAGCATATCTGCCTCATATTTTTTACTACCAAACATTTGGTAGTACTTATCTAATATTCAAAATATTACGAAACAAATATTAGCTCTGGCCGGGAATTGAACCCAGGACTATACACGTAGCCAATGTGCCATTTAATTATTTTCTTGTCATATCTATTAAGGCACACAGGGATAGACAAAGACAAAAGAGCGCCACTTGCCACGATCCTGACACCACTCCCTCGCTTCCCTCGCATCCACAATTCTCTTCTTACAAACTCTATGGTTATGGACACTAGGCAACACAGTGTCCATAACACTCCGATTTGGTCGGAAAACACCCTCCTGGGCCTGCCTTGTTTAACGCATTCATCCACATGAGATTTATAAATTCCTTTCGTCAATCTACTTTTTCTGATCCTTTTCATGTGCCCAAGGCCCGAATCATCGAAGCTTATCCGTGTGGTAAAAAGGCGTGACAATTTGAACTTTGATTTGATCTATTAAGGCAACCCTCTCCAATACACCAGGGAAATCGCTTCCATGTTTCTTATTTATTTATAGAGGATAGCGATAATTTCACTTATTTGTGATGTTCTATATAAGTTGATTATTTTGTAGAAGATGGAAGATTCTTCTGCACGGAAATACAAGACAATTATTTTATTAATGGTAAAATTAAAAATATATTAACTATAATTAAACTACAAATAATAATGACGTCGCATCAGAGATACACCCAAGGCGACTGGCAACATTTCCCCATTGTATAACAGGGCTAATACGTTGGCAGAAATAATTGCCAGCCTTCCTGTCTTCAGATTTCTCTGTCAACCGCTTGGATAACTCCTTGGCCAGGCGCTTGGCTGAAGGTCCAAGAGCCCATCGTCTCGACCCCTAACGGTGCAAATTCGTAACCAGTACCGAGATTAGCTTCTCAGCAGAAATCGCCGCACTTCTCGAGTTCGCTTTGATGTGAGATAGGGCTAATGTGTCTACACATGTCGCATCCCACACTAAAGACCTGCCATGTTCCCACGGCCCAACAGTCATGCCGTCAGGTCTCTTGCCGATACTGGCATTGACAAGGATTGAAAAGGGAACGCTCTGATGGTTTGGGCACATGGAAAGGATGAGTGAAAGAAAGTAGATTGACGAAAGGAATTTATAAAACTGATGTGGATGGATGCGTTAAACGAGACAGACCCAGGAGGATGTTTTCCTTGGTCGGAAGACACATCCTCAAAAAAGCTGCGTTGCCTAGTGCCCATAACCGTAGAGCTTGTATGAAGAGAATTGTGGATGTGAAGGAAGCGAGAGACTTGTGTCAGGATCGTGGCAAGTGACGCTCCATTGTCTCTGCCTATCCCCATGGGCAAAAGGCGGGACAATTTGATTTAATTGTTAGTAAAAAGAGATTTAAAGAGTGGTAGGCAGTGGTACCCAGTCTGCCGATCCGGGGTAGTACCACCACTTACAAGTATACAGACCGTGAAGTGATTTGGTCACGTTTCGGGATCAGCTTGTAAGTTGCCGGTTCCATCTAGGCCGGCATAGTGGATGTGATTGCTACTCACAATTATTGAATTGTAGTAGCAGTGACATTCATTCATAGACTACACTTTGGCTTAACATCAAGCGGGGTGCTGTAATATGTCGAGTCACAATAAAAAAAGTCTTCTTCAGTCGACTTAGTATATTTAATACTACGAAATAGGGTATTTACTCGAGAGAAGAAATAAAATACATATTTTCATATATTGTAAAATATATTTAAACTTATATACAATTTAAAATCAGTAATATTAAAGAAAATAGACTATTTAAAAAAAATTAAGGCGGATTTATACGTGTGAATTTTTTTCGACCTCGATTTGATAGTAAGAAAGACAGACAAAATTATTTTTTGTTTTTATTTTGTAGTACAAAACAGAATACATATAAAACACGTCCTAAAAATTGTCTTTACTCTTATGTGAGTAACACTGTGATCAAAAAGTATTAGGACTTTTAAATTTGAAATTAATCAAATTGTCACGCCTTTTCCACGGGGATAAGCAGAGACAATGGAGCGCCATTTGCCACGATCCTGACACAACTCCCTCGCTTCCTTCACATCCACAATGTGAAAACACCCACCTGGGCCTGCATTGTATAACGCATCCATATTTTAAAATTCCCGTGTTTACCCAATTGCATAAACTTTTTTCTTATGTTGGCATAATCTTAATAACCTGACTCTGCTTAATGTCTGCCTAATTTAAGTGGCAGAAAGGTCAGTGTTAATGCAGTAGCGTAGTAGCGTGGAAGTCAGCCGCCCGGGGGGAAATCGAAAAAAAAATTGCTGCCCCTTTATGTAGAAGTTTCAATCATAGGTACAACAAAAATATGAATTTCAGGTTCAAATTTTAACGATTTATTTCAGTTTTTATACATTTTGCCGCCCCCTAAATGTGCCACCTTCGCCCCCGCCACGCTACGCCACTGTGTTGATGGCGATAATCTCTAAATAAGATTTTTCGATTTTTAAAATTAGCTTGATTTACGCATCTGTTAAATTTTTTTTGATGTAAAAGCTTTTTTTTTTAAATTAACGCCATCAAGCGTAACTCATAAAAACCATTCTCTTACGTAAATTAGGCAGACGTCAGTTAAAGTTATGCCAACATGAGAAAAAAAATTGGATGAACCTGGGAATTTTAAGTCTTACTACTTTTTGATCACAGTAGTTAGTATTTTTTTTTTCATTTCCATACTAAGCTACTAAACAAGCTTATATTAAAGGAACATGACAACCAAAGAAAATGTATCAAAGATACCAATCCACCAAAGTCGCCTCGAATTCTATTTTTAGTTCTACGCCTATATTGATTGGCCTACAGCGATTGGCCAATTCCACTAGCAAAACAACATAAATGACGTCACGTTTTTCTTTCTTTCTTCTTGTTTATGGCTTTAGTATTTAACTTGCCAGTGTCAAAGTAAAAATATATGGTTCAATGTTAAAACATTGTCAAGTAAAGATAAACCACGCGAGTGATTCATCAAATGATGACGATGATAGTGAGGTTGATGATGATCGTTTTAGTAAAGCGGCGGAAAGCCATTACTAAAACTTCAGAAGGAGTCTTGGAGGGAACATGAAGAAACACGTTTCACAACTTTAAATTACTTGTTTATACTTGATCAACTTAAAAATTATTACTGGATAACAATTCCACCATTATTACACATTAATATTTATGAAAAACACAAGCTTTTCAAATAATTCAAAATTGCGCGTCCTGTCAGTTGCAGTTGCCCGCCAAAACTCGACGTCACGTTTTGTTACTTTGACAATCTTCCAGTACATTAGCAATAAACGAAACATCATCACAGCTGTCAAAGACTGTGTTGCCAGAGCAAAACATTAACACAGCTGTCAACGACTGTATTGCTAGAACAAAATATTAACACAGCTGTCAACGACTGCGTTGCTAGAGCAAAATATTAACACAGCTGTCAACGACTGTGTTGCTAGAGCAAAATATTAACACAGCTGTCAACGACTGTGTTGCTAGAGCAAAACATTAACACAGCTGTCAACGACCATGTTGCTAGAGCAAAACATTAACACAGCTGTCAACGACTGTGTTGCTAGAGCAAAATATTAACACAGCTGTCAACGACTGTGTTGTCAGAGCAAAATATTAACACAGCTGTCAACGACTGTGTTGCTAGAGCAAAACATTAACACAGCTGTCAACGACCATGTTGCTAGAGCAAAATATTAACACAGCTGTCAACGACTGTGTTGTCAGAGCAAAACATTAACACAGCTGTCAACGACCGTGTTGCTAGCTTACTTGATTACTACGAATTCATTTAAAATTATTATAATTAATAACGATTTCATTTATATTTGTAATTTATTTTATTGTGATATCTAACATCGCTTCCTGATAAGAAAGGGGAAGGCCGACGACTGAAAAAACAGATTCAGCTCAATGCTGCCTCAGTCGCCGCCACTCAAGTCGCAATTATGCTTTATAAATTAAAATATACGTTATACTATACGAAACACATTATCAGCTATAAATTAACCTAAAATAAATAAAAAGAGTGGTAGGCATCCAGTTTGCCGATTCGGGGTAGTACCACCATGAAGTGACTTAGTCGCGTTTCCGGTTTCAAATAGGCCAACATATGGGTCGGAATGCTATTTGCTGTTATTGAACTGTGATATTGAAAGGAATTTATAAATCTTATGTGGATGGATGAGTTAAACAAGGCAGGCCCAGGAGGGTGTTTTCCGACCAAATCGAAAGCTAGGTAGCCTAGTGTCCATAACCACAGAGCATGTATGTGGATGAGAAGGAAGCAAGGGAGTTGTGTAAGGATCGTGGTAAGTGGCGCTTCATTGTCTCTGCCTATCCCTGTGGGAAAAAGGCGTGACAAATTGATTGATTGATTAGTAGCAGTCTCCTCTGTCTATGGACCGCTCTCCAGTCTAACATCGATGAAGTGCTGTCATCATAAGCAACAATAAAACAAGAATTTATTACACTCACTGTAACTCTTCGCCTGATGTTAAGCTGGAGTGCGGTCCATAGAAAGAAGAGACCGCTACTACGGTTAAATAACTCCAAGTATCATTCGCATTTACTTTGCCTAGATAGAACCAGCAACTTTCAAAATGTTCTAGAAACGCGACTAAGTCACTTCACGGTCTGTACACTTGAAGGTTGTGGTCTACCTTACATTGGCATAGTAGGCAAATGACCAGATAACTATCTGCCTACCATTTTTTAACTTCGGCAACTCTAATATTGATTCCGAAACGCAACCGAATCACTTAAAGATTTCACTATAACTAAATATGTAAACGTGTATATATCCACCTATAAGTGTAAAAATAATTTCATTTGTAAATACATCCTGATCATGAAGGGAATCCAGTAAAGGATCCAAGAAAAGTGGAGTTCCATAGTCTTTGCCCTTCCATGTAAAATATAAGGCGTGATATATATTTTATATAATTAATTAATTATAAATATCCTAATTTTCTTCAACTCTCGTCCTGTCTGTAAAAAAAAGAAATTGTTGAAAACCATTTAAATTTATATTTTTGACGGCAGGCGTAGCCGATTGGTTTGTAAGGCGTAAAGTCCCGGGTTCGATTCCCACTAGGAGCAAATATTTGTTTCATAGCTTTTATTTGTAATATTTTATAATTATATTAAATATTGCAATAATTTGTTAATAAAAAAAAGAGCCGATCCAGAGTAGTACCACAACTTACAAGTATACAGACCGTGAAGTGACTTGGTCGCGTTTTAGGATCAGCCGGTTTCATTCATGTCGAGTAAAAATTGAAAACTTTTTTAATTGTGATGTTAAGCTGGAGTGTGGTCCATGAATGGATGTCACTGCTAATACAATTCAATAACTGTGAGTAGCAATCACATCCACTATGCCGGCCTAGTTGGAACCGGCAACTTATAAGCTGATCCCGAAACGTGACGAAATCACTTCACGGTCTAGGCACCACTCTTTAATAACTAGACCTGAAGAAAATATCAGACTATTTTTTGATTATTAATAAATATTTACAATATTTATTCTAATTATTAAATATTACAAATAAAAGCTATGAAACTAATATTTGCTTCGACCGGAAATCGAACCCTGTCGAAAGACTTTACGCGCAACAAACCAAGTCGTTGGACAATCGGCCACGCCTAGTTAGGGATAGGCAGAGTTGCAATCCGCACCTGTTAACGGTGACCGCATTCATTCATGATCACGTGCTCCTTGAACATCCGACTGGACACAGCCTGGTAACCGCAGTTGGGACAAGTGACGCTACCCTTGGGCGTTGGCTGTATCACCGACGTTTGGTTGTCTGTGTGTACAAAACAATACAGGTTAAACTACTGTTTATTTAACAATTTTTGGCCGGCATAGTGACTGCGACTGAGAATAAACAAAACGGGTTTCAGTCGTCGGCGCTCTTGCTCTTTGATCTCCCCTTTTTTGTTAAAATGCGACATCTGACCTCGACTTGCCTGATGTAGCGAGGACGACTGAAAAAAATGTATCATCTTACTGTTGCCTAGAGGACGTCATTATTTAAAAGCGACCGTGGTGTAGTGGCAGTGGAATGGTTACACAAAGTGAGAACACGGGTTCAAAACCACTCGCCGGTTATAATGTATCTTTAATATATATGTACTTTGGTTGTCATGTTTCTATGATACAAGCACTTTAGTAGCTTAGTATAGAAATGAAAAAAATGACTAACGCCATCCAGTTGAATTTGATTAAAACAATCAATCAATCAATTAAATTGTCATGGCTTTTCCCACAGGGATAGGCAGAGACAATGTAACGGCACTTGCCACGGTCCTGACACAACTCCCTCGCTTCCTTCACATCCCCAAAGTTAAAACAAAATGGCGCTATCTGCGTTTGCTTGCTCGTTCCACGGGTTAACTCCCCATATACATCGCGCCTACAAATGTTATCACTCCTAACGCACCCATTCACATGAGATAAATAAAATTATTTTATCTCATGTGAATGGACGCGTTAAACAAGGCTGGTCCAGGAGGGTGTTTGCCGGCCAAATCGGAGACATCCTCAAAAAAGTTGGGTTGCCTAGTGCCCATAACCATAGAGCTTGTATGAAGAGAATTGTGAATGTGAAGGAAGCGAGGGAGTTGTGCGAGGATCGTGGCAAGTGGCGCTCCATTGTCTCTGCCTAACCCTGTGGGGAAAAGGGGGTGACAATTTGATTGATTTTATTTTATGATAGAGAATGTTTATTTTAATAATTATAGCTCTGCCAGGGGTCCTGAGACCCACAACGTTTTTTATATTCTTTTATTATTATAGGTTAACAAATTAATATAATCTCACCATTCAAAATGACCTCCATCAAATGCTTTTCGCGTGCGTGTTTCATTAGCTAAAACAAACAAACAATAATACAATTTATTAATATGTACACCCCGCCTGATGTTAAGCTGGGGTGCGGTCCATGAATAGATAGCTGCAAATAGCCGGCCAAATTGGAACCGGCAATTTAGAAGCTGATCCCGAAACGCGATTGTTTTGATTCTATTAATGCCGAAAGTGTGTTTACTACTTTTGTCAAGTAAGGAATAATGTACTGTAGTGTATGAGGAATACACACATATACGCGCTATTGTTAGATGCACGTGGCACTGTCTCGAGCGTATCAGCAGTACACGACTGCCCTGCGACGAGGCTAGTTGTTGGGTACTTAAGTCCGCCCTGATTGGTGGGTACCGGTGGTCGATTTAATTTCGGCCAACCGCATCGCTGCATTGCGATTATCCACCAATCGCGTGCCTTGGCAGTCGTGAAGTTGTCGAGACCACGAACGCGGCACGTCAGAGTGCCATATTGTAACGGCTGCAACGGTCCGTGCAATTTAAATTATTATTTAAACGTAGTACAAATTAACTGATTATTAGCAACAACCACATAAAAGACGACGCATAACTAGTGGCACGTGTATGTGGTGGCCGAAGGCGAAGAGACCTAAGGTGAGTGGATTATTTCACCAGCGCAAAAACTCAGGTGATTTAAGAGCTAACATCTATGCTTTAGGAATCCCACAGTAGTCGCGTGGTATAATACGTTGGCAAGCCTGTGATTACAGTAATCCTTAGTTATCTGTGTTACTACTGCATTAGGTACTATACTATACATGTACTATAGTAAAAAACATACCTGTGGATGTGTGGAAGCCCTGTAGGGGCACCTGGCACATTGTAAGTTCACTTGTGACCGAGCACCAGCCGCCGCACCACGCCAACGGCCCACGCCCATCGAGTGCTCGGCTTTCTATTAAACAAAATAAATTAATTAATTTTACTATAGTTCTGTGCCGACCTTTTTCAAGTTCGCACTAAAATTTATAACAATTCAATCAATCAAATTGTCACGCCTTTCTCCCACAGGGATAGGAGCTATGGAGCGCCACTTGCCACGATCCTGACACAACTTGCTTGCATTCTTCACATTCACAATTCTCTTCATACAAGCTCAACAAATTAACAATTCATTTTTATTAATAAAGCATTGGCATTTCAACGCATTTATTCTTTGGTTTTTATTCTATTTTTTGTCAAATAAAACAGTCTTCTTCTCCATTTCAACTTGTGCGTTTCATTTATAACGACGGGGTCACCAATTTGACGCTACGTGGTCATTGCAAGTGTTTATTTTGCTTCTTGGATTGCAGTGCTAGGGGAGCAGTAAAAGAAAGATATTTAAAAGATAGATCTATAAATAAATGCGACCCAATTCCTATATTCGCGGCTAAGGATTTCTTTATTCCAATAGGTATCCAACCCAATATCCTTTGTAAATGCGTCGTCAAGTGGTCTAATGAAAAATTAAAATAGACCTTATTACAACTATGCCTAAAGTATGTTGTTAAATGATATCGCCGCTGTATTGGTTTCTTTAACCCATCGCCCAAGCTGCGTTTACAGGCAGGACGTCTGACGGGTCTGCTAGTTAACAAATAATAAGGCGACCGTGGTGTAGTGGCAGTGCAATGGTCATGCAAACCGGAGAGCACGAGTTCGAGACCACTCACCGAGGTACCAATGTATCTTTGATATATGTACTTTGATTGTCCTTTTTTTTCATTGTGACTCAACATATGACAGCACCCCGCTTGATGTTAAGCCGAAGTGTGGTCCATGAATGAATGTCACTGCTAATACAATTCAATAACTGTGAGTAGCAATCACATCCACTATGCCGGCCTAGATGGAACCGGCAACTTACAAGCTGATCCCGAAACGTGACCAGATCACTTTATATTCTTTATACTTGTAAGTGGTGGTACTACCCCGGATGGGTAGACTGGGTACCACTGCCTACCACTCATGTCCTGTTTCTATGATACAAGCACTTTAGTAGCTTAGTATAGAAATGAATCTTACCCTATGTGCGGTCAACTCCTTGATAGCGTTGCAATTAAAACTGCAGAATTTACACGAATATAAGTACAACTTGAAGTTGGGCGAGGAGAGCAACTCCTGCGGCGATGGTATCTCAGAGGCGCGTTTGCGGCCACGACGGCGCGGCGGCTGGGTTGATGTCTGCATTTCAGATCTGCTAATAAAAAAAAATATAAAAAAGATTACAAACTGGAGCAAATATTTGTTTCATCGCTTTTATTTGCAATTTTATTTTGTGACACGACATCTGACCTGAACCCGCCTAATGATAAGCAAGAGGAGGTCCAGGTCCAAGAGTGATGACGACTGAGAAAACCGAGTTAGTTCACAGCCGCCCGAGTCGCCATCACTATGCCGGCCAAAGGTGCTTCTTCACGCATCGCTTGAAGGATCCAAGGTCATAGGAAGGAGAGAACACATTAATTATATTTAATTTTTGCAAATATTTGTTTATTAAAAACAGAGGTGGATATTTGCTTCGGGTCTGGTAAACAAAGAGTGGTAGGCAGTGGTACCCAGTCTGCCGATCCGGGGTAGTACTACCATTTAGAAGAATACAGACCATGAAGTCACTTAGTCGCGTTTCGGGATTAGCTTGTAAGTTGCCGGTTCTAATAAAGCAGGAATAGTGGATGTGACTGCTACTTACAGTTATTGAATTGTAGTAGCAGTGACATTCATTCATGGACCACACTCCAGTTTAACATCAAGCGGACTGCTGTCATATGTCGAGTTACAATATAAATAAAAAAAATAACTAAAAAAATAAAAATTTATATCTGAGACATCCTCAAGAAAGCTTGGTTGCCAAGTGCCCATAACCGTAGAGCTTGTATAAGAGAATTGTGAATGTGAGGGAAGCGAGGGAGTTGTGTTAGAATCGTGGCAAGTGGCGCTCCATTGTCCCTGCCTATCTTTGTGGGAAAAAGGCGTGACATTTAAATTGATTGATTGATAAACAATAATCTTACCGGACTTTCTGTATTGCTTTGAACTTTTCCAATAATTGTTGCGAAGCACTTTTTGCCTAAAACAAAATATAATATTTATATGTATTTTGAATTAAACAAAGGACATCATTTATTTTGTATGGGGACTTGGGCTTAATTGTATTAACAGTTGCATATACATTTTAAAATTGTTTTATATAGGAAGATTACAATGTAATAGAAATATATCCAAAATAATGCATAGTTTAGGTGTGCAAAATGATTAAATTATAATTAAGACAATTCAAAGCAGAACAAATATGGTGTTGATTGACAGACGATACAAAAAACATATATTAATTTCCAAATAACTCAATTGCACTACAATTAAAAGCTAAATTGTTATTAGTTTTATCAATACAAGTATCCAAACTTATATATTTTTTCATCATTAGACATTACAAAAGTAGTACATAAAAGCCCAAAATTAATGATGTCCTTTATGCGGCTTACTATCGCGTTTAGTTTTAACCCGATATTAAACCAGGGACAGAAAAACAAAATCAAAACATCAAACGGGGTAGTTTTGGAAACAATAACAGCATCAATCAATAGGGCGACCAACACCTCAGTCTATCTGTGAACACGATGGCTGCAAAGCATTCGAAACGTCGGAATAATAAAAAAAAAACAACATAAACGCGACAGTAAACTGCATAAAATTAGTTTAATTTGTTTAAGGAGACCGTGGTGTAGTGGCAGTGCAATAGACTGAGAGCACGAGTTCAAAACCACTTGCCGGTACCAATGTATCTTTGATATATGTTCTCTGGTTGTCCTGTTACTATGATACAAGCACTTTAGTAGCTTAGTATAGAAATGTAAATAAATAATTCTTTTTATCAATGTTATCGCATCATCTGAGTTTTATTTATTGTGACACAACATCTGACCTCGACCCGCCTAATGATAAGCAAGAGGAGGTCCAAGAGTGACGACGACTGGAAAAAACGAGTAGTTCACGGTTGCCTCAGTCGCCGTCACTATGCCGCCCAAATTTTATGTATTTTTTTTTAATTTTGAATTTTTATAACTAACCTCATTTGTTTCTTGCACTTGCTCTTCTAGTATAGGTTTTTCGACAACCGGATTCGATTGGAGGAACACCAGACCCTCCTGACCTTCCACCATTACATATGAACCAGACTGACCTGAAAAAGACATCATTTAAAGAGTGGTAGGCAGTGATACCCAGTCTGCGACCCGGGGTAGTACCACCACTTACAAGTATACAGACCGTAAAGTGATTTAGTCACGTTTCGGGAACAGCTTGTAAGTTGCCGGTTGGATGTGACTGCTACTTACAGTTATTGAATTGTAGTAGCTGTGACATCCATTGATGGACCACAATCCAACTTAACATCATGCGGGGTGCGGTCAAATGTCGAGTCACAATAAGATAAATACATAATAAACGACCACCCATCGTACCATTTCATAGCACTCTCGAGATGAATAAGACATTTTTAAGTATCAATGCGGGCGGACACGTGCAATCGTTCGCGGGCGCCGTTAGCTACTGACTGGCTACTAAAGGAAGCGGGGTGACCTTGACACACTTCTATCACGTTTCGTGTATAGGCCGCCGGACGTGGCGGCGCGCGCGCCGTTTATTTACCATGCAGTAGTGTTTTACTATCAGGACAATTTTTATTATCTTGAAAAAAAAAATCCTTTTTTATTTCAAAAATGGGTTCTAATACTAACACCTGAAGCCTAAAAAAAATATTTGCTCGCTTGCCAATCGCATCCTGTATATTTATTTCTTTATGTTTGACTTACAGCTAGTAGAATCAATCAAATTGTCACGCCTTCCTCCCACAGGGATAGGTAGAGACAATGAAGCATCACTTGTCACGATTCTAACAAATCTCCCTCGCTTCCTTCACATCCAAAATTCTCTTCATACAAGCTCTATGGTAATGGGCACTAGGCAACCTAGCTTTCTTGAGGATGTCTCCGTAGAATATAAACAATATTCTACGCTGCATATGCTGTCATATGCAATAGATTTTTGGCTCTGACCCAGGACATACCTTCGGATGTGTCTAGCACGCAGGTCATAGTTTGATCATCACTAGCGCCCTCTTCAGATTCCTGGAACATAATACAACTTAAGTATACTGGAATATACTAAACGTGCATCATAGAAATCGCCTATAACACGAATAATGATCCGAGAAGCTCTTTAACCTTGTTCCTACACCCGTAATACCCGCACAAGTCAGGGGAAGCATCCGCATTTTGTAGACCGAATCGGCAGTCGAACTAAAAAGTTCGGTGCGTCTTTTTTTTGTAGAACAATCGACAAGTGGAATGCTTTGCCAGCCTATATGTTCTCTCCATCCTATAACCTTGCATCCTTCAAGCGATGCGTGAAGAAGCACCTTTAGCCGGCATAGTGACGGTGACTGGGGCGCAGCCGTGAACTAACTAGGTTGTTTCATTTGTCACTCTTGGACCTCTTCTTGCTTATCAATAGGAGAGTCGAGGTCAAATGTCGTGTCACAATAAAAAACAAAAACAGGCAAAGATTTCGGTTTCGGACTACTAGACCTCTGTGGCTATAATTATACGTCTGATCAGACAAAACCATCAATCATAAATTTAGGGCGACCGTGGTGTAGTGGCAGTGCAATGGTTACGCAAACCGAGAGCACGGGTTCATAAATCACTCACCAGTATCAATGCATCTTTGATATATGTAATATCATTATCCTGTTTCTATAATACTAGCACTTTAGTAACTTAGTATGAAATAACTTAGTATAAAATGTTAGTATAAACTTAGTATAAAATGAAAAATAAATAAAATACTAAATATAACAAAAATAGTTCTGGTGTGGAATTGCTGGTCTCCATCGAGCGCTTCCCCTGGGTGGCGGAAAGGGGAACGCCGCAAGTTATCTTGCGGTATCGATTTTACCGACGCGGACCATACCAGCATTTGTGAGGGCAAATATCATCTCGCGAGCGCCGCACGCTTGCGCCCTTTCCCCTCCTCAATCACCGGCCGCAAAACAAAGCTTTTCCTCAGCCCGCATGCCGGC